>CM070107.1:21630000-21650000 GCA_036178185.1 Liparis tanakae
TTTATACAGTGCATCTGTGTACCAGGACTGTCGCTTTGTTCCGGCTCTTTTGTATGTCTAATGACTTCCCTGCGCGGGTTGTTAGCACATGACAGCGGGTCTCAAAACGAGGAACTTTCTTGCAGTCATGTATTCAGAGGAGCTCCATCTAGGTATATGATTGGCAATTTTTGTCATGATGCTCTCATTATTAACATAACAATTGACATGAAAGACGCGGTGCAAAAAGGTATGCACCCTTAGCTGATTAGGGGGGTCCCCACAGTGCAGAGGCTGGGTGCTGGAGAAGCTGTCCCTGCCAAAAAACCTCAGTCTATTAGGCCTAGTGAAGAAAGAGATGCTAGTGGGCAGAGAAGTAGGACCTTCCGCTATCTAAATATAGTCAGCATAATTAGCTTACGTCTGAATCTCACCCAACAGAGGTAAGATGGGTTCCTCACGCTGAATATTGCCCTTTGAGCCGCAGAAATATTAATGTGACTCAATTCCAGATGTTAGTTTCGATTTCTATAAATAAATAGCCTAAATACATTTAACATGGCACATGGATTGATGTATGAGACAGAATGAACACACTGCATGACCGGTTATTTTTTTCCTCCAAATATGTATAAATTAATCCAGCATAACAAAAATGCTCTACTGTCACAACACAAGAGTACACGCTTTTATAAAAAGTTGTTTGGGAGTCGAAAAATGTTCGGTGCGATACTATTCGTGTGTTTTTCGTTATAAAGAGTCAGTTGAACTTGAAACAGACTTGTAGAAATGAATCTAAACGTGTGTGTGCGTGTGTGTGTGTGTGTGTGTGTGTGTGTGTGTGTGTGTGTGTGTTTACAATGCTGCCTAGACGAATTCTTTACACAGGTGTGATTTTTAAAGTAGGCCTTAATAGGACTAGAGCAGAATAGGAAACGGTCCTGGAGGCTGCATGACGAGTTATCTGTTAAGTGACGTTTCTTCTCGTGGGTCCGGTGACGGGACTGAGGTCTTGCTGAGAACAGCGGCAGAATACGGCAGAAATCCACTCTCGGATCTTTGCCCCGAAGCTGTGCAGGTAAAGTCCGCGCTGGCGCTCCTGGAGCCGAGCGCGCTCGCCGCCTGGCTGCTGTGGCAGCTGAGGCACGAGCAGGGCCCGGTGGACGACGGGGCGCCGGCCGCCGCTGCCGCCGCCGCGGCCGCCGCCGCCGCCGCCGAGCTATTCAGGCCTGCGGGTGACTGGTAGAGTCCCGGGTGCCTGAAGCCGCACAGGAGCTCTGGCCGCGAGTAGGGGTGTGAGAGGGCCCGGAAGGTATCGAGGGGGCGGATGGACGAGGCGAAAGGTGACGACGCGGCGCTGGAGGCGGCGGCAGCGGCGGCGGCGGCGGCGGCCGCTGCGGTGACGCCGACGTGCGGGTAGTAGTGTAGAGGCATGTGCGAGTGGAAAGGGTAAGGTAGACTTCCTGTGGCGGCCGCGTGCGTCATCATGTAGGTGTAGAAGCTGGGGTCTGCTGGATGGGGCCAGGACATCGCCAAACGCTGCCTTTTATCCTTCATCCGCCGGTTCTGGAACCACACCTGCACACAGAGGCAACACAAGGCTCATCATGAAGCTGCCATGTTGTTTTCAAGCTCTGATTGTAGAGCTCTGAAGAGGGTGCTTCAGCGCGTGCTCGAGCACGAAATATCAGAAATACACTCTTTGTTGAACACAAAATGAATAATTTCCCGATGCATATATGCAGTTAAAATCTACAGGATAAAAATAACAATTGAAATATTATGATTTTATTTCGGATTTGATTATTTTAAATGGGTAGGTTATAAATTAGTCACACCGGTTGAATTTATTAGCAACCACGGTGTGACTATAATAAACGCTTTATTTTGTTTACGGGTTAAAATCTAAATATTACACTGCAACATTCCAGCACAAATTATTATTATTATTATGATATTTAGCTATGTAGAGTAGTATGTTATTCAGTTATAAACACAGCATTGCTTTCTCAGCACAAACACACACACAGCATACTAATGAAGATTAATATGTACCTTAATCGTAGTTTCGGGCAGATTCAGCGCTGCGGCTAATTCACATCTTCTCGGTCTCGAAACGTAATTTTCCCTGTAAAACTCTTTTTCCAGTCTTCCGATCTGTTCTCTGGTGAAAGCAGTCCGATATCTTCTCACTTGGTCGCTATTTGAATTGTTTGATCCACCCGATGAATTACCGTTCATATTCTGTAGTGAGTTCGAGCTTATGTTGGAAGATCCAGAATCTGAAAACCCTAAACAAATATTGAAAATTGGCATATTGTTATCGAGCATACTGAAATTATAAACGTGCATGTGTGGGCTTGCACTATATATTTGACAATTTAATGACAATTATTATGAGATTGTTAATTTCGAAATAAAATGTGTGGCAATAGTCAAATCCTAAATATTCACCTTTTGAGTTTAATAATAATAATACTGATAATGATACAATATATACATATATATATAAGAATAATGATAATAATAATAATAACAATAATATACAAAATAAAATTCTACAAATGGCAGGCTTCATAATCATAATATTTTCATTTAACTTAATTTGGTTTATGGGTGGAGAGACAATAATAATAATGGCTATTACCCGCCATATTAACATTAAAATACAACTGCAGAAATAATGAAAGAAAAAACATAAATATGGAGAAAAATGAAATATTCGGCTACCTTTGTTGTTTTCCTTGTGCTGGCTCGGGGATCGATGCGAAGGGCATCCCACCTCCACATCACTGTTAATATCGGAATCTGGCGAAACTTCGGAGTAAATACTCATTTTCTTTCTGCTTTCTGACGAAGAAATTTCCGCCGAAGAGGTATTGTCACTGTTGTGGTGTGAACCGTAAAGACTGTCAATTTCAAATTTTCCTTTCGTCGAGATGTCCCCAAGATTTCCATGGAGAGAAGCCGAAGTTATTCTGGGGCTTAGTCGTCCGCTGTGCTGAGAGTTTTCCAGGGCCTCCAGCACGGAATTTCCAGGCGTGTCTGCGAGCCTCTTGCCTGCGACAGGACTGTGCAGACCTCTCTCCATCAATATCATCTCTTTTCTTATCCTCTCCATCATTAAGCCGTGCAAGACGAGAGAGAGAGAGAGAAAAAAAACACACGCACTCACACACACACGCACACACACACACTCGCACACAAACACACGCACACACCGCACAACACTTGTCCAGGGGGGCTGGAGCACCAATGAGTTGTGTCGGAGCTTAAATCCGCATGCAACTCGGCAACGGTCTCTAAATAACTGTCTCTAAACCTTTTTATAAGCAAGACGCGAAAAATGAAAAGAATCTGAATGCAATCGACGAGCGACTGCTCAAAACGAGCCGAGCATCCTCCTCACAGCAGCGAAATGTCATTCATCAAAAGTGGTTGCTCTTCGTTGTTAAAATGCTCGGCTGACGTCGCTCCAATGATCATTTATTGTAACAGGTTTATAAGCAAATAAATAGGAGAGGGCTGTCTCTTGATGATGGAGGCGGCCTTCGGTCAGACGAATAATATCCAAGTGCAGAGGAAGAGAGGAGTGAGGAGTGAGGAGCGAGGTGCTTGTCCCTGGGTTGATCTCTGAGTCTGTTTTAGATTGCTCTGGGGTTTGGCCTCTTGGGTGAAATTGACAGTCTGATTAATAAAATGAGCGGTGCAACATTTCCCTCTTCATTTCGAAATATCATTATGCTTTGATTCTCCATTGTTTCCCTCCTCTCTTTTCACCCTCCCCCTCTCCAATAGTTTTTTTTATTTATGCTCCTTAATTCTTTTATCTTTTTGTTTTTACAATAGTCTGCGACTTTAATCCGAATCTGAAGTGCATTAGTATTGACATGACACTGTGTTGAGAGATGAAGAGTATTATTTTTGAAGACATTTTCTTTTGGTAATACATTTTTTTCGCACATTTAATATTTTTTCAGTTTTTTCACACAGTTCGTCAAAGACACATTTTGATGTGGTGATAATGGTTGCATTAGTACCGACAACAGCACACACTGTATATTATGCATGTAGTATCTTTACTGTTAGCTGGCTTAAAAACACGTGCAATTCTTTTTTTTTAAATAAATAATTTAACAATCAATAAATTAGTTTAAATTACATTTCGTTACAGATTATTATTCACATTTTATTTGTTTATTTCCATTTCCCCTGATGTTGAATCTAAACGAATTACACTATTTAAAAACGTATACTTTATATGTAACGTTCAGAACAGAATCTCTTATCGGTTTGAAGTAATTTCCTCCCAGTCAAAACCTTTACTGTGCATTGCAGTCTATGTATTTACAGGAACATAACTGTAACATATGTGCATCATATAAACTTCTACCGGAGACTCGAAGAAATACATAACACCCATGGACTCCTATAGTTCTCGGTGTGAAATTGCCCAGATCATCCTCTGTGCGTCCTCTGGCGCCTCCTGCCGGTTTTAATGTGAACTGCCGTCACTGATATGAGGCGGTGACTGCATGGGAACCGAGGGCTAGTCTACCATATAGTGTAGGAGTTTACCTGATACCCTGACTTGTGTCTCTGCTGAGCACTCTGGCAGCATTTACAAACAGTATGAGTGTATAAGGCAATTTATAGATAGTATAAATAGTTTGTGAGAAGAGCCAAAGAGACACATTGTTAACCTTACTTACTAAGCTTGTGTCTTATTTTGGTAATGTTTAATGGGATTAAGTTCAGAACAAAGTATGTCTGACCTCTCTGATAAGGCAGAATATGAAACTAAATACTAACACATATAAGGCTTCAGGATAAGAACCAATTACAGCTAGAATTTCAATATCAACTTCAATATGTCCACTTAATCATATGTTCAAAAAACTGCAGAATCATGTTTTAAATTTGAGGAAAATCGTGTTTTACTTACAGGATAAGACCAATTAATAAATTATATTTAGTTAAAAGAACCCATCGCTTCATTAGTGAACACAATATTTTATTTCATATTTTAATGAAAAACTGCTTTGTACTCAATTAAGACACTGGTGTTTGCAATCTCCTAAGAGCTTTGGAAATTTACATTTCATATAATTAGGTCATTTGCATACATGTTATGCAGCTGACGAATCGTTATATGAAGAGTTTACCTTAAGATGGGTTTCACTGCGGAGACTTTTGATATGTATCCTGAAATCATTTGAATTTGATCTTTGGAATTTTCTCTCAACCTTATTTAAGTTATATTTTATGCCACTATATGCCACTATAATCTCCTTATTTATTTCTCTCATATCAGCTTTGATTGTTCCTAAATAAGCTATTAAATATTCACTTTTCAACATTGCAATTTTCTTTAAAAAAGAAGAATGCATATTTATACATGGCATTTTAGAGAAGGTCTTTTCCCAAAACAACTTCCACACATATTCTTGGACATAAAGTCTTAAATGTGTAGACTTTAAGTTTCCTTTGAGCTCGTCTTTAGAGGCGGGTTCTCGTGCTCTTCAGTTGACGAGTGCATTGATGAACAGCAGCACACTCTGAATGCATCCTTGCCGATACACCTATGTACAGGATATTCCTGGTCCAAAGATATGAATCTAAAGTTTGAATGTGAATGTCAACTTTAAATCGAGCACAGGTCGCAGGGTTCCACAGTGTTTTAGTACATCATTTTCAGACGCTCACTTAGCTTAGTATAATGTTTACTGTCGATCCACCAGTGTGCACATTCTACACATCAACACAATCCTGAGAAGTAAGGGTAAAAAAAATGTATAATTTGCTATTCTGTAATGAAATAAGCATGAGACTAAATTAAATTAATGGTCTCGAAAGTCATGTGTTAAACACTCCTAATGATTAACTCTAATTGAAAATGAACACTGTTCCCTATTCATAAAAAATACAATTATTCTTTACTGACATTCGTAAAAACTAAAATGAAACACACCAGACAGGTTCAGCAAACCATAAAGGATGGTCATACATGTAGTTTATTGATTCATATTGACTATGCACATTAATTATCATTTACATAAGTGACTGTTGGCCAGCAGGCTGATTCTTAACTGCAGTCTTTTGACACAATGTTCTTAATCTGAAAGGACGGCTTCAGAAAAACGCAAAAGTTACAAGAACAGCAACCAAACCAGCTTTATTCAAAGCAAAGTAAATGTAAATACTATAATGTAGCAATACATGTCATAATATCCACTGCTTAGTGTTTTTTCCCATGCAAAACAATATAAAGCAGAAATGTGAAATAGGCTAACCACATATTGAACACAGTATAGCAGCAGTTATGATGTAGATGAATCATAAGATCATAATACAAATCCAACGGACAAACAGGACGGACTGTAAAGGCTGAAGTGGGACACGTCAGTGGCCACCATGACTGTTTGTTGAGTTGAAATAGGTGTCGATCGAGCAAAAATCCCTGAACACATTCATCTCTAAGCTTAAAGGACCCTGCACTCGTGCATTTTCAATTATTCTGCAGATTCAATTTCTGCTCAGGTGAAACTGGGGCGAGTGATGATGGGAGTGGCCTCCATACGTGTAAGAGTGAAGTTGTCCCTAACAGCTTAACCTAATATCAGCCACATTAATAAAATCAACTGTGTTTACCAAAGGTGTGCAGTGTCTTTTAACATCAATATTTTAAAGAGCTCAGAAGATATGAAGGTGGTACTGATACTATTATGGCGTGCATTGTTTGATTCAACTGTCTCAGTAGTAGCTGAAACTGAAACAACTAAATGGAATTCAGCCATCATTCATTTATATTATTTACTTTCCTTTCTTTACTGGGACATGTCAACATATTATCTATGATAAAGACCTCTTAGAAGATGTGGGACTGCCTTGACTGTGTTTCCAATGAAAAGTTGGAGAGATTTCTCTGCCACCTCCATGCAGTAAGAGGTGTAGGATGCAGCGTCTAGTGGTCATTAGAGGTACTACACCTTGAGGCACGTTGGCTCCCTCTCTGGGTACATTTAGGTCCCTAACCATACCTCTCTGAAGGCATACCTCCAGCCTGGGACACCTTAAATGTATTTCAGGAAGCAAAACAACCAATTCATGTGCTGACATTCTTCAACATTATTTGTGGAAATTAAATGATGAGTTTAAACCGCTGGATGAGAATGTTCAAATGCTGCAGGTTTTTGACGATGTAAATATCTGCAAAAAACAGTAAACAGTATTGTGAATCATATTCGGATTTCCAAAATTGTAAACCTTGTTTTTTTTAAAGTTTCAATATAGAAACATTGTGTCAATTCATCAATTGACTGCAGCGGTTTAAAACTGGCGAGAGTTTCAGAAATCTGTCACCATGCTTTTATTTTTGTAAGTTACCGGATTGCATTGTGTAGACGTTGTTTTAATCTGTTGACCTCTTGAACTTTAGTCCATTTTAGTAAGATAAATAACTCCACCCAAACTCAAATGTTGTTCGGTTGTAGCTCATCTTCTATACCACATGGTACTCGGGTTCGGTCCCTGCTCTCCTCATAGTTGCGTGTTGAGGTGCCCTTGAGCAAGACACTGAACCCCCGTCACTCCCTAGGCCTTCACTGCAGCTCACTGCACCTGAATAACTCAGGATGGCTCAAATGCAGAGAAGAAGTTCCCCACTGGGATCAATAAAAGTGTAAAATATTATTATTACAAATACAAACATTACGGCAAATGTGAGCACTCTTTTTCCATTAATAACTGCAGCAATGCAAAATAAATATACACATCAACCAGAAGTATATTTCATATATTTGACGATTGTGGTATTTTCTCTTAAATTATCATTTGATGCTTCAAACAAGGAGTTCATAGCTGTCAACGTGCGTTAATATACTACGCGGGTCATACAGGAAGTTGAAAAAAGCAGGTTCCCTGCACCTAAAAGTGCATTCCAGAGGATTTCTTCAAATTTGGCACAAGCGTGCACTTGGCCTCACGGATGAACGTATGCTAATGGTGACCATTTTGCACAAATCTACAAGGATAAAATGACAAAGTGATCTTGGGCAGACATTGAGATGAACTGAAACTTTGCTTAAAAACAGAGCTGTGACTCAGTGAACTGTCCCTGCACTTATCAGCTCTCTAATGAAGAGAAGACACATTATATCGGCTTAATCCCATCGAAATAGAGATGTTGTTTAATGTCTGTTAATAGATGGCAGATTTATAGAAGCCATCACACATACAATATGTTTTTACTATAGTAGCCTTACTGGGAAATTCAGGTGTGATGCTTACCATAGTTAAACCTGTTAGCCACTCAAACACGCAGAGGAGGCAGATTATCGTTGACATTCGTCGATGGCTCTTTGATTTTTTAAACTTTTTTTTTTTCTGGAGTAGTCTTTATCAAAGGACACTGTTAATTGCTAATATAGTCCAAACAATAATCAATAAACTAGTGTAGAGGACATTATATTGTAAATATGAAGATCACTCACTTTAAGCACCATCAAATAACTATGAAACCCAATATGCCTTTTACAGTATGTCTATAATGAACTATGGTTCCAGGTAAGTAAATGTGCAACTCTTATACATACACAGTAAAGTTGAAGATTACATGTTTTGCATTCATTGTATAGAACTTGTGTATTAGACATTTAGAACTGATTGCATTGGCACACTGCTTTGTATGCCTTTGTTTTGGTCATTAGGATTGCTAAAGCATCTATTTCTCCCTCTTTTGAGTCTGTATAAAAGAGTACCCCCCCCCCCCCCACACACACACACACACGCACACGCACATGTACACGTGCACGCGCACGCACACCAACTCTTTAGCTGCCTGTTTCAGTGGACGCTGCATGAAGCTGTTGCGTTCTGCTCTGTCTGTCCGTCTGTGCCTTCACGTTGTTTCCTTACGTGAGAGCGCCATCTTGGGGCGACTTGTTGTGAATGCACACAAACCAAATAACAGAGCAGGGACCAAACTAACTGCTGCCCTATAACCTCAAAAAGTCACATTTACTCTCAAACGTTAAGACATAAACATGTGTAAATCACAAAAAAAACATGTATTTATAGATTTCTACACGTCATGGAGTTAAATCAGAAGCATGAGGCAGCGCATCGATTGAATAGCATTATTCTGGCAATAGCAAAATGCTGTTTACTTAATATAAACGTATGATTATATGAGCCTAAAAGTTATTAAACGTTGTTAAAACATTCATGTTTGTCTTTATCTTTAAAATACCGTTGGTCATTTTATCAGTTGTGTCTTTATGAAACTAACAGAGTAAAAACTCTGATGGTGAACATAGCTGAGCACAAATAATGTCAAATAACGTATTGCAATAATATTGCATCAATAGTGACTAATGTGAGTAGAATGAACTTTCAGAGAAAATAACTGTGCAGATGATCAAAAGAGAAGGAGTGTGTTAGCTTATTGTCACTCAGCAGCAGTCCGTTTTAAAGAGTTTATTATAATATATATCATTATTAAAGTTAACATATTCTAGGTTATTGTAGTATTCACACAACGCATTATTGATTCAAACTGATGTTTACTTGCTCTACAATAGTTTATTAATTTATTGGTACTTTATCTTAACTCTTGTTACCACATTGATGGGTTGTTGTGGTTATTTGTAAAACATGACCTTATGTATTTGATCGGAGGCCACGTTGGTGCTGCTCAACAATTTGTTTTCTACATTTTGGCTGTTTTACCAACATTTTCCATCACATGCATCAGTCGTTCAGGGTATTTATTTTAAATGTGTCCCAAATGTTATCTCGGATATTTACTTGGAAAGATGACCTCATTAGGCCGGTTGGAAACTACAAATCGTGGATTTAATTAATATGCCTGCACGTTCACGTCTTTCCACATAAAATAAAACCACAACATTTTCATTTTAATTAGGAAATTATACAGTTTCTTAACACCATTTGTTTATCAGCTTTATCCTCAACCAAACAACTTTTTTCTCCCTTTTCGACTATTCAAAAAACTGCTTTATATAGGTATTTTCTCTGAAAGTTCATTCTACTCACATTAGTCACTATTGATGCAATATTATAGCAATAAGTGAACATATTAAACGTAAACATATTCAACACGTGGAACTGCAAAACCTCTGCAGCCTGGAGCTTCTGTCAATATGAGAGAACTAGACAATAATTAGAAAACTTGTACCTTGTTCGCGTGGAGTTCCCTCTCAGGTATAGGCCTATAGTACGCGGAATTTCTCTTGACGCTATTTATATCCACACAAGGAAGATTCAAGGCAACATTGCTCAGCCCAAAGAACTTGAACGAGGGAAGCCGCAAGTTTATGACCAAGGACAATAGACAGCAGACAGCTTCCTTCAAAGGGCCCGAGACCCGCCGACGGGGCTCCTTAATGTGGCTCCTGGCAAACATGAAGGACAGAGAGCAGTAAACAACAATAAAGCTGCTTCGTGTTTTGTAATTGTCGGATGTCGGATCTTACTTTCTCTGACGGTCTTCCGAACTTTAATAGAGGAAACCGTGAAGCCTGAAAGTCCCAAATACTCATTTGTGAATTCTGAATTTAAAAGAGAACATTTGACGCCCGCTTTGCGCTGAGCAGCTCTGTTTGCGCAGTTTGTGATATAACTGCACGTGTTGGGCGAAATGTGTCGCAAAGCCAAAAGGATTAAAGTGAAACTGTGCCGGTGCGGTATAGCAAGTTAAAGATGAAACGATTGCTTATTTATTTCCTTTCAGTTGGAATTAGTTTGTTATTATGCGATAAATACAAGTTTCTTTTAATTCTAACTTCTCACTGCTTTTTTCCTATATGAGGGCAAATACGATTTAGAATGTTTTTCCTGGTTTGCATATCGAAGTGTCCTTGAGCAAGACACTGAACCCCCTGCTCATATAAGGATGGGTCCAATGAAGGATTTGCCCATTGTGGGATTAATAACATGTACATTTATTATAACGCGAGATGTAGGCCTGCAAGTTGAAAACACAGGTATACACACCTACTCAACTTTGGAATATAGCTTAAAATGTGATGGACACAACTAACAACTATCTATTTAAAAAGCCTAAAAAACACAAGCGTTCAGTCAGTTTTGTTATATCGTTATCTTTGTTAATATTTGTTTGTAGCCTTGTGTTCATATGTTTAGACATTATAACTTTAAGTCGTTTTTTAATGCATATACGTTTCGCCATTACACATATTTTTACAACTGTTATATATTCTTTATTCTCGATTTAAAAACACTGGTAACATAGAATTAAGAAAAAACTAACAGGGAACAAAGATGTGCGACACATCCAGGATTATGTTTTCACTTTTCCTAACCTTGTGATGCTATTAAAGGCACACACTGCTTCATGTGGTCCCTCAGTCGAGCAGTAAATATTAATTACTCCAGCGATGACTGGCAGTGATGATGTTTAATTGCAGAATTAAGCAACTGACAAACAATGAAAAGTGCAAAGACAGCATGGCGGGATGAAGGCCAAATACGAACATGTACCGCCACCTATTGGATTACAGCCGCCATTACTTCCCCCAGCAGTCATTGTGAGAAAGTTGCCTGCAGTATTTTCAATCTCAGTGAATGTATGTGAAATAATTAACTCTATGCTAATAGCTACAATTAGCCAGTTTGACCGGACACGGTGTGGTTATAGGAATAGTATCTCCATCATCAAAACAAGCATCCAGACGCACTTTCCCTCACGTGGGATCCTTTGTAGAGAAAAAAACAACTGCTGAAAGTCTTCAGTGTGGGTCTAATTTTTAACTCTCCAACCCTAATACACACGCACATGCACGCAGACACGCACACACACACACGCAAACACACACGCACGCACACACACACGCACACAATACATACACACATTTTAACTAATCCATCGTCTCTACTACAGAAATAAAGATCTCCACTAGTAACTAAATAGTAACTTGTAAAAATAATAACTAATGGAACCTTATATGTCTTCAGATAGGTTATAATATGTTTATAATAAATAATAGTGGCGATTATAAACCAAACAGTATACAGTGTCATAATGCACGTTACATTCAGAGGACCCTTTATATGTATTTCGAGCAGCACATATATGTGATAGTATACTATAAATACTAAAGCGAGATGCATTTGGACTTGAATACTATATACGTTTACGCAGTATTTGACATTTAAAATGTGAATGTATGTTTTAATTGTAAACAGTAGTGTAATCATTTTGCAAAGGGCATGCTATAATTGTTTAGGCTTATTTTCGGGTGCTAACATTGGACTAGAGGTCGTAATTGTATAATAGGGGGGCCACGAAGAAGCTTTCTTTTTTACAGAGATGACGATTGTAATGTTCATTTTGTTCACTCAGGGAGAAAAGCCACTAAAGTTCTATTTGAAGACATACACTATTAACCTAAACGGCTCAAGAAGACTAAATGCAGTTGCAGTTCATTTTTTCAAAAATAGAGAACATTAGGGAGCCTGTACCTCTGGTGAAAAACGCGGACAAATGTTTTAAAATTAAATCGAGTTTCTGTAAAAGTCGATGTGACATTTCAAGATGTGTATTTATTTCCAGATGTTTCACACGTTGTTTTCAGTCCATATAACAACACAACATCGCGAATGAATGCGACATTGTTTACAATGGAGTGACCACAGCATCACATGCAAGGCTAACATGTAATATAACACAATAACACAATGCTATAGGTTGAGATTGCATACGGACAAAAGGGACTTGTATTATCTGTTCTCATGAATGTTTCCCCGTCTGCACTGTGTTTTGATGGACTGCTTTATGTCAATGCAAGAGCACATTTTCTATACCCTTCATCCCAAAAGTATTCAGTTTCAATAATTGTGCACTGAGAGTACATTTCATATGCGGCTGTGCGTGGTCTCGGGTATCCCGTGGTGCGTTTATGACCCTGCGTGTACCCTTGTGCCATATGGGTCAGCCCACAGAGTCACCTTGCTATTCTTAATCTCAGCACAAAGTGGCTCTTTTGAAATAAGAGCCTCTGACACTTTATATGTTATAAGCCGAAAATTCTTGTGATATTCTCGACTATATGATGCGAAATCCCCCCCCCCACCCACCCACCACTCAGTACCAAAAAATATCCTCATGGAGTATTTTTGCTTTGCAGTTCTGGGAGCAAGGGTGGGGCGGAACAACACAGTTTGCATATCACGTGACGTTGTATTAACAAATCAACAATTACCTACCCGTTATTCTTCAGGAGTTGCTAAGAGCCTTGCGAGAAGCGTCTGAGGAAAGCTCCACGGAAATGTGTGAGCGGAATTCTTTAAATCCCGGCTATGTTGGTTCTCTGCTGAATTTTACTTCCCCTGAGTCGCTGTATTTCTCCAACTTGCGGGGTAATGGAGCCCACATACCCGGGCTGCACCAGCTCCCTTACAATAGGAGAGACGTGTGCACGCTCCCATGGACTTCCTCAAGTGCGTGCACGTCTGGACCGGCAGTACCACCTCAGGGTCGCGCCTTCGGCGGCTACTGTCCGCCGTTTCTGTCCAACCCGGTGTCCCTAAATACGAACTCTTCCAGCGGCCACGCCAAGGCGCATCTGGAGGAGTCGGCTCGATGCTTCCAGGTCACCAGCCACAAGACCGAGGAGTCTGCCAGGCGGGATGAGGGGTACGCCGCGGAGCACGGGGCCACCACTGACCGCGGCTACTCAGACCTGGACAGTCGGTCTCACAGTTCCGCGGCCCGGCTTGATCCGGATTCAGTGGACCAGCT
Organism: Liparis tanakae; assembly: GCA_036178185.1. Lineage (NCBI taxonomy): Eukaryota > Metazoa > Chordata > Actinopteri > Perciformes > Liparidae > Liparis > Liparis tanakae. Next base: position 21,643,763 of record CM070107.1, read on the forward strand.
GAACGTGAACGACACCAAACCGGAGCAGAGTCTCATCCACCCATCATCTAGTCACACATGCTCCAGGACGTCGTTCGCAGAAGGTTAAGTACCCGGTTGTATATTTTTATTTAATTGTGATAACACAGTATATGAACTAGTAGATCTGTGCTTCACGTCGTTGTCTTACATTCTGTAGTCTGTGTGTTGTGATCCTGGCACATCATGAAGAATATTCAATTGGCGATAGCATAGGTTGGTCCCTGATATTATAGCATTGTAATGATCAGCACCTCCTGTGATTTGATTATTATTCTAATATCTGTATATAGGCTGCTGTGTCTGGTATTCCTGTATTAACCATATTGTTCTATATGTACAGTAGGCGAGCTCTGTATTATTTAATGTGTTAACCATGTTTTTTGTTCGTTAGGTAGTGCCATTGGGAGCAGTTCATATATACCCTGCTCCTGAGGTTGGTGTTCATTAAAGTATAAAACTTGTTTCTACCTCTGCTCCCTGCAGCTGCCCCATGGTGCTCGTCACAAGTGAGAACCAGGAAGAAGAGAAAACCTTACACAAAGCTACAGCTGGCTGAACTTGAGAATGAATTCATGATGAATGAATTCATCAACAGACAGAAACGGAAAGAGTTGTCAGAAAGACTGGACCTGAGCGACCAACAAGTCAAAATATGGTTTCAGAACCGAAGGATGAAGAAGAAACGACTGATGATGCGCGAGCACGCTTTCTCTGCGTACTGATGACCTTTGGACTTGATCATGACTCACACAATGTGTTGTATTATGAATGTTGCAGCACATCTCACACACCTTTCGGTTTGTGACATGGACTTGTATTTATAGATATGTAAAAAAAAAAAAAAGGATATTCCTGTCATATTATATACCGCAACTGTATCTAGTCCCAAGTTAAGAGATATCAATAGAATGCGACTAAAATAGAATTGATTCTACTCAATTGTTCGTTTGAGATATTGAGATTTTCCAAATGCGCAGTAGGCCCTGGCTCCTGATTGGCTTGAAGCTGCGGATCATGATAAACCTTTAAATTGTTTCTCATCCCACTCAAAATGATATAAAAACGACAAACCCCGTGTAGATATTTAAGCATATTGGTCTGTGTTTGTGTATTTTGTATGCTGGTCTGTTCGTGTGGTGGGGGTCTAATGTGGAAGCAAACGGTCAAGTTCATGTTTACGGACAGATAAAAGATTAACAAGTCGGTGTTACGAGATATATTGTGATTGCATGGCTGTTTCCTACTTGTTGTTATTAAATGAAATGCCCGAGTTCCCCTGCAACTAATTGTAAATCTGCTTAAATGACAAAAGTAACGTTGTTTTTGTTCTATGGCCGCATTCAAAGTAAAAATAGTTTAGTGCAAGAAGGTGTTTACTTCAAGTGCAAAAAACAGCATTTGTTGATATGAAACATTCTGATGGCGTTGATTTAAAGTGCTTTATATCTGTATTAATGTAATAGTGGATTATTGTTGTCAGACCAGGTTTTGTATTCAAACGGCTCCTGCATCAAATCAGAATTACTTTTGCTTTCCTGCTGCCTTTTTAAATACATAATTTATTAAGTATTCTTTCGGATTGAATGGATTGTCAAATTAAAAGCATTATTTGTAAGAATATGAATTAGACTATATAGACATCTTTTTACGCACATGGGCACACGTTTTGTAAAATGGACGCAACATACATCGATGCATACAATTGTAAATAAAGTTAATTTTGAATTTACCGAAATACGAGTTGTTGTGCATCTTGTGAATCATAATGTTTTAGGCAGGTTACTTTCATTTGTACCCGTATGTAGACTTGGAATATTGAAGTGTATCGAGCCTCCGTATTCACACTCATTCAGGACCTATCGATCATTACCTATATCTGTATTCGGAATGTGAAAATGTGGCAATAATCTGCTCCATATTTGACTAACAAATAGTATTGCAGAGGATTTACTTGGAGTGGATTTTGTTTTGTTGGCTGCAGTGACGGAAGTAGCAGCATGTGTGTGTTCTGTTAACTCACTTAACCGGAATACTCTTCACTTTATAACTGTCTGCACGGAGAAACGTATTTGTTTCATTTAAGATTGAAACAACCTGCACTCACTTTAAATTACAAGTCATGTCTTCAATCAGCTATCCACCCAGTACATCTTCTCTCAAGCAGCGACCGCGGTTATATAATATTACATATTTTCAACTCAGCAGAACTAAATACCTGACTGCTTTACAATTATACTTTCTGAATAATACACCATATTAGTTGCACATTGCGTATCAAACAATCACAGATGATATTTATTTACTGATATATGTGCATTTTCTTCAATATTAGTCATTTTTTTATGTGTTTTGGTTGAGCATTTCTACTATTATACGTAACACTGCCATCATTAGACTGCATGGACGACACTGTACATTTGCATGGTGCTTATGTTGGTTATTGTCCCTTTATCAATGACATAAACAAAAAGACGTGTGCGCACACACACGCACTCGCACACACACACACACACACACACACACACACACACACACACACAGACAGATAGGGGGAAATCACCATAGAACAGAGGGAGGTTAAGCCTGGATATTACCAAATGGATCAGGAATAATTCAAATAAATGCATCATCATTATTTTTGTTGCACATTACGTACACCAAAAACAGGCTTATTGTTGAGGTGTGTGTGTGTGTGTGTGTGTGTGTGTGTGTGTGTGTGTGTGTGTGTGTGTGTGTTTGTAGGGATACGTGCATCAAGTTGGGCTATTGTTATTCATCTAAAAACTTCCCTGCAGTTTGATGACAACATTGAAGCCTTCGGGTTACAGGTGCTCAAACTTGGTTTGAAGGCATTGATCAAACCAACCACCTCCAGCCAGTATAAAACATGACATCAGTGGATCCAGTAATGGACCCTCCCATTGCATTATCACGTCACCATCACCGCACCACTGCAACAATACCAGTGGAGGCATATCAAACGCTAATCAAAGTAAGAGGAACATTTATAGTCGTTTGCAATGCAACGCGAAGATGGTTCTTCCATAGAGCCCAGTGTTTATTCTTCTTCTTCTTCTTGTTATTTTATGTTGTAGAGTTGTTGTGGCTGAGTGCGTCATTTATATTATTTTATTGGTGTAATCTTCCTATAATACCGATATAATGTTCCACACAATCTACATTCACACACTCAGACGCTGTAGGCCTGTTGTCTGCTGTCCCGACTCCATCGGTGTCTTTATTTCTCAGCTTAAAATCGTTCCCACAAATGATTCCTTTGTCTATTATTTTTTTATTGCTCAGACTATTTTGAACGGCTACACACTATTTTCTATGCATCCGATACGCAACGTTTTCCTGCAGCATTGGTTGTTTTATTGCTTTAAAGCGAAATGCAGCCGGACAGCGTCTTGCAGCAACATCAGATCATGGGGGCGTCCAAACAAAGTTAAGGTCAAAGTTAGTTAGTTAGTTAGTTAGTTAGTTAGTTAGGTAGGTAGTTAGGCTGTGCATTAGTAACAATTATATAACTACAAACATATAAAAAGGAACAATTTAAAATGTATATTTGTTAACATTGTAGTCGTATGCTTTAAGTGGAATTCAAGTTTGGCCCATGGGAACTTTTAAATGTGAACATTTTGAGGTGAATGTGTGAGTGAGTGTTTTTGCTGAGCGCATAAAGCAGTGTCAGGCAAAGCAAATCACACAATATTTGAATCCAAAAGTGCAAAAAAAATCGTTAAATAATATAAATAATACTACTAATATAGTAATATTAGTAATACTATCAATACTTATGGTATCCAGATTTCAAAAATATTCACAGCAAACAGATAATTGGAAAGAATTAAAGCCACAATATAAAGAAACACTAGCTCACGTGACAAGCAACAGGTTGATAGAAAGCTATAATCAATAGTGTGTTAAATATTTTAACATTCTACTGCGGAATTGTTGATGGTTGGTGATGTCTAAAAATGTGTATTTGCAATCTTCAAACTTAAACCTCCCGATAAATTAGTCTAAGAAATGTTTAATTTAAATTCTACATTAAAATGTATATATAAATACGAACTTGGTGTGGCTTGCATGGCGTTAACTGCCTGGAGGCTTTCAACGTGAAGTGTGGTAAAGGTTGAAAACCAGAGCACCGGACCACAGGGCTGATCTTACCCCCAATAACAATAAACCCAGTTGCCTTAGGGCTCTTTCCACGTTGCGCGTGACCTTCAGGCTTCAAGTACTGAACAGTCTAATTGTCCTCACTACAATACTGGCCTTCAATACAGCTGCGTGTATTTCTGCACAACGTGCATGGTACTTCAATGTCCTATAGGTCCATCATGTGGACCTGGAAAAACTATGAAGTACTTGATTGTCTTTCAATATTTGTTCTATACTCTTTGCTATTTTCTTGTGTGGAAATAAAACCATACTTACAAACGCAAACCCCAAATATGAACGGAGGCTAGAAGACGTATATCCGTTCAGCAGTGTTTGGAACGCCGTGGATCTCCGGGGAGAGGGGCCTAAACTCTGCAGGCATGGCTGCCTTCGTGCAATAAAATGATGTGGGTGCAGAGGTTTGTTGCTCAATGCTTGGTGGACATCACCTACCCCACAGACGGTCAAAGCCAGTTGTTTTGGACTTGGCCATGCCGAATGCGCTCAGTGATTCATGCTCGCAGTTATATATGCGTATAGTTGTTGTAGCATTCAGAATCCGCTTCCCCGCAGTGTGCAGTAGCGTGGGGACGTTCACGCTGTTTTTTCGCCCTCGTTATCTGCATTTTTTTTTAAAATAAAGCTGCACAAATGAAAAAGGAAGCAGCATGTGTATACGGGTTCACCATTGTGAGAATAACAGTTCGAAGTTGAGTCACGCGTGTTTGTTTGCATGCTTCGCAGTGGAATGGATACAAGAATGTAAAAAAGTCATTTTGTGGTCTCGTTATTTCTTTTGTGGTCCCATGCTGCAGGCCAAGACAATTGTATCTGACAATGACTTCAAATATGTCCCTGTTGTGTATCTAAATGTCTTCCAACCATTGTGGTGCGCAGTGATTATACGCTATGGACCCTCAAATTCATTTGCATAAAACGTGACTTAATGAGTGCTTGTGAAACACAAAGACTTGTGGTCTCACTGTGCAGCGAAAGTGCGTGCACCGTGTCCTTGGTGCCATTTTCCTCCTCCAGCTAAAATGCCGCGCTGAACTTCAACGTTTCCAACCTAACTGTTGCTATAAACACACGTTGTGTACTCCAAAGTGCGCATATTTGAGCGCGTGCGAAGGTTATTACATGTCATTACACAATGACGATGGAGCCGTAAAGCTTTCAATTAAATATTCCAGCAGTGGTTCACAAATTAATTTTTCCTAGAGCTATAGGGCAAGAAGGCTGGAGAGGAGTTGCCTCATGCAGCCAGGCAGCCAATAGACTCTCTTGCATGCGCTCACATGAGTTTCTCCGGTCAGTTTTTAATGACTGATATTGATATATGGTAATTCCTTAGCTGGATCACATGACACAATTACCTCAAGAATCGATCAAGATGTATTGCAGGTCTGCCTACGTTTCCGATTTTTTCTCCCTGGCGGGGTCTTTCCACGCGCCTGTGGTGTTATAGATGGACAAAGTTGAACACAGCCGAGCTGCCAATTCCTCTCCTCTGTTGCAAAGAGGAAACGGGGAAGAAGAGATATGACGGAATACGATGAACGCGGCTGTGGGTCCAATATGTATTTGCCGAGCTGTACTTATTACGTTTCGACGCCAGATTTTACATCAGTCTCCTCCTTTTTACCACAGACTACTTCGTGTCAGATTAATTTCCCCTATTCCCCCAACATAGCCCAAGTACAACCTGTCCGAGAAGTCGCGTTCAGGGATTATGGACTGGACCATCCCAGCAAATGGCACTACAGGGGCAATTACGGGTCTTACTACTCCACGGACGAGATAATGCACCGGGACTTGATCCAGTCCTCCAGCAGCAGGGCGGACGTGATATTCAAAAACGAGTCTTTGTACGGCCACCACGGCGGGGCGAGCTCGCCGTGCAATTTCTTCAACGGTGCCGGGCGAAATGGGGTTCTGCCCCAAGTCTTCGACCAGTTCTTGGACAACCCTAACTCGGACAAGCCCAACGCGGAGCCCCCCAAACAAAAGACAGACGCTGCTGCTCCCACAGATGCTGCGAATAACAATC
>CM070107.1:21655000-21727500 GCA_036178185.1 Liparis tanakae
CAGGGAGAGGAGGCTGCGTCTCAAGGCCATTTTCAAATCTCATTGGTGGGCTTGTCATGTGGTCGGGAGGCATCCTGACTTACGCGGAGATTGTTTTTCCTAGATATGTCATCTTACAAAGGACATCTCTCTCCTCTAAAGATCTTAACCCCCCAAAATGTCTTTTCCTAGTAGCTCTCCTGCGGCAAATACATTTTTAGTGGACTCTTTAATTGGTGCTTGCCGGTCGGACAGCTTTTACTCCAGCAGCAACATGTATATGCCGTCCACCTCTGAAATGGGAACTTACGGAATGCAAACCTGTGGACTCCTGCCGTCTTTCGGCAAAAGAGGGGAGGTCAACCACCAAAATATGGCCATGAATGTCCACTCGTACATACCTCAAATAGATAACTGGACTGATCCGAATAGACCGTGCAGAATACAGCCGCCAAACTGTACATTTTCACAGAGCATAAAGGAGGAGAGTAACTGCTGCATGTACTCCGATAAGAGAGTGCACAAAGTCAGCTCCACAGAGCTCCCTGCATATTCTAACGTTATTTCCGAATCGTGTCCGGTCGACGGTCCCGAGATCCCGGTTCCGGGCTATTTCAGACTGAGTCAAACTTATGCGAATGGGAAACATCAGGAAAGCTTCTGCCACGAGCCGCCGAGTCCCAACCAAACACTGACGCAGCTCAGCCGGGTCACCCCGAAACCGCAGCCCTCGTCGGCGCCTTCGAATGTCGCGGAGGTGGAAAAGAAAAGCGAGGACGTCCCACAAACCCACGAGACCTCAAGGACACCGGTCCCGGTAGAAAGCCCGGATCTCAAGTCCAGCTCCGGGGAGAAAAAGTGCAATGTGGACGGCTCTGTGTCCAGCCAGGAGCTGCAGCAGAAGGAAGGGAAAGGTGGGTTGGCTACATGAAAGCTTTTATCTTGTGTCGCTGCAGTGCTGAGAAGGCTCCAGCACCATAAAACCAAGTATAAAACACAAACAACCCTAAAGTCGTAATGTTTAATGACAGTCTTTCTCGGGTTGCAGTAATGGGCAACAGAGAGTGGTTTTACCATGCAGCATGTGCCCCTCTTTTTCAGATATTAAAATTAAAATAGGGTGCTTCTAAAAAAATCATTTGACTTTGTTGTCTTATATATGTTGGTATATTGCATGGGGTTTCAAACGCTGAACTAGTTGCCTTATTGTGGCATAAATGGGACATTAAATCACTCCAAGAGCTTCTAAAATTGGTGCATTTTGCAGCAGCGTAATTTAGGATATTTGAGAGTCTGTGTCTTTAAAACATGACACAATGTGTTAGATATTTTATTTAAAGTTGATCATATTAACAATCTAATCAAACTTGTTAATACATTTACAACTTTTACACCATTAATAGTTTTTCATCATATGTCAAGCTGTGTAAAGATGTGTTTCTGTGCGTGGTTTGATCTGTTGGGGGTTTCATTTTATTTCTATTTTATTAGTGGTGTCTCGTACGTGACTAATAACGTGCCCTGCGTGTTATTTATTCTGGGAAAACATTTATAATATGTGTTATTTCCCAGAGGTGAAATCCAACGCAGCAGGTGAGGCTGTCCAAGCTGGATCTCTGAACTACTGAATGATGTCAATGGTTTGCATCTTTTTTACAGTCTGCAACCCACCGAGAAGCAACTGGTTAACGGCCAAAAGTGGGAGAAAGAAAAGATGTCCCTACACAAAGCACCAGACCTTGGAGTTGGAGAAGGAGTTTCTCTTCAATATGTATCTGACCCGAGAGCGCCGCCTAGAGATCAGCAGGGGCGTCAACCTGACCGACAGGCAGGTCAAGATCTGGTTCCAGAACCGCAGGATGAAACTGAAGAAAATGAACAGAGAAAACCGCATCCGGGAACTCACCTCGAATCTCACCTTTTCGTGAGCGTGCGCGTGTCCGTGGGTAGCTGTCTCGTGTTTCCTCTCATATTCAGTTTGATGCCTCGTGGCAGCAGACGTGCATCTTCAATTTCAACGAAACTGTGACCATATAAGACAATTTGTCGAGTATTTGTTTTGTTTCATCGCAGGGTACTTTGTGGTCTTAAATTATTGGAGAAGAGTATCTTCCCTTTAGCCAGTATAGACGTGAATGTTCTATTGCGTTGAGTTCTTATTTTCAGTCATGGAAGCACATTTATTGTCGTGTTATAGTGCAACATTGGTTTTACGGTCATTGCTCAACAGTGAAATGTTTCTATGGCAGACAACAATGTCAATCTGTGAATTGTTTGCATGTGTGTGCATGTATATTGCAATAAATTGTCAAATAACCTTATTTTGTGTTTGTTCATGCTTTCTAAATGTGATGAAGTATCTCGTCTGCTATTACTTCCGGTGCATTGCTATTCACTGTCGAAATGCGACATTGTTGAGACTTTTTGCTGTAAACTGCTTAAAGAAGAAAGACAACACAATGAGACTTAAACGAGCATGTTACACTTTAAACAATGTGTTCCAATAATGCTTCTCATTTGACTTTTACATTACCGCAGTTGAAGATGAACCGACCAGCTTAAATTCAAATATTTAGTTCGTGTGCTGCTAGTTTTAATACATGCGGGTTTTATAATATACATTATTACATGACATGTCATTTAGCAGAAGCTTTTATCCGAAGAGACTTACAATAAGTGCATTCAACCTAGAGTACAAACTAAAAACAACAAGAATGCAGTATAGAATAGTTTGCACACTATTACATGTTTTTACAGACATTCTAGCTCCTCGAAGACACACTGACAATTTGAGACTGATATTTGGAAAAATAGGAACGAACCAAAAATCTAAATGTCTCAACCTTCCTGCAGCAGAGGGATGCAAAGAGCCGAGTATAGTGAAATAAACGCGGTGTTTTTATTCTCAGATCAGATTGTGACTAGCAGCTCATAAGGAGGTTGTGTTAGAGTCCAGCAGAACTATCAGCTCTCCCTTCATCCTGAGCCACATAGGCCCCGTTGGATTTATTTTCATTGCGCAGAATAACTTTTAATTATAGAGAATAACGTTTCATTGTACATAATAACTTCCTATTTTAGGATTGCCGGTGATGAAATGACATGACGCTGTCAGTCTGATCCAGGCTGCGGATGTGACCTAGATCTTGAACACATTTGAAGGTCAAACAACTCTTATTTTAAGAGAAGCTCAAACATTAATTTACCTCAAAAAAGGAGAAAAGTAAACTATATTTTAAATGATCTCACACCTTCCAGACAGCAACACACAGACGGACTTCAAGTCTGTTTTTCGGTTTCTTTTATTGACGGCATGTATAATCACACGCACCTCATAAAACATTTATAGATGCATAAAGACATTATTGCCCTCCTTTGAATGAATACAATATTTTCACAACTGCAGTTTCCGGTTTACCATTTAAAATTCAAGCTAACCGAGAAACATGTATAGTCGCCGTATAATAACCAAGAATACACCGCATTGTGAACGGAAGTGGCTTCTGTTATTTTACAACATGTTATTACATCTATTTTACGAGGACTCCGTAAGTCTATAAAGCATTTTACAAGCATTGGGGGTATCGGAATGATATTAGGAGAGTTTTCTCCAACATTCAGGGATATTTTTCCAACGTTAAGACGGCGTGTAGATGAATGTGTCTGATTCCCCTTTTCTAGCTCCATGTATTGTTGAAGCGTCCTGCAGCCGCCTCACATGAAAACATAAAAAATAATAAATAAATAAACCATTGCATTCATTTCAGCGATTGTCTCGTCTAGTCACATATAAAGGTTCTAAATTAAATCTGACCGAGAAAAGAGAGCCATGGCAGGATTGATTTACTCGCTGTATTGGTAAATATGACCACGTGATCCATGTAACCAATCCCTGTAGGTGCAGGCCAGCAAAAATACTATGATTGTTCATAGAGGGACGCTTCCCGTAACAGTTCAACCCTTATTATATGAGTAGGAAGAGATCAAAAATGTCTTCCAGTGGCACTCTCAGTAACTGCTATGTGGACGCTATCATGGGGCAGGAGCCGGAGGATGCGTACGGGGCTCGCTTTATTCAGGCTCCGCACACGGTGACCCCGAGGCCGCCAGGTGCCGGGGACAACGCCGACTTCTCCTCTTGCCATTTTGCACCAAAGTCTGCCGTTTTCTCCTCGTCTTGGTCCTCGGTTCACCCGCAGGGGATTTATCACCCGTACATGCACCACCACCACCACCACCAGGCTCACCTCCCCGCCTCGGACGGCAGATATGTGGGCGTCCGCTCCTGGATGGACCCCATCTCCAACCACGTTTCGTTCGCCGGATTTCACTCCAGCGGCCGCTCGTACGGAACAAAGCCGGAGGTCTCGCCACCGAAAGCGACCGAGTGCGACGCGCTGGAGGCAGCGGCTCGGCCGATGGCCGGGGAGTTCGCGTGTGGAGTATCGGAGTGTCAGGAAAAGGCGACCACGGAGCACAGTGGAAGTGAACTTTCGATCCACAGCGAGCCCAGAGAGGAGAAACAACAACTGGACCCAAGTAAGTGAACGGAATAGCCAAACCTGATTTACAACCGTAAGAACTGTACGAGCTGGCTGTGTACAACTGGAGGTTTTACTAACCTATAAAAGTGTCTCGTCGGCTACTATTGCTCGGCTCGGGAAGGGCAGAAACCCGCCCTGCGCCGGTTATTAGCACACAGGAGCCTGCAGTTGTTCATAAGGACACCCCACATAGGAACACGCTGCTCTTTTTGGATGAGACCTGAGATGGACTTTATGGAAATATATGGATGATATTTTGTTTCCATGTAATAACAGAAAAATATGGCCCTACATAACAAAATGTGTGCATATGTTTATCACATTAAACAATCTGTCATTTGTCTTTTGAATTCATATAAACCGTTTCCCGAAGCTCCATCTGATAATAATAATAATAATAATAATAATAATAATAATAATAAAATAGTAATAATAATAATGTAATGACGTTTAAAACGATAAACGTCCTCACCACGTGTATTTTACTTGTATATCTGTTTTTTCAGACAACCCCGCAGCAAACTGGATTCACGCACGCTCCACGAGAAAGAAGCGATGCCCGTACACGAAATATCAGACTTTAGAGCTGGAGAAGGAGTTCCTCTTCAACATGTATCTGACCAGAGACCGGCGCTTTGAAGTGGCCCGCATACTCACTTTAACCGAGAGACAAGTGAAGATCTGGTTCCAGAACCGGAGGATGAAAATGAAGAAGATGAACAGGGAGAGGAGCGGCAGAGAGCTGCTCTGAAATCACTGCCCTTTGACACATTTGTATACCAAGGAAGCCATCTGAACAATTACATTGATTTTGGTAGGAGCATCGGTAGCCATTTTATTAGACCTCTAGAGTAATATTGCGTGCTGACCTCGACATCGCATATGCAGGAATGTGTCTCTGTGACATTCAGACTGGACACACACTGATTCATCTGATATTTGAAGTTTGTCATTTCACTCAACCGCAATAGCAGGTTTGTCAGATGTGTTGAGCCTCCCCTAAGAACCCTGTTTATGTGTAATGCTTATTGCTAAGAATTTGGAGTTGTATATAAAACATTTTCACAGCTGCACGACTGCTGTCTGTTGTTGGTACACACACACGCACACACACACACACACACACACACACACACACACACACATGGAGATACAGCATCACCAAATCCTGCATTGACCCACATTTTTACCTTGAATTTGCCGCACTAATATGTGTGAAGGAAAAACCGAGGCGCGCATTTTGCTTTTGCAAATGTTCCCTTTACTCCAACATAAATGTGTTTATTATTTCCTTTAATGTATTTAAAAGGTTTCTCTGTGCGTTTCATGGGATACTGATGGTTTATTTCATTTTCCGCAATTAGCTTTTATATCGAAACTATCCTGTTTTTTTAATTTTCAGTGCGACTAGTGTGCGGCTGATGTCTTTTAGCTGCACATTTTAAACAAATGAGACACAATTCAACCCACAGTCAGCTTGTCACTGTATTTAGAATTTTCTTGCAGCCAACACATGCAATTAAATGAAAGTGATTCAAACCGCTCTTTAATTCTAAGAGGTTACATTTTCTATGTTGAATTTCACTTTTAACAGTGCGATGTGAAACGTAGAACAAGTCATAAAGTCTTTACGATTGCGAGAGGTGTTGCGGTGGATTTCCAATTTATTGTCCAACTTGTACGAATAATTACTTTAAAGCAGGAAGGGCCTTGGTCCAATAAAGCTATAGAAATGGCTAGACGTCTGGCCTAAATGAGTTTATGGCCCTGGCCAGTAATTATACTCTCCTTTGAAACCCCCTTTAACTGAGGCATTGGTGTCTGTTGCTGACCAACAGAATGTAGACACTTTTCTAGGGTGTCTGGTCGATGAATTGTTTTAGAGGAAATCACCCCCACCTTAATGGTCACGTTTATTCCTATACTGCACTTCACACTGATGGGAAACGACTTCACTTTACTGGGGTCCGATGGAGTTTCACCTTCTAATTTTATATTGAAATGTAAAACCAATGTGTCCCAATTTGACATCACACAGGCTGAACCACGTGAACAAAAATAGATCTTGATCATTTAATATTGTTCTTAAATTAAAGCAAATGAATGAATACATTTGTTTTAACTGCACCATGTAAAGCTAATGGTAAATCGTGAATTATGCACAACTAAACACAATCTTTTGGAGCAGTATAGGCTTCATTGGAAAAGTAGTGCGACCACTAGAGGGCGATATTGTTCTTTTAGTCTCCGATACAGCAGCTCGTCTCCAGCTCGAGCATGTTGGTAAGACTAAAAGTCCAGGGGTCCGTTTTTAATCAGTGATAATACAAACTACAACGTTCCGTGCTTTTAAAACCCAAATTCCACTCTTATTTTAACAGTGGCATAATGGAAAGACTCGACATCTTAGCAACATTTGCACACAAAGAGGATCCCATTGTCGTCGATGAGAAAGGAGAAGTCTTAGTTTTTCATAATTTACAGAATAAAATAAAAAATAAAAAAAATGCTGTCAACTTTAGGAAATGCATTCCTCTACATTTCAAAGGCCACAACCCCCTTTAACCTAATTTAGCATGTCACATGTCGTAGCGAATTCGTCTTTTGCTGTTATAGTGACGTACACTCAATGACTCTTTTCCAAACATTTAGCTGTGACCGATATTTCCCCCTAACAATGCTGACATTCAACTTCCAGATATGTTTTTGTTTTCTGACATGCTGATGGCAGTTTGTGATAGTCACCAAATGCATATAGTTGTTCGTATCGAGCCTTTGAAGGAAACAGATTAGATATATTTATATAATCTCCGATGCATGCAAAACCAGACTGCCCATCAGGCGTTGAGTTGAGTGTTAATATTTATTGTTATGTTGTCATCTGCGAGAGAAACACGACCGGACACATTGAAGCCATTTAGAGGAAACGTGGACATGATTGCTTTATACGTCTTTGTGTATTATGCTGCATGCGAAGAGTCCAGTGGACTGGAGACTGTCACGACTGGAAACTTGACCCCAGAATATGGATGTGCAGTTTGTGCACCTTCTTTATTTAACACGACATATGGCTGTGTGATCACACGACGTTCACACGCACACGATCAGCGACTCGCGCATTGTCTTTCATTTGCCGTCCTGTGTGTCTCTGTAGGTCATGAGTGAGGGTCAGCTAAACTCAACTTCACTCTTGTCATTGTAGTTGTGTTAGCAGATACGGCGTTGATTATAGCCTCATATTCAATGTGCAGGGTTATGGAGTGTGAGAATAAGAGCTGTGGGAATGAGCTGTTTGTGACCGATTGGGAACACATTATCCTGCTTCCCCAAAACAGTTCCTCAAAGTCACATGTGAAAGTATACAACATGTGTGTGTGTGTGTGTGTGTGTGTGCGTGTGTGTGTGTGTGTGTGTGTGTGTGTGTGAGACTGAGACCTTCATTGTATCTCTGTTCAAATAGACGTATTCACGTATTCACGTATTCAGAATGTGAAGATACTTCTTCATAATCATCAGAGTAAAAGTCCTGCATGGAAAATAGGTATCGGCAACATGTACGTATTATCAGCAAAATTATCAGCATAATGTAAAAAAAGGAACCTTGTTTTTTTTAATATATTTGTTCTTTTATTTAACATACAACACATGACTTAACTTGTAAAAAAAACATGCATGGCCTACATTATTACATATTTACAAAATTAATGTAAAAAAAATAAAATAAACACATTTCCCTTTGAAGTATATAGCGACTTGAGATCAAGTATAACGTATATGTTAGAATATACGTCACACATAGTAGAGTGAATACTTAGTTACATCCCAGCACAGCCTCTATTATCCAAAGCACCAACAACAACAATAACCGTTTAACAGTTGAGGTACACTGTAAAACCTGATGAGTAAAGTCAACTCAAATAGTCTGAGGAAACCGATTGCCTTGCACCATTTAAGTGAAATAAAAAATGTTGAAATGGAGTACTCCTAACTCAAGTAATTATTGTTAAATATACTTGACCAGCAGGTATTCAACAGAGGGAAGTGTGTGACGTCTCACGTTCAACAAGAGAAAGAGGAAGACAATGAAACGTCGATGCAACAATGCAGTGCGGTATGGGATGCACGTTGAATCGTGCACCAGGTTTTCCTGCAGCCTTCGCCGCCCTCTTGTCATGATTAATAATGACTGGTCAGTATTTATGACACATTCTGAATTTGTTGGCCGCCTCAGATCATCGCAAACACTGAAATGTTCATCATGCAACAGCCTCTGCATAATTGGTTTAGTTATGTAAATAATAAATGTGTTTTGTAATCAAAATCTACCATATAATTAGTGAATAACGTCACACGAGCATATCTAATTAGGAACCTATTTAAACACACGTCAAACCTTTTTCATTCTTTTTTCATTTACATATTTCTTAATTTAAAACAAGCCGGGTGAGGTTTCAATTCCAAATCCCATACAGCGAATTTACTGAGCTGGAAGATTTTCTTGGATGCTTTTTTTTATAACCTATAGCTGATATGAAAGGAGGATTGGCTTTCAATTCTTAAACCGTGCGGGAATACCGTGCGAAAACAAGAACAAAGCAAAGACTAATATGTAGCCTGCAGGCCTTTAATGTGAGATGTGTGGTCCTGGAACACATATGCTAACAATGTTGCAGTTGTGTAAAGCTCACCCTCACCATCACCCTCATGATGTCTGATGACTAGTTTCCTTTATAGGATGGCATCAAATAAAGAATATCTAACTAACTGTGGTTAGTGTTTGTGCATGTTTGACTATCTGAAGTGTACAGCTCTTATTAGGGCTATCTAATGGACCTGTGGCAGACACCATTGGTTTTCCCTAATCAAAGGAAATGGCCGATGTGAGGGAGCTAGATGGGTCTGTGACTCTCCATCACTGATTGAGTGTATTGGTCCTGCAGCACCGAGGTGACTCTCCACCAGCAGGAACCCGGATGAGTCCTTCATCTCTGCACCGAAACCAGAGCGATGGTAATCCAGATCTGACTGACACACACACACACACACAAATACCCCCCCCCACACACACACACACACACACACTCACACACACGCACGAAGGAAACTAGAGGCCGAGCTGGCCTATAAATCGCACCCCCTAACCCGCACAGTAGTCTGCGTGCCACCAGAAGAACAACACTGACATGAAATAAATTATATTTTGCCGCAGAATGGTGCACGTGCACGTGTTGGGACGTTTTAATAAGTATACAGCCACACAATTCAAAACATATTTTGTCGTCTAGAAAAATAATTGAACCTCCACATAAGGCGATAGACCATTTGTGATACTTTACATTTCCATTTAATTTGCAAACCATTATCAGTTGTAAGTACAGGCCGAATGAGCTGCTGTTTTAACGTGGGCTGTGGTCACACTTGAATATAGGCCGCTATTCTGAAAAAATAGAAAACAGAAAATAAAACAAATACACTTGATATAGTTTTTTTTTAAGGAACAAAATCCACACTCATTTTAAATATATGTATCTATCAAATTCTTCATCCTGAGCAAATCAAACATTAGGTGAACATATTTTTTTCCATATGTTCAAATAAAAGGGATTAGTTTTGCATATTATTTTCTTTCTTCTTTTTTTTTAATGAACGAATTTGTATTGTGATGAATTTAAAACTAGTCGAATTGCTCTTTTGCACTTTAAGATACAATATTTTCTGGTTGAGTGTTAGAAACAAAAAGCGCGGCTGCGGGGTGGGTTTTTTTTTTTTTGGGGGGGGGGGGTATTTGTCTTCAGAGGACGTGGAGGGGCTTCTCCTGCTATTATGCACAACGAGCTGCTGCAGTCGAAAGTCCTTTTTGTGAGAGGACAATTTACAACTTGGTAATAGACCTTTTTTATGTGCCTCCATCGCCTGTCATTGGATGCCACTGGTCATGTGTGAGAGCCAAACGTCTTCATGGCTCTTTGCCTGATTTCCCAGGCGATGTTTCCCCACTGCATTCGGCGTCAATGGCGCTCTAACCGATACGCCACGGTCGGCTTTCTAAAAAAAAAATTACATTCGTTTAATAAACGTCCGATCAGCAGATATTTGCGTCACTGCGTTGCTCATTCTCCAGGATGACACGAGGAGCGTCCCAACTTTCCACACATCTGACCTCTTCATAGCAGCACTGGCTCTTCACTGCTTACTCGAAATGCTCCGCATAGGTAAACCTCTCAGAATAAACATGGATTACCTCCCGGCTATAGGTAAGCTTTCTGTGTGATAATGGGCTTTATTAACGCTCATGTGTCTGTCTGCATGGGAAGTTTGACAGTTTCCGGTGTCATGATCAATTTGAATTAGCAACAGGGTAATGGCTCTAATGCTATTTGCCTGTTTCACGTATTTGAAATTGTGTTTAATTAACTTTAAATGCAGAACATGTGGGTAACGGTGTTAGAAAGGTGTGGGTCTATACTTCTGTTATGCTATGCTGCACGAATCAAAGAGTACTATTTTAAGAAATTAACACATGGATTATTAAATGTTTCTTAGAAATGTTTTCACACCTTCTAATTCAATATTATTCTGCATAAATACAGCTCGTGTTTAAAGTCAGTGATGATGATGTGCCAGTGTGTGTTGATGCTCATCACTGAGTCATCCGACTTAAAAAAAAAAACAACTTTGTACATTTCGTTTTCCGTTAGAAGTAGCTTATTGTCCATCAACAAGCCTTTACAATACAATGTATATTCCTCTGTTTATGAAGCCAGTCTTTATCTAACAGAAAATCAGCATTGATCTGACATATTTCAACATGCTGTTCAGTTGCTTTAAAAATGCGACACAGAACAAATCTGCCTTCTTATTTCACAAATACAAGCCCATGGCAGAAGAAGTAGATTTTTCATAGCCGTCCTCAGCTGCCTGGAGATGGGGCCAACATGAACAAAGACACTATTTCACTGTTGGCTGACAGGCAGCTGCGAAAGTATTTACAGCCCTACTGCAATGCGGCAAAATGGACCCTGGAAGACAAGCGCAAGCAGAAGCCTGCACATTCGACATGCGGGGTTCACCCCGTGTGCCCCAGTTCGACAATGCGCATAGCTTACATCATTTCAGTTTGTTATATACATGTTTGTAGGACAATGTCTGATGGCAAGCCCTGCTCACATTTAAACAATAGCAGTTTGTTTACATGAATGGATGTTGTTTTCATATTACCCCCCCCCCCCCCCCCCCCCCCCCGGACATGCAGTTCAATATTACATTCTTTGGAATTATTGTATGAACACAAATACTTCGTTGTATCAAGTTACATGAAAGCTAAAGAGTACAATAGCTGTTTTTGTATGATTTTTGTATTTATTTTTAACGTTTTTGGTTTTGCACATGAAAAAAAAAGATATTTAAAACCGTCATCATGAGCTGCACGTTGTTCTGACGTGTTTTTTTTTACTTGCTTCATATAAGTAATAATATACACTACAGTGTCCCTATTTGATTGGCACTCTTTTGGCGGTATACATATATTTTGAAAAGCAATGACAATTTGCCAAAGTCGATATTAATTGTACCAAATGTAATTGAATTGGTTTCAAGAATTCAATTAAATAAAAGTCTTGAATGAAGTTGCTTCAGCCGACTTGTTTGAGATGACGACAGTTGTAATAAATCTATTTGCATATAGAAAGCGCAATTACTTCATTTTTCTTGCACATCTGACAACTATATGATTCGGTAAACTTACTTTTGAAATGGAATATGTTTAGCTGTGGAAGGAAAGGGGGAAGCCGTGAAAAAGCCAGCAGAAGGCGCTGTTGCCCAACAGTCAGCCGCTCCGCGCCCATTCAGCAGCCTCTCGAGAGCAGCTTCCTGCGCCCACTGATTGGACCAGACACGTGGTCACGTGATGCGGTTCATGTTTTGAAAGCGTTTTTTGTATGAATTGTATGTCAGTAAATGTGCCTTTTTTGGCAATGAAGAAGATCCACATTAGAAGAGATCTGCTGCTTTGGTGATGCGCAGGATTTATATGTCTCCACAAAGCCATCAACACTATACTTGTTTATTGCCATGAGTTTATTAGACAGCAGATGCTTTGCAGAGACCACTTGAATAGATGAAACTATTCCAGCATTTTCACGCAGGTCATTGAGCGTCAATACAGCGTGTGTGCATCCTCCTCGTGGCGGTAATGATGACGATGATGATGAAGGAAACGGTCTTTAAGAAAGTTGATGGAGCTGTAAATAAATGACTTAATTGATATGCAGACAACTCCACCAAGCCATTAAAGCACAGACATAATATAGAGCCAACTATACTAGCATATATGAGTGCAGCTCCAACAGGTCATACCGGGTTTGCCCTCGAGTTATCGTCAGGGAAATAACTTTTTACGAGGCCGTGCATGTAAAAAGTGACAAGCCTCTGATTTGATGCTCATCCATTTATCATATACCTGCCGTACAGTGGCAGCCGTCCAACCCTCAACACCATCAGCCCTACTGCAGGGCACATGGAGAGGAGAGGAGGAGCCAGGCGGCTCTGCACTCTGGGATTGGCCCGGGAGAATGAATGACATCATGACGCATTGTGTCAGCTTCACTTGGGAGAAAAATGCACTTCAGCACATCAGTAATGCAGGTTTTTGTTAACACTTTTGAGGCCAAGAGGCTAATAAAACGGTTTAGAAAAAGAAAAAGAAAAGCAGGCAGTAAAAAAACAATATAACATGACATTTTTTACTTAAAAAAGTGGGGGATAGGTCAGACGACTAATACAATTAATAGTAAGAAACCCATTTATTAGACGTTGTTGTTTATTCAAGAATTGCAGAAGTTACCTATAGGCCCGCAAACCGATTATAAAATAAACTATTTCCTTTTTTTTGTCGCAGTGCACCTCTGTTCCCATTTCTATCAGGGCGGTTAGTCTACATCCTCCCAGCTTCCTCCTTTCTACGACTTTTCCTCAGTGCACATCAGTGTAATCGCCGTTATTGAGTAAGTGCAACTTTGAGGATTATTTATGGGCCTGCGCCGGGTTGTGAGTGGCTGTGCGGAAACACGTGATGCCATTAAAGTTTGTTTTATGGCCCGGGACTTGACAAGCCAAAATATAATTCTCATTGTGTATTAGAAAGACGGCGCAGATGGGTTGGATTGGAGCTGGAATTGGAAGGGAGCTCGTATAGGCACGTTTCCCCTTCAACATGGATGTGTTTGTTCCGCGGTGTGCCGAGTGCTACGGTCTCTGTGGTAAGCTGTGTTTTATCATTATGCTCGCGGTATGGGCGTGTGATGTCACGCGCATATGCTCTGTGCTGCTGCCTGCCTCTAAAAGCGGCAGCAGTGCGCGCTCAGACGACCATGATAGTGCTGGAAGGAAATCGTGTTTAATGTCATTACTGACCTCGGTTTGGGTTTAAAACTCTTAAGATTCAATCGATGCTTTTTCGGACGGTGTTATTCATGTTGTTGGTCTGACTCACTGCCGAATTATGTAGCGACTTGATAGCTTTGGGATTCGTATTTACTTCGAGGTGGAGAGATCAACCTGTTGTTACCAAAGTTGGTAAATATTCCATTGGGAAATAATTTCAAGGACAATACCATTTCAAAATAATCTTTTTATATATGAACTGTAATTTGTTTATGTTCACATTATGTGGCAGCTGCTTTATTCAATGTATAGGCCTTACTGCTTTTCTTATACGGGCCTTCAATTTAATAATGTGTTCAATCATTTTTACATTTACCTAACGATGGTTTAATAATATTTGATTCAAAGTTGACATGAAATGTAATCTGTTTTATTCTTTAATCATTTAAAAAACGCTTCTTATATTTCACCCGAGAAATAGGTTAAATAAGCCTCATGTTTTCTTTTAGCATTTTAGTAGCAACACCCTGTTCTTACAAAAAAACATCCAGCTGAACTATAGTTAGCCTTTCGTTTAACACGAGCTGCCAGAAAACGCTGACTTTATCATTCTTTTGTTGTGATTCTCGGCTTTGACCCGTCTGAAGGACGAGCAGGGGAAGGTGAACGACAGGTCAGGCTGTCTAACTAATAATGAAATGTGAAGTGCAAGAACGATTTAAAAAATATCTTATAATAAGCTTTTTAACTTTGATTGAAACGAATATTTAATATCTGCATATTAGAACAATAATCTTTACTTCATATTAAGAGAAGGAGAAATAAATTCATTGATCCTTTTTCGGTTTTATTCCCACATTGTGAAGGCCTGCATCTTAACTTTCAACTTAAAGATGAATCAAGATGAAATTGTGACCAACACGTTACATTAAACAAAACGACTTCATGCACCAGCTATTAAAACAGGCCTTATAAGTGATACGTCACAGGCTTCGTATTGAAGCAGAGAACAAGCACTGCATGTCTGGCCCAATATGTAATGAAGCCTTTCTAGAAGAGTCACGTGAACACAGTGTCACGTTTGACCCAATATTCAAAACTAATATTTAGTAATAATCTATTTGTTTGAAAAAAAAAACATCACGGAGGTGCCATCACATTACAACCTATATGGTTGATATAGGCCATATATTCTTATTTAATTTCATTGCTATAATATTGATTTTGTGTGCTTCGATTTTTTATTTTATTTATGTATTTATTGTTTTCACTGATTCTGTTCTTTTTGGAAAATACCAAGCCCTTCTTCATCAGTCAGCTTTAATTCATTTGTGAGATAGCTCGCAGTTTAGCTGCCTTTACGGTTTGGTTAATGGATGACGGGGGATTGATACACTTTTGCACCCTTTGAGCTGTCAGAAGGACCGACAATAATTGAACTTTTGGATAAGTTTGTAAATGATTTTGTTTGACCTCCGTGGCCTCGAGTCTCATCTTTAAAGGCCTGGTGATAAGTTGCTCTATATTATGCGGAACGTAGCCTAATGGTTATCTGTTGATGAGTGCATACTGCCTTAGTTGACAAGGGCTTATCTTGGATTATGAGATGAAAGTGAAACGTCATTTACGTTATTTTGAAGAAGGTGTTTTTGTTTCTAATCATGAACTTGGGCTAAGATGGAGGGAAGAAGACCCAGTACACAGACACCTTGACCCGAGGTATACTGGTATATTATTATCAGTGTCTTCTGCTTGTCATCTGGTACTTACATTGAAATGAATGTCCCGGGACAGAGCCTATAGGCCTACAGCCTTCTTTTTCTTTCTTTTTACAGAAGCTGTCTCCGACATGGCTTTTGACCTAAACTCAAGGAGATGTATACCAAAGAAACACATTTATAGAAAAAACATCGAAACAAAAGAAAAGGCTGGTTTACTGAGAGACACGTTATGTTGGGACGAAATACAATGAGACACGGTTATGAATGTAGCCTGTATTAGTGACTTTCCTTCACAGTGATTTACCTCGTGGTTGTGATGTGTATCTTATTCCTCACAACATGCGAGCCATTGTGTGTAGCTGAAGTGCCCCATCCATCCATACAGTGCTGTGGCTCGGTGGCGGTGTCAATGCCGTCGTCTATATATACCCTGTAGAACCGAATTTGTGTGATACAACTACAATCACAGATTCGATTCTAGGGGAGTATATGGTCGATGAAAAAACGTCGACAAAAATGACCTTTGCCAATTTGACTGTATAGCACGCGTTTGGCTGCTCTGCAGTGACAGCGTTGGTTTATGAATGAGAGAACATCTGACAACACCACATACTTCACGAGGAGCGCTCCGGGCATATTGAAACTCTAGAGGCTTAAAGGGAATCTGACGCAAAGTGTTTCACATGAAAACAAACATGATGAGAAATCATTTCTGTCTATGTTGGGATGATATAGCACATGGATTTACTCAAAGAAACCCACAGCACACTCCAGCTGTATCTTCTTCTTCGTCTTCCCCTTGGTCGCTTGTGTCTCTACATTATTGATTCCCAAAGGCTGCTGCTGCCGGCCAATAGGCTCCCGAGACAGTTTTCTTTCAAAGGGATGAGAGCAGATGAAGTGATGAGATTCGTGTAACTTTTCGATGACCCCTTCTTGACAAAGACAGTGTCCATCACTTGTCCTCAGTCATTATTCGCTGCTTTTATGCCGAGGGGCTTTTTGTACCTTTTGTTGGTTTCTCTGTTGAACACCATGCCTTCAAGTTAGTCCTTAGAAAACAGAGATATTTGTTTTATTTCTTTGAGAATACCCTCGTGGTATGTCTTCATAATATATCAGTTTAAAGTTAATTATAAGATTGAAATTATGTTTTTTTATTTATTTTCAACATGGATTTTTATTATCCAAATGTAAAGGTAGATTTTTCTTTGAAATATTTGTTTGTTTTTTCCGTCCCCGGGATCTAATTTGGGCGCATCTTAAGTCATGAAATGTGCTTTTAGTTGTATGTTTACCCGTTTATGGACCAGCATCACCTCTATTGGCCGATCTGGTCACATGGTTCGCTAACTTTATTCAGTTGACACCAAGTAGGAGGGCTTTATGGAGAGAGGAAAAAAAAGACAACTCGAGAAAAATTAGTATTTTCTACCTTCAGAAATTAATGGCCATGAGTTCGTATTTGGTGAACTCCAAGTATGTGGATCCCAAATTTCCTCCCTGCGAGGAATATTCACAAAATAACTATATACCTGAGCAGGGCTCGGACTACTTCAGCCCAACGCAGGACACAGACTTTCAGCATCCAGGGATCTACCCACGGCCAAACTACACGGAGGAGCCCTTCGGCTGCAACACTGTGCAGGACTCCACAGTGCAGCCACGGGGTCATGTGCTCGAGAAATCCAGCCGCCCGACCTCTTTGAGCACACAGACTGAGCCGGGGCCCCCGGTCCAAGTGGCCGGACCCCGGACTTGTGGACAGGAGCAAAACACAAAGAGCCAACATGGGATACAGTCCAAGCAGCCTGCAGTAGTTTACCCCTGGATGAAGAAAGTCCACATTACGAGTGGTAAGTTTTCAGCTTCTTCTTCTCTTATAGAGCATCTGAGATCTGTACTTTAGAAATCATTCAGTGTAATATTTATGGGAGTCTTTGAAAGGCCTCGCCAATTACACAAGTCATAAATTTTTATAGCTTAGGAAATAGGCCGCTAGGTGAGCACCCGAGAGCTCCGGAAAACGCATATAGACCGGCTGTAATGGTGGTTAAATCTCCTGAAATTAAGTGAGAAATCGCTCCTTATTTTCTGCTCTCACTTCCACGTGAATGCTCCGAAAGTTTGAGCGCCCCGCGGGTAGAGAGAGACTCCTCTTGTTGTATTGTTTTTTCTTCTTCCCCCCCTTGCAGGCTGCACTGGCCACATTTGGTGACTTTTTTTCCTGTTTGTTTTCTTTCTTCCTAGTGAACCCGGATTACACAGGACCCGAGCCCAAGCGGTCCAGAACAGCTTACACCCGGCAGCAGGTTTTGGAGCTCGAAAAGGAGTTTCATTTTAACAGGTATCTGACCAGGCGGCGACGGATTGAGATTGCGCACACGCTTTGTCTCTCCGAAAGGCAGATTAAAATCTGGTTTCAAAACAGAAGGATGAAATGGAAGAAAGACCACAAACTGCCCAACACCAAGGGCAGATCCGCACCAGCCAGCCATCTGCAAAGCATCCAGAAGGATAACCAGACTGATATCACATCGTTATAAGAGAGGAGGAAGGTGTGCACGTGTAAACTGTACATATGAAAAGACAGGGGGTTGCATCTGATTTTTTTTTGTTGCATGGACTGATGTTGTTTTAGCCATTTTTTAAATATTTTTTATTTAACAAAGACCCCAGCAGTGTTGCCTCAAGAGCCAGAAAACCAATCAGTCTTTGTGAGAGTGAAAGGTTTGAAAGTTCTGCATTGTTTTAATTTCTTCAAAGAGACACAAAAACATCGAAAGAAACTTTTCTTCTTTTTTTTGTTGGACGTTACCCACCTGAGGACATTTAATGACCAAGCTCGGCTGACTTTGTGGATTTAAACAAAGTGTTGCAGCTCTCTGCCCACGTGGATCCACGTTGGCTCAAAGATGAAGCTATCTTTATTCACAAGAGGAAAAGCCCTTGGTTCAAATTACACGCACACACGCAGATGTTGTTTCAGTGTATCTTCCTATTCAAGCCTCACTTTGAATGCACAATTTATACACACACACACACACACATATATATATATATATATATATATACTTGAAGGACCCCAATGTTTGCTCAGAGCACGCCAAACACAACCTACTTCGCGAGTTGCAAAAACCCCGCTGCATCGTTCAGTTCTACGTTTATTTGTGACTAGTATGTTTTAACTTATTTTGTACAATAAAGCTTAGAAAATTTGTAAGACTAAATATTATTCCCAGAGGCAAGACATTCCTGTGTGCATACTATTCGGAGTGCCCTTATAAATCTCTCCTGACGTCTTTGTAAACAGTGTACATTTTCACAGGCTCTCTCGTGCGATTGAAAGACTTATATGAAAGATCATTTGTTCCTGCATGGCATCAAATTGATAGTTGATGTTTCTCATTGGAAAAAAAATAATATCAAATTCAGAATATTTAGGAGTATAATTGTTTATTTCATTTTGATATGATTTGTTTACGTAATTATTTATTTGTTCAAATGTACATTTTCGTATAGCACACATACCATTTTAATTAAAGTATTCGTTCAACTTTAATGAATCTAAAATATGTTTGAACTCTTGTGGATTATTAGCATGGCTTTATGCAACGTTTGAGTCTTTTAGTTAATGTGGGAATCTTCTTTTTCTTCTTCTTTTCATTTGCACCGAGCTAACCGAGGGGGGCTTTCACGTCAC
The DNA here is from genome assembly GCA_036178185.1 of Liparis tanakae. Lineage (NCBI taxonomy): Eukaryota > Metazoa > Chordata > Actinopteri > Perciformes > Liparidae > Liparis > Liparis tanakae. Next base: position 21,674,329 of record CM070107.1, read on the forward strand.
GTTCCAAGACAGACATTTCTTGTTTTATACCGTCATTGTCTTCGGACAAAAAAAAAGAAGAAGCACAGAAGCTCTCCCAGTACGAAGAGGTCTTCTCTGTGAAGCCTTTGCGAGGAGAGGCTTGAAAAGGTATTTCAACCGAAGGTCGACAAAGCAGCAGTGGCAGGTTCATCCAGGGGACACATTTCAGCCGCGAGGACTGACCCCAACACCCCTGACCCGCCGGACAAGCAGCATTTTCTCTCCCTGTTCGCTTTGGTTTGGAGAGCTTTCCACATAAAGAGCCAAAGCATTCAAAGCAAAAGTCAGTGCGTGAATTCCAGATAGTTTTTACACGTATTTTAACACGCAGGCCTATTTAAAAGCTCCTGATTTGTGCATTTGTCTCCTCATGTCAATATGCAATCTTTTGGTTTTATTTTTGTACATGCTTTTTACCTTGTAATGTGAGAAGTATATCGTAAAAATAAAGATTTCTACTGAATATGCATTTAAATAACTGCAGAGAGCATTTTGTCGCGATTAAAAAAAAAAGTTATTTATTTGAGGAATATTTAGATTGCATGGATTTTCCCCGGACACACTGAGGTATGTCATACTATTTCTCATTGCTCAAAAGTTTATTTTATTAATGAATGTGTATGGGGTTATTTAGTGTCATTCGTTTGGTGCCAATTTCCAAAGGATCACGTTTGGTGGCCAGAGGTTTTCTCTCCGTTGCAACACGCGTGTGGAGCCATATGGACATTTAGCACCCTTTTAAAAAAACACCCACAAATGCACCAAATGTGCGCTGCTGGGGTAAATTTAGCCTCTTACGTCAAGCGCGAAATAAATGAGCATAAATATCTTTTTTTTAAACATGTTAAAGAGTTTTCTCTTATGAGCTCTTATCGAAAGGGGCGATGGCGCTGCAGCGTCCTCGTGGCTCTTCTGGAGCGGTCCAAGGTGATCTGCAATGGAGACTGCAAGTGGGCTTCTAAGAAGACTTTTGACGTGCCTTCATTGCAAAGTATAGTGATTTACATCAGTCTTTATCACAGAATAGAACCACACATACACGTGCTGGATTCAAAATGAGAAATAACTTTATTCAGGGGCAAATCCAGAAAACGCCACATGTATCATGACGTAAACATACATATAACTACTATATTAATTAGGATACTATAGGCCTATATATTTGATATTACCCCCCCCCCCTCGTGCTTCACGGACTGTGCCTTTATTGAGTATGACCCCCTGCTACACTGACCTCCAACCCTCCACAGTGTAACATCAGTGCTGATACAAACATGGTCATAAACGGACATGTGGAAAGACAATCTTGAGTCACTCAGCGGTGTTTTCATCCCCAGTGGCCACTGTCTCAGCCCCGCTGAGCGCGCGCGAGCCCACTGCCGCGTGCACATGGCGTTTATATCTTTGTGTACGTGTAAAATACACGCACGTGTCATATAGATTCAGAGAGAAGCTGAGACAAAGTGATGCTACCAATCCACCATCCTGCCATAAATGATCTGCACATAGATGCTGAAGAGAGGATGAGCGAGAGAGAGGGGGAGGGGCGGGAGGAGGGGGGGGGGGTGGGGGGTGGGGGGGTATTAGCACTATATTGGACAACTAACATACCCAATATATAACTATTTGAGATAACTAGTGATTCCTGTTCATATATTTTATTCAAGTTAATTCATTATGTAAAAAGCATTTCAATATTATATTATACCACCATGCAGGAGTCTGAGCTGCTCTTATTAAACGTAAATTTAAATGAAACGGATCACAACACAGCTCCCTTTAGCAGTGATCAGGTGAGAGCAGTCGACTACCACGTACAGTGTGCAGCCACACTGACCTACATCTGAACAGCAATAAATGGGAGCCAAAGGCAGTGCCATTTTCAATGACACTGCACCCAGTGCAGGAATACAACGTCGTTGCTCTCCATCCGGCCATATTTGATTTCCAGCTGTTTTTCGCAGAAGCCTCTCCGAGCCAGACAACCCCCTAAGATATATTAAAGTGCGCTGTCTGCATTCAGAGATATAATCCAGAGACTACACCGCTCCGCTCTCGATTCTCGACCACGTGATTGTCTAAATAATTAATGCAGCACGTCCCCCTAGAAACACGGCGTCGTCATTAATCGCAAGGACTCTATCAGACTTGAAAACTGAAGAGATCCCCCAAGAAAATAATATCCGATACCGGGCGCAACCGTAGCCCCGCACTTTAGCAACACATCCTAACCGATGGATGCTTGGGTAGGTAAATATTTCAGCATTTTTTCATGTTGCCATAGCTGGTAAATGACGATATCAAATGTCGTGATATTTGATAAATTGTTGCCTCTGATCGGTGCGCTCTGAGCAGGATTGTACGCTGTGGTGTGTCGCTGTACGCATGTCTTCTTTTTCATATCATATATTAGAGAAGCGATGGTTGAGCTCGCTGGATTGATAGGATAAATGGTAAAAACTAAAGGGCAGTGACATGTATTTATGGCTGCTCGCTTTGAATAAATGCTCTTTCGGACACAGCTCAGAGTGGCCCCTCCACAGGGCCCCTGACTCTTTATTCAATGTCTTATTCAGATTTATACCACTTTAGTGCAACAAAAAAAGAAAAGCTGCTATGGATGCAATTTTCTTTTAAACGGTTGAATTATAAATTGCTAATATAACTGATCATGGTATGATTTATCTAATAGTTTATAAATACAAGGTTATATTTGCTTCTTGCGTGAGAGGACAGTGGTGGTTTCTATTGTTGTGATTGTTTGTGGGGGGCGATTTGATTTTGATTTCTAAGAAGTCGTGGAAGTTTGGGCAGGCTGACAGTTCAGCCTCCTTGTAAATCATTCTCAGTTATTCCTGAAAGGGGTCGAGGCTGTCTGGGGCCGGGCGAAAACTGTAAATCTTTCACTTTTATGACCCTCTGAACATATGTTGCGACGCTACCAGTCCGACATCTCCCCTTCTTCTTCTTCTTTTTCTTCTTCTTCTTGTTCTCAGCAAAGATACATGTAACCTGAAGCAGCCGACGCTCTCTGCGGCTCCAAATCGTCCTCTTCCAAATGTAGTTGTTTCCCATATATTTATTTATTGGTTATCAAACATTGCGATTTAACTCTAAATGTGATTGATATTGAAAACAATGCAGGAGAAGCCGTAGCTCTCACTCTTTGTGTGTGGGCAGTGTGTGTAGACAGAAACGACAAACAAAAGATGATAATGTGATTTATTTGACACAATCCAGCTCCAGCTGGAAGAAAATCTCCACATGTCGTTTATTTCATAAATCATTAAAAAAATGCATGGCCCAGATACAGTAACTGGGCGACTGAACTAGCACATCGATAGGGAGTAGACTAGTATACGTATATTAATATGAACTAAAATACTTATCTGTGATGCGTTTATGGTCCACGTTGATCCTTTTATTGTGAATTGTCTTTAAAGAACAAGTGAAGAGAAAATCTACAGAAGGCTGGAAATGCCAAAGCCGCTGTAACACATGCAATGCTCAGAAATTAATTAAAATAACTTCCTACTTATATGCTGTAAACATTTCTCTGATGGGGCAGGATAATGTTCACAAATGTATTATTAATACCACAACAACAACGTATACTATCATGCGTGTGTGTGTGTGTGTGTGTAAATACTGAGTTTTAATTGGGAGATGAAAAGAAAAAGGCAGTGGAAGATGTTCACACGGTTCTGATGAGGAAATAAACGCCACCCTTTATCAACATGGATTGGTGAGGCAAGGCTCGGTTGTGGAAGAGAACAATCACGTGCACAAATATGCTTGTACCTTAAGGCAGCGCCTTTATTTGTCATCGCAACGCTTCCGAAACACCCCCAAAAAATCTAAATCTTAGCTCCAAATGTTTGCAGGCATATCGTTTCTGAATTCCTGTATATTTCAATGGGTGATTGATTGCCAGGGATTTTTTTTCTTCTTCTGGAATAAGGATACCTTGTTGGCTTTTTATTGGTAGTTGAATGCGAGTCCTTCCATTCTTTCGGGAATACTGTCTCCATTGGTATATGGAAATGTCTGAAAAACAGCAAGATCAGGTTTAGGACAGCATTGTCTACAGACAAAGGGTGAAGGATTTATTCTAGAGATTGCTTGGAAAGCAACTGAGACTGAGAGGGAAGCTGCTTTATGATGAATTGATTCGCAGGTAAGCAATCGCATGGCAGAAAGCAACCTTTAACCACGGGTTAATATAATGCGAGGAAATATATATGATTTATTCCACTCATCGAGGTGATGCTCGTTAATGTCGCTCTCGCCGGCGACCGTGCGGGCAAGGAGTCCACTGCTTCTCCTCAGATTCAAATATTTAGTTTATGTTTTATAGTTGCGTAAAATAATTATCGACAGATTGAGCTCGAGCTGCCCAGCTGCTTTTCAGCTGATTTCACGTTTCGATGAAAACCGGCTCGGAGGGAAGAAGTAGGAGAGGAACTTTTCTTTTTTGACTCTCGGATCGTAAATCACATTAATTTGTTGTCTTATCGTCACAGTGGCGTTTGCCGTGATTTATGTGGTTTCAACGATATGGCTTTGTTAACCTGCAACGTTATATTATACATGAATTCATATTGGATGTTTTGAAGGATTACACCGGCCTGGCTACTGAACCAGGATAGGCAAATGCTTAATTTTCATACTATTTTGATACTTTTTTGGCTCACTTTGTATTCGGTTAATTCTAACTCATGTGATTATTTATATATGTTTTCTTTAGTGTTGGGAATTGAAAGTATAGGCTCATCTCACAATATAAACTTCTTGTTTATTTTAGTTGACTATTCCCCATATTCTGCTAAAAGATTAATGTTTTTTCAACAATGGATTAGGGTTTAATTTATGTGCACTTCATCCTTATACTGATTGTAAGTCTGTGCAGAACAGCTGCTGAATGTATAACAACAAAAAGCAGCATTATGGCGAAACCTTCTGCTGCAACTGGTGATGTTTGCAGCTTTCTCCAGGAACAACACCGATTCGAGACAATAATACCACAACGTTATCAAATGCAGTTATTTCTCGCATGTATAGGAAACATTTAAAACAATAATAAAACGCCCCCCAAGGGGTGTTTAACTAGATGTGAACAGAGTTGGAGCCGCTGCATGAGAAACGACTAACTGGGATAATAACACTCCACATTGAGTCCGGCCCATTGTGTGAAGCAAACTTACCGTAACAACGCGTAGGCGAGGAACACTGCGGCCTGAAAAGAGGACCATGTCTGCTACTAGTAGCCCAGTGTGCTCCAAAAGCACTTCAGGCGATTATCGACCAGCTTTAACAAATATATCCACATCGAAGGAATCTTAAATCTCCATGGTAGTATTTGAAGTAATTATCCTCCAGTGTAAGCAGGGCAACAGAAGTAGTTTCACAGTAAAACAAAACAATTCACAGACATTTCCTCAGGTTTCATTTCTGATTTCTTGCCGGCGGTGGAGCATCTTCTCCTCCGTTTCAGTCCCGGCTGAAAAGCTGCTTTGAATCGAGTTAAAGAGTTGAGTCTACTTGTAGCCGAACTGCTAGTTGTTCATTAAACTTTGACTTAATGCTGAATGACCCAAAGGTCACCGGAAAAAAAGCTTATGACTGCTAAATATTTGGGCTGGCTCTTTGTTTAAAAAGTGCACATGTAAGACCTTTTTACCCTCAAGCGGAGACTTGAGGGTAAAAAGTCATCTGTGGTCTTCACACAAGCGATTCAGTCCAAATGGAACAGCTCAAAAATATATTTATTAAATGTCCAATAATTATTTGAATTGCAATTTATTTTTTTGGAGCTGTAAAAATTAAACTTAAATAATTTCATGTATTAAAAAAAAGAGACTTGGCTTGATGATATTAATCTTTATTTTGTATAAAATGTGGCTGTAAATGCTTTAAATTGGAAGCTACTATTTGACTGTGATTAAATCTAATGTGAAGACACATTTATTGTATCTCTCTTCCAGGTCGAGGTGGGAGCCGTGATGAATGCGTGAGGGATAGAAAAGAGATTTGTGCAGATTTCGGTGAGTAACATTTCTTTAATGAAGGGAGTGGACAGCACAGTCCGACTGCTAACAAGGTGAAAGGGTGATTTGTTATTAGACTACACATTAACGCTCACAGTGTTCCACAGGAGGCTTAAATCACGAACACAGACATGAGGGATGGCTTTAACTTCGCCTGTACGGGTAATTATTTGCGCAGGCCAGAGCCCCATTCCAACATGTCCAATAGCGCCACATGAACAAAAACAACAACAGCGCACGAAATACTATTTTTTTTCCAAATCTAAAATTACCAAATGTATGTTTACATTCTTCTCGAACGCTATATTCAAAAACATGCAAATATATAAAAACGTAAAATCAAGGAGAATTTCACCATTTCACGATTCCCACACCGTAACCGACGCATAATGGCACATCGTCTCTTTTTAACAGCAACCTCTCTCCCGTCTTCCACCTCGCTGCCTGGCTGCAGACTCGCGTTCAGCCAGAGTGGAGACATGGTTTATAAACCGAGCCTCTGTAGGGGACAAGTCGCCGAGTATGAAATTCTTCCCCTTGCCTTCCTCCTACGCGTATGTTACACTTGTGAAGGCTGCGAGTCGAGAGGACTGTTTTGCTTTTCATTCCTCTCTGAGGCCATTTACAACCATAACATTCGCGGTCATAAATTGTGCCGCGGTCCACAGTGACAGGTGCAATTGTTATGCACGGCGCAGGCTACACCTCCTCAAGCCACCAACATACAGTACAGGGCCCTTTGATGTGTGTGTTTGCACGTATAGTGCACGTGCGTGCGTGTTTCTCTGTTATATTCTGAAGTAAAAAAAAAAATTGCTGCTATCAAACATATCCAGATTTTGTAAATATTTGTTTTCTTTTTACACTAAAGGTACATTTTTGTTTCAATGGGTTAGAGGCAGAAAACCAACAAACCAGCTAAAATATGGGGTTTACGGCATCTGTAAAGGCTAATGAAATATGTTGCCCCCCATCACCCCCTCACTCTCTCTCTCTCACACACACACACACGCACGCACACACACACACACACACACACACAACCCCCCCCCCCACACACACACACACACACAGTTACTCACCTGCAGCTTTTTATTGACATTAATAACACCGTTATGAAGGATTAGCATGTGATATATTGTGTGAGTATATATGTGATCCAAACATGCCTTGGTGGGCCATATATTTCTGCTGCAGAGAACAATGCATGAGCCGGGCTTTGTCCAGCCTTGTGATTAGTGAAAAGAGTATTGTGTGTGTGTGCGTGTGTGTGTGTGTGTGTGTGTGTGTGTGTGTGTGTGTGTGTGTGTGTCAAATGCTGATTCAGCTTTTTCTGAGGGACTCCAAAGCCTCTCAGAGGGTCCTTTCATCACAAGTTAAACTTTAACTGTTTTGTGCTGCTGGATCTGGGGCTGATGGGAGATGTATCACAGTATAGAGACAGTTTGTAATCTCTAATTGAAAAGCTTCTGCAGCACAAGTCTTGAGCCAAGCAGATTACTTTTCCCGGTGTATTGTGAATTCAGTTGAAGCCATAAGGAGTTTGTGAACACATGAGTCTGATATCATTCTCTTTGTATAGGTCACAGACTGGAGCAACGGTGGGAAGCACCTATCACGTGAATAAACAACATCCATGCCACTGGACAGAGTTGCACTGGCTTCTTGGCTTTGAATCCACAAAATGCAGAAAGCAACATATTACGATAACTCTGGACTTTTTGGAGGCTACACCTTCCCCAAACCAGACTCTTACAACTACGGCCCCTCTCATCAGCCCTACGCTGCTTCTAGCATTGAGAATGACTACCAGGCCTCGGTGTGTCCCACCCAGCCCCCTGCTGTCCGGCCGCCAACCCTCAAAGACAGTGACCTGAACGGCGACTGCATGCGACAAAGCAGCAGTCAAAGCAACAGCAGCATCCAAGCTCCGAGTATTGTGGAGCAGCAGGCGCCTCCACTGTCTGCATCCTCTCCCAGCTCCAACAGCTCCGCACCCCAGAAGAAGAAATCCCCTCCCAGCAGCGCCTCCAGCACTGCCACCCCAACCCTCACAAAGCAGATATTCCCCTGGATGAAGGAGACCCGGCAGAACTCAAAGCAGAAGGGCAACAACTGCACCAGTGCAGGTAGTGATCATGATGGTGCGTGATGTGTCTAAGGGGAAGGGGGGTGAGGGGGTGGACTGGGCCTTGTTTATGGTTGCATTGGTAATAACATGGCTGAAAGAAAAGTGGCTAAGATGATGCTGTGGTTCCTTTACAGGTGGCGAGTTGAGTGACGAGAAGAGCCCACCAGGACCAGCGTCCAAACGAGTCAGAACTGCTTACACCAGCGCACAACTTGTGGAGCTGGAGAAGGAGTTTCACTTTAACCGCTATCTGTGTCGCCCTCGGAGAGTGGAAATGGCAAATCTGTTGAATCTCACCGAGCGTCAAATAAAGATCTGGTTTCAAAACAGGAGGATGAAATACAAAAAGGACCAGAAGTCTAAAGGGCTCGCACACTCTCCCCTGGGACACTCCCCGGATAGAAGCCCGCCGCTGAGTGGCCCAAATCACATCGGATACTCTGGCCAGCTCCAAAACGTGAACAGCCTCAGCTATGACGCGCCCTCGCCCCCGTCCTTCGCCAAGCCCCAGCAAAACATGTACGGGTTGGCGGCGTACACGGCACCCTTGGGTGGCTGCATCCCGCAACAGAAGAGGTACCCGGGCCCCGAATACGAGCACCACGGCATGCAGAGCAACGGCAGCTTTGCCAACGCCAATTTGCAAGGCAGTCCCGTTTATGTGGGTGGGAACTTTGTTGATTCCATGCCAGCCTCTGGCCCCATGTTCAACCTCGGCCACCTTCCGCACCCCTCATCCACCAGTGTGGACTACAGCTGTGCGGCTCAGATCCCAGGAAACCACCATCATGGACCCTGTGATCCCCATCCCACATACACAGACCTCACCTCTCACCAAGCGTCTCAGGGAAGGATTCAGGAAGCGCCTAAACTCACGCATTTGTAATATGTGGTTTCTCTCTGTGTGCGTGTGTGCGTGTGTGTGTGTGTGTGTGTGTGCGCGCGCGCGTGTGTGCGTATGCGTGTACGTGTGCCAAAATTATGTCGCGCTCTTTTTATTACCTCACTAGTCTAATAACTACACTCCAAGAGAGTTGTGTGTATTATTACAGTATTATTGATATTACTATTAATGCTATTGTGTAATTAATTTCTGAATAATGCAGCTTTGTCCATTTCTGTTGAATATTTGGGGATGCGTGGAGGCAGACTAGCCTGGGTGTCAGTTGTTCCTTCATTTTGTTTTGTTGATCTCAAGTGCAATGTGCACATTTTGACTGAATATTTCATGCCGTTACTTGAAGGTAAGTCTTGTATCTCAGAAGTAGACGCTCATCTTTAGGGGGAAGGACTTTTAGGGAAATGTTCGTCTGTTTTGTAGGATCTAATTTTCCTCACGGGCATCCTATTTATTTATTTTGTATTATTTTGCATACTCTTTTGTATTAGCATATAGCTTATTTATTATTTAATTACTTTTTGTATTGCACATTATTTATCGTTTATATGCGAGTATTTATACGTGTGGAGTTTTTTGTAAGATTGAACAGATCAGTGCACTTGGAGGTGTTGGCAAAACAGGGTTTGAAAAAAATGCTATGACTCGCAGTGTTGAAAGAAGAGCATTTCTAATTGTAAATCTGGGATAAATGGGACATTTGATAGTGTATAAACACCACTACATGTCCATGGTTAATCTTGTGTCAAACCTAAAGCAAAACGTAGACTATCGAAGTATGAAATATTATACACACCAGCATGTCATTTTGTGTAGTCCATTACTATTTTTTATTTGTCTTCCATTGTTATTCCATTCAGTTGGATATCCATAAATTTATGAAACCCTAATGATATTGAAATGTTATATTTTATTGTGTTTAACATTTTGTAAATAAAGTGCTCAAACTTGTATTTTTTATTGCATTTTTTTTAAAGCACCTTGCAGCACTGGTCGCCCACTGTATCTAATAATTGTAATTCCTGCAGTGAAACTGTCACGGTAAGAGTACCGAGGAGGAGTATTGAGTCCACTACTCTACTGTACAGTCCGAATCAATAATTAGACACCAGGATATCTAAAACTCATCAGACGGCTCTAAGCCTGCAATGCAAAGTGCATTTCAGCAGGATAAAGGACTCTGGAGATTATTGATGTTTCATTGGTATGATGGAAGTGAGTCTATGGGTTTATTGCATTTCTCACATGTCACTTATCATTTTTTTTAGATTCGGCCACATGATTATCTGCTGGGAGAAAAGCATAAGCTCCATTTTCCTATATGGACTATATAAGATAAACACTGGCTGTCTAATTGATGGGTGCACATCGTGACAATAATGTTTCATACGTCGGCGGATAGGAAGTAAAACAATGTGCAGAGCTGATTGGTGACAATAAAACAAAATAAATGTTTAAAAAAGATGGATATGGGTGTATTTGTATACGTGCCTGTGTGGGGGAGAAAGAGAGAGAGAGAGAGAGAGAGAGACGGGGGAAAGAGAGCAGTTCATCCTTTATTGCTCCTGGAGAGCCATTTCAAAGCTCATTAATCAAAAACTCGTCGCTTTCAGACTCCTTGCTGATCCCTCCTCCTCCTGAACAAAGCATTTGCATTCCAAATCCAAGTAACACATTTCAAACCGAGAAGCCCCAATCGTTAATGGTGGGGGAGAGTTAGAAACCTAGTGGGTTCACAGGCTCTGAGATATCTCTGATTTAAAAGCCCATCAAAGTAAATTAAATCATCAGTGAGTCTATACGTCTGCAGGTCGCACAGTGGTCGCACAAAGTTTCATATGGATGTGACTCAGCACGCAACGGTGATCCTAAAGCCTTACAACACGAGTTTGAGCTTGAATTCATCTTATTTTATCATGAATGTTATTGCTGGAACAATAGGCTATAACTCACCTCAGTATTCAGTGGATGGCGGCCATTTTGACCCTGGGTGAGCTCTTTCTTCTCTCAGTTCCCCCTGCAGCTTCTGCACCGCTAGTCAGTTATTGAGAGCCTAACTAGTTTTAGTATAATAGCATTTAGAAAATATCTAGATACAGATCAGCCTATTGAAATTAACTGGTTCAAATGGAAAACAGCATTACACATATTCATGATTCTTTATTAAATAGTTTAATCAATAGAATACACTATCTTTCTGGTGTGAGAATATAATGATTCACAATGCTCATGTGAAAAATGCATATGAATATTTGTATTCGATTACACATGATGAATAAAATATAAAACACCAAAGGTAAATAAGGAAATCATTCATAATAAAAGTAAAAAATAGTACTGCTGTATAGCACCAAATGGAATAATTGGAGTTTCAGATGTTATCCTCTCATCACTTTGTGGACAATGTTGCAAAGTATGGTTCCTTTTATTCGAGCTGCACTGCAACACACTCAACACAACACTGCTTTATAAAGTGCAAGGGGTCAGAAAACTTCATGAAAACATGTTACTTTACAGATTAAGTTGTGGTCTGAATCTTGGCAAACATAATACGATTTGACAGCTCAATATGCTCTAATATGAGGTTATGCTTAAGTTTTGACTTGCAATTTAAGAACAAGTGACTCACAGTCATAGATAAGTGAAAGAAGAGACGCTTTGTGGGACCAGGCAGTGCACGTGGGAGCTCGTGTTGTGTTCCTGATTGGATAGAAGCAGATTAGACCACGCCCACTCAATGGAGGCTAATATTTACATATGGGGAAGTAGCCCTACTGTAGGCGAAGTATTAATGAGAACAAGAGTGTTAACACTGCCATTGGCTCATATATAAACAGGACATCCCAACTGGAGTTGTGCAATCAAAAAACTTTGATATGTTTTTTTTTTATTCTAAATATTATGGACAGATAACTTGCGGTGAGCTAACCTTTTATTCAAAGTGTTCAAAGTAGAATCCAAAAGGTGTAATCCCTGCAGCTGCTTCTTATTCATTCACAGGGTGCAGGATGCGAGCGCGTTCTTTAATCAGACCTGGAAGAAAGGAGGTGTGCACAGAACATATCGCGATGGTTCCTCTGGGCAAGGCAGTGGCGTTCATCTCCATCCCCAAGAGGGCTTTCTATTTTTCTACACGCGCCGGGGCTCGAGAGACAGGAGGCGGCAGGAGTTGTGAAAGCGTCGTAGAAAAAAAGAGGAGAGCAAAGTGCCTCGTTCCTGAACTTTTACGATACGCTCCCGTCGAGTGACGTCACTGTGGATTACCTTCGGATCAAGACTGGACGAGCACAACAAAGCAGATGACGGAAGTGAACAGAGAGAGAGGATTTGAGGATTTCTATCCCAACTAAATTTGACGAAGACTAGAAGGACTGCTCCGTAGTTTGAGAGGAGCAGAGGACGTGGAGGAGGTCTTTGGTTCGGCTTTGCTTTTTTTATCGCAGCACATGTATTTCCTGTAACGAGGCGATGGGTTGTGCTTCGACCTGTGTTGATGTGTGGCATCTTCCTGTAAAGTGTAGGATTTATCAATGCTGTTGACTTGTATCTGGTCCAATCAGATCAGTTTAGCTGAAAATCATAACATTGCAGGATTCAGTTTCAGGGAGATTTGCTATAACATATTTTGCCACTTTTGTATTATGATGGAAAAGGTATATTCATTTGGACCTGTGCACGTTTATTTATTCACTTCTTTATTTATCTACATAGTTGTATGCTTTTTCTAGTTTGAACGACACAATAATTTCAATGTAAACTAAATATCACATGTTGTGTTTAATTTAATTTCTAAGGATAGCAGGATGTTATTAATAATATAAATGACATATTGGGTCCTACTGTTGTTATGAAATGATGTGATGTAAAAGTTGCTAAATGAAATGGAAAGTGACCCCATAATGATAAAATGAAATGTATTAAAATGTAAAATCCAGATGTTCCCTAAAATAAAGGATTTAATTTGCCTTAAAAGTGTTTGTTATTTAAGTTGATGTTCATTCACCCACCTTATATTCATTCGTTGCAGGATAGATTGGTTTTGGTATGTAAATAAGGTGCCATCTTTATGCAGTCCACACACATTTTATATATCGTGTTTGTATAAACTGTTTTATACACAATCTTTGTGTCGGCCCATTAAACTGACAGACAGGGCGTAATGTTTTCCCTTGTTTGTGTTGCTGTTCAGTAACTCTGTGGTGATGCGGCGAGGAAGGACAAGGGATTTTTATCACAAACTCTGACCACCTGCAAATAGTGACAGAGGATGTGAATGTTAGAGGACATCATTGTCAGGAGTCCTTCATGTCCTCTGGCCTCAGCTGTCGTTAGGTATTCGGCACACAGTGTGTACGTGAATGAGCAAAGGAGGCACACTCAGTTCATGGAGGCATCTGTGCTGTTATGCCAACACATAAAGCCCTGACTGCATTTATATTCTGAAAGAAAACATATACAAATACTGTAGCGCTACATCACATACATGTGAAAACTCATTATTCGTGTGTTGGTTGCAGGTAGCTACATCTACTGTATTATTAAAGAGGGTATATTGCTTGGGAAAGTCAGTCCACGCAAACACGGAGCAAAGTAAAAGCGTCACCAAATGGACAAATACATGCTATGTTAATAGGGAAGAGCCTGAAATAAGATGGCATTAGCTGATTAACAACTGACTGAGTCGCTCCAAATGTTGCACAATCTACATCTCAAACACATATTACAAATCTTTACCCTGATAGCTCCAACACTCCTGTAACTGGTCTCTGCAGTTGGTGTGTAGGTGGTCCTTTGTTTTGCAGACTCAGTATGCCAGAACAGCAGGGTTATGGGTTAGTGCATGTACACTATTATAGGAGGGACCCCACAGATTGATGAGAATGAATAAAAACAGAACATCTGAATCTTATATTTGAACACATTGAGATTTGAGTCGGCTTGCAGATTCATAAAACTGTAACCAAACTGCCAAGAATAACTGGAGCTGAGGAGCCTCCCTACATTGATCACACATGTTGTCACAGAGAACTGATGTGCGTGGATTTATCGCAGCTCTTATGTGTTAGTGATATTGATATAATTGTAACTATAATAGATGACTCACTCCTCGGGGTATGATTTAGTGGGCTCGGCCAAAAGGCTCTTCTCCTCCTTCCTCGTGTGAAAGATAGCTCACTGATGTGAGGAAACCTGAAGTAAGTCATACATTACCCAAGCCTTGACTACAATGCTCTGGTAGTCTATATCAAAAAGTATTAGTGCCTCTACCCTTTTCTGATGCTCATATGGATTTCTTTCAAGGCATTTTCTGTATGAAATTATGAGTGAATAAATTGCATCTTCATTTATCTTCGAAAAAACCCTTCTGTGCTGACTGCGATACTCAGCTCTCAGCGCTTTACATAATTATATTAGTCTTCTGCTACACCACGAAATTGATTGCCCAGGAAAATGAACCTGGCTTTGCTATAAATTACACCTATGGATCATAAGAAATGTGTTATTTTGTTTAAAATAGTACCTAATATGATTAGAGCTCTAATTCATGGCAAGCTACAAGTGTGCCTATTACAGTAACAGGGTTTGGAATTTAATCTGTCTGCTGGATAAAGAATGATCCTGTATGGTTTTCATTTGTAATCGCGGACACATTATTTCAGTAAAATAGTCTGTGACTTTTAGATATGAGAGATGGATTGTTGAATGAATAAATATATTCATAAGTTTTAGTATTAAAGTTAACAATCCGTCCATGGAGGGACATTTCAAACTCATTCTCACATTGTGTCCTGTAGAACTTTTCCTTCACAGTGGACCTGGACTGGACATCCTCATCTTCATTGGAGGTCGGAGCTGTGAAGAAGGTCTCTATCATTCTGACACACGGGATCTTTACAGGATGCTTTACTGTGCACAGCAGAAATAATATCTAATTAAATAAAAATTCACGAGATGGAAATGATATCTGAAATATTAAGAATGACTTGGAGCATGAACAATTTATTGACATGCACATCTGAAGGATGAGGCAAGCGCTTTGTTCTATTTCTCTTCTTTTTTAAAAATAAATCCCATGAATAAACAACAATAATGTGTCAGTATGTCTCTCAAACATGTCGGACTTTCCCTGTATGTGTCTATAAGCCCAAAGTCCATTTCTTCCATCTGGAGATGTAAAGCTTTAAATAACTATGAGAAACACATCAGGCTAAATCATTTCCTAAAACAGCTGGGCGCTGTATGTTTTAATGAATGGTATTCAAACCAGGGGTAAACTGCCCATTTGTTGGGGATTAATTCCAGCGGCGAATTAATGCACATTTGCAGCAGCACAGTGTCTGTGGGAAATATTTAAAATAAGCTTACAGTGGTTATGAGAATGAAGCAAGCCCATCACCCACTGTGATAGTGTACAATGCGGATGCTATTTTAATAGTTTATGTATAACAGCAGAGGAATACCATATATCGAGGAAAAAAGAGACAACTCAGTAGTTAATTGTGTTGTTTTTGGCCTTTTCATAGGATTTGTTAACAATAATAAATATTCAGAATATCCCTAGACATATCATGTCGGTAATATTTGGCTCTGAGCACACAAAGTTCAAACTTTCTAAATGTGACACACTATTTAAAGGTACTAACCCTGTACCACAACCAATGTTTGACTTTTCAGTAAGTTGGTGTCACATTTAGATCTGATATTTTGCATAGATTTACAACTTCATAGAAATGTGTTTCACATTTGAATTGAAAATCCTTACTGCCGTACTCAAATGTAGTAGTGGACAGTTGAGTAGCCTTTAGTGAAGGTAGTTTATTTCCTTAAAGCATATAACTAGATTAGATCTGAGTATGTTGCTATTTAGCCACAACAAATATCAAATCGTGTTGTGATTTGTTAAGTGCACCTTATCTTTGACGAGATGCCGAGTTTCATTATGTAAAAATAGCATAAAGGAAAAGTGTTGAATCTCTGTGTGCTGCTCCACAATGTATTGCTTCACGTTCTAAAACGACCCGATGCAAAGACACATCTCCTACTCCCATTGTTCTCCTTACCTACAGCCATCTGCATCACAATCTAGAGCACCGTGGCAACGTGCAGGGTTAAGTAATTCTGCACCACTGAGAAAGACATTTGATTTCATTTGTCGCGTGTCTTTCGGCGGGCGGAGGTGAGTCCACCTTTGGTTGCGGGAGGAGTGAAGCGGCACACATATCTAGTGCTGGGAGACACACAATTGACAATGCATTTATCTTTGAATAATGTAAATGCCCTGAGAATACGGTGGCTGTGGTCCTGGGGTGTCCACTGAGGGCGCAGGGCTGTCAGACACTGAGCTCTCTGGCCCTGCTGCAGCATAATGTGGCCTCCGGCTCCCCTGGAGCGCCCCGCTGCTCGGCTCGGCTCTGCCTCAGGCCCACATTCCTGCTTCGGCACACAGCTACCCGCTTAATTTACACTCTATAGAAGAGGGAGTTAATGCAGAAACGCGTGCCAAGAAGAATCGTATCTGCTCTTCCCTTTTAAAGGTGAGGTAGGATAGAGCACACCATATTGAATAGACGTGAGGAAGGTGATGGTGTAGCTCTAGAACATCCAGTCTGCTCATTTAAAGATAATAATACTCAGCATTACAATTGAATCTGAGTGATGGGAGTACACATGTTCAGTGTTTGAATGGCTTCTATTATTATAAGTAGTTGGCTTAACTTCAGTGGTTCCATGAATACTGTGAGTTATGTGTCCACGAAATGTGCAGCTGAGGTGACTAAAACCAGTATTGTTTAGAACGGATGGTTCCTGGCAGGCTGACAGGGCTGTTCAGTGAGGCAAAGTGCCAGTAAATTGTTTGTCTTCTGCAGTGCTGCCCTATAATTCTTCTGGGAAACCAATGGCATTGTGTTTGCCAAAGAGAATAATGATAGATGGGATAAAATTAAACTAGAGGATTTTCGGGATGCACTCTGACCACTCGCCATATCTGAGTACGTGTGCGTCCCCAGGAACGAGACCCGCAATTGCTTAAGCTCGTGTCTCTCTTGCCTCTCGTCTGTCCCAGATAGAATAACTGATTTTATACGGATCATTTTGCAAGCGTTTAGTAATGTTGTCCCATTTCTTATACAACCATTTCAATGGGATTTTTTTGCGTCTGCATTGACAATTGTACGGTATTCTGAAACAGGGCACTTCGCAGACGGTGGAGAACAGGCTTCCGGACGCACATGAATTAATTTATCAACATTTAATGGCAGGAAGTGTAGAACAAACAATCAAAGCTCACGATCGTGGTCTTCCTCAAGGCGGCAAGTGTTGTCACGCGGGGTCAAAACGTCATTTCCGGTCAAGTATTTTCACAATAAAATTCCTGTCTATTATTTCCAGTATTAAAGTCACCTTCACAATAAAAGTCCCTTGTTATTGTAAGTCACGTCACAGATTTCAAGCGGCTCCGTCGATCTATAACACTAACATACAGTCACTCTCATGAACATATATTATTTCTTGCCATTTACATTTGCGTAGAGTAAACATTACCTCTATGCTTCATAATACATTAATAACAATATCAATATTCTCCCTAATATTTTCTATTATAATATCTTTCTATATGTATTAATTTAAAACATAAGACCTCTGCAGATGTTATCAAAATAAACTATTACAACCTAACACAACCTATACATGAATGCACTGACTATGTGTATCAGCTCTTTGATGCATGTTACGCTGTATAAGGTGGCGGAGTGCAGTGTCTCTAGTTCTGAGACGTAAATGTAAATGTGCAATCTGCTTGTTCAAGTGTCCTGTTGGCCCAACGACAGGAGCAGGTCCCCATCTGTTCCCTCTCAGGAGTGCCCAGACAATACATTTCCCCCACCAGACCTTCCCATTTGCTGGAGCAGAGGTTTCTCAGCCATTTCTAAGGTTAGAGGCAGGGTAAGCGCTTCCACCCTGTGCTCACAGTTCGTCGATCGTAACTAGTCGGTCCTCTTTTGCAGATAGAGTTGGACTAATTTTGTGTTGCTGAGTAATATTTAAATGTGCTGCCCTTGGCTTCCAGGCCGTTTTTGTTGCTGTTGCTGCAGTTCCGCAGGATGCGAGCAGCGAAAGAGGAGCGTGGCTGTCAGTGAAGTGTGATTTGTTGCAAGCCCAGCCTTGCCAACTGTGATGCACTGAGGTGTGACCACAGAGATGCCTAACATCTCCAGTTGCCTCAGGGCCAGCCAGTCAATTACACAATAGTGTCTAGCCTGAGCAATGGCATGCGCTCAATAATGGACCAAAGGCAGAGAGAAAACACATTTCAGAACAGTTTGCACCAATGACCACACCATTACTGAAACACTTTTGGTCAGATATTATCATGATGCCATTTAACGTTTTGGTCAGTTGTGAAAATGGAAGAACGCTTCTGTGTTTTCTTTAAGGCCGTAGTGGCATGTATCTTCAGCAGACGTTCTCAAAGGGGCAACATTTGGGTTACTTTGTTGACTTCAGCTGTTTATGAGGACCATGTGTGGGAAACTCCACGAGGGTCCCCGTTCAAAGAAACCTGCCTCTCCTCTGAGAGACACTTTATCGTGTGGATGCAGATGTGCTTTTTGTTAGAACCTTGCACCTCATCCATTACCCTCGGCCTGCCAGAGAGATAGTGTAGAGTGAATCCATTCAAAAGGACCAAAGCAGAGCCTGCTGCTCAGCTGAACTTTGTGTGAACTAGGCTCAACAGAGGGATCCATGCATCAAAAACATAAGTAATTTCTCCTCGCTGCTCTGGCCTGTGTTTCATACAGATTGTAACTATCACCACGTCCGGCAACCTCATGTATCAATCTGTCAATCTGATATTCGTTGGAGCACTGTATCTGTCTTCAAAGATTTAATAGAGACTAAGACTGAGCTGGGAATTTTGTGACTATCTTGTCTTGTTGAATCAAGATTTCCCTGCAGTGTGTTGAACATACAGCTGCAGTGAGACAGTGGTGTCAGTGCTTTGGGTATTATCACGGAAACAGTTGTGCATCCATTTTATATTCAAAACTGAAGCTAAAAAAATGTTCCTGGTAATTCTAAATACATAATATAAATACTGTAATCGTATAAATATATTTTTTTATTTTTTTAATTTATCCTTTATTTAACCAGGCGAGACAGATTAAGAACAAATTCTTATTTACAACTGTGGCCTGACAAGAGGTAAAACCTCTTGAGGGAAAGGAGACATAAATAAATAACGAATAAACACGGTATATGTATAACTATGCAATAAGGATTATTTGTTCATTCATCATAGTCAATTATTTTGAAATCAATTAAGTTGTTGTTCATGATCATACAGCATGCTAAATGAAGAAAAACAAAAACAAATATTTCACTATTTTATATTAGCCAACTGTTTGTGACTGTGTATCTAGTACAGGTACAACTGAGTGTGATGTCACATTGTTGGGCCTTAAAATGTATCAGGTATTTATGCTAAGCTAAGCTGAGCTAACCAGACACTGTTTGTAACGTTATATTTGGCAGATAGGAGAGTGGTATCAATTTATCAAACTCACTTTTGGCAAGAAAATCAAATAGGAAACTTTCGGTATAAATATGTTTTAAGTTAGTTTACGAGAGTACTGAATTAGCTATCTAGGTATCTACGACTAGCTATCACTAGTAATCATTATATTGTTGTGGGATTCGGATACATTACAAAAATACTCATATTCCTTTCTGAGGAATTAGGCCTAAATAATGTGAAGGTGTACTGGCAGTCTACTGGATTATATCAAAGCTACAACATGTGATAAGATGGATGCGACTGGGTGTGTTTTACAGAAAAAGTAGGAAAGTAAAATATTATGGGAACATCATGAAACTATAGCTGTAATGAGAGCAATGCCCATTGTCCCATTTTCAGATATAATTATATGCATATACTATTTCAGTAGCATCTGGTTGTCATCATGGAAATATATTACATAGTCTATTCTTTTAATCAAAATTGCTGTTCAAACAAAAAATACAGAACACACACACATACACATTGATTTGATTGTTTAAAAAAACGTGACATCTTTACTTAAAAATGGCTCAGATTAGAGACAAATAACGGAAACTGAAAAGTAGACATTTTTTGTACAAACAAAAGAGCTTTTTCTCTGCTCAGTACTGAGACTCTGGCACTATTGACATGGACCTTGGGTTGCTATATGAAAAGTCTGTGGACACAATTTAATTTCAGTCAGCAGTCAGGCTCCACAGCCACAATGGATTTCTTTTATGCCCTCGCCTCTGACTCTCACCGAGCATCTGTGTGAGCTGGAAACACAGCTTCTGCACAGCCCCTTCCTCTCTTACACCCGCTGCCTCTGCCCTTAAGGTGCATTTCATCCACATAGAAAATTAAGTTATATCTGAACTTCGACCAATAGTCTCGCTCGCCCTGGGGAGAGCAGTGTGGAGCTCGCCTTAGTTTGACCAGGCAGCACGGACCGCACACAAGTCCATCAATCTCTCCTCTGTTCGCCACCGCCTCTAATGACTGCATACATAACACAACCAACTTCTCCAAGATGTGCTGATTTAAAAAGAGCTGTTTCTTAAAAAGAAATGGATGTATATATAGTGTTAAATTGCATGTGATGTTGTACTAAGTTAGTTTACTTATTGCAGTCAAGGCGTCTTACTCTTCCTTCTCCCAGCTGCGCTGCCTTGTACACGCCATAAGGATCCCACATGGTGTTACATCCTCAGACCTCTTGTCCTGAAGCAGCATGTTGAGGGCTGGAGTCCAAAAGGCTCGCTCATGAAAAATGTGTTGCTGACAACCAGGAACTCTTGAAAATGTGTCGGCCCTGTTCCTCACGGTATGCAGCACAGCAGTGTGTTCATGGCTCCTTTGCTTATGGTGACTGACAGAACTCTAGTCAGCTCTGACTGACAGGAAAATAACTTCAGTTTTATTTTATTATTTTATTCTTGGGAAGTGCTGACATTAGACTTCTTTAGTCGAGGGTTGGAGGAATCCGGTTCTCCGATAAACTCACATTCTGAGCTGTTTCCTCAGCACATACTATGTTGTCTCAGTGAGCATATATCAAGCCCTATGTATTTAGAATATGATGCTCTAAACTCTAAGAGCGGCTAACAAATGCATTTCTGACTTCTTATATAACATTATTGAAAAATATATATATATCCGCAACATTTTGTTATTGCAATTTATTTATATATTGTGTGTATATGTATATATATATATATATATATATATATATATATATATATATATATATTATATATACATATATATTTTATTCTGTATTTTATATTTCACTTTGTATAGTTTATGCACAGTCACTTTTTCTTTCTTTCTTATATTTATATTTTATTTTTGTGTGTTTAGTTTATTGGTGCTACTGTGTCCACAGATTTCCCCTTGGGGATTAATAAAGTATATTTCTATATGAAAAGCTGTTTTGATTCACTCTCACGGCTCTCATCAGCAACGTTTTCCAGATACATCAGGAAGAAGTTTGGAGCAGAAGGTAGAGGAACATTTATCAGCGTATGGGTGGAGGCCGTCGGGCTGTATGGGTGGTAGTTGCTGCGCCAGTGGGCCAATCACATGTTGCTAGAAAACCAAAGAACGCTTGTGGTGGTTGGCTGGGAAGCAAACTCATAAAAATTGTCACAGTCTTCTTGGTCTATAGGTACCGTAAGGTGTTCTGAAGCAGGGCACTTCTCAGATGGTGGAGAACAGGCTTCCGGACGCGTGTGAATTAAGTTATCAACATTTAATGGTAGGAAGTGTAAAACAAACAATCAAAGCTCACGGTCGTGGTCTTCCTCGGGGCGATAGTCTGTCCCTCGGGCGATACAGTCAAGGCTCACATCGTGATTTTCATCGGCTCCTCCGCCCTCCTTCGGCGTCGAGAGTCCAGTGGAAAGAGAAATTATTCTCTTCTTCGCGGCTTTTGTAGCGGGGGTCCAAACGTCATTTCCGATCAAGTATTTTCACAATGAAATTCCCGTGTATTATTTTCGGTATTAAAGTCACCTTCACAATAAAAGTCCCTTGTTATTGTAAGTCACGTCACGGATTTCAAGCGGCTCCGTCGATCTATAACACTGACATACAGTCACTCTCATGAACATACATACATTCATTCTTGCCATTTACATTTGCATAGAGTAAACATTACCCCTATGCTTTATAATACATTAATAACAACATCAATATTCTCCATTATAATATCGTTCTATATGTATCAATTTAAAACATAAGACCTCTGCAGATGTTATAAAAATAAACTATTCCAACCAAACGGTACAAAAAGGATCGAATGCACGTCTTGTTTAATGGAGAAGGTTTTGACTGTACCTGGTACATAGTCGGTAGGGACCAAAACATGAGCTAAAAAGAACGTGAATTATGGACTTACACTCTTCAGGAGACTAGAAACACAAAATTAATTCTACCATTTGCTCTGTTGGTGCTGGCTGTATACAACAAACCTTCAGCATGGACTGCACTGGTAACATGTTTTGTGGTTGGGTGCCTGTATTTGCAACACACAGGCCACATTATAAATTACATGCAATGATTTAAAAAAAGAGAAGAATGCATGCCCGAGCTGAACACCGGCTAGTTCGGCCGGCTCCCTCGATCCCTTTCGTCTTCCCCGGCAATATCTCTCCCTCGCCATGCACTGAGCTCATCAATTATTTATTATAATGGAGATAAACAAACAGACCTGGATAGATTCTAAACCAAAATACTTCAGGAATGAGGGTTATCAGTAATTGGCTGCCATCATTTCCTCTTCTCAGTGTCTCCTCTCTTCATTGGTTGTCTCCATTTGGTTGTCATGTGATGTGGAAGAGCCATCTAGAGATGCCCTCTCTAATCATTTGTCTCAATTAAGATGTTATGAAATGTTGCTCTCTTTACCATTGGGTCTTGCAGCTCATAAATGAAACATTGTACTTTCTAGCATTACTCACATGGTGCTCAATATATTGTTTATTTAAGCTCGCTACAACAAATAGTAAAGCCAGAACAATATAATCTAAATCAGTGCCTTTGAGAACACGGCTGGTGCATTTTATGAAGTTTCCAAAGTCAAGGGATATTTAGTTTTTACAAATGCTGCATTGTAATGAATTATGTATTTTGAGGAATACTGTATGCAACTTCTAACAACCCCTCTTGCTACCTCAAATGCACATCAGAGGGTCAAAGACCGGTTGTAAGATATCATTTATGTACAAAGTATACTGCAACAGACTGATAGACGAACCTTTCTACCTGCTATCCTGAACACACCTTCCGGCTAGCCACAGCTCCACGAGCTTCTCCGACTGAAACAAAATAAAATAAACGGGTTCTTTACTCTATAGTTGTAACACCCCGTTTCTGTCTCTCCTGTGTTCCGTGTCTCCTGTCTTCTCTGTCTTGATTGCTTAATTCCCTGCACCTGCCCTCAGCCACTCTTGTCTCGTTAGTGTCTGATGTCGTACACCTGTGTTTCACCCCTATATATTGTGTCAGTCTTTCCCTCGTCTCCGGTCGTTTTTTTCTCACACGTCTTTGTAACGGGGTGAGGCTCAGGCGCAGAGAGACAGGCTGGGACGAAACACTCTTTAATGAGTCAAAAAATGAGTCACAAAAAACAAGGTCCAAAAGGGGCTAGGCAGAAAATCCAGGTTCTGGACAGGCGGGGTCAACGGGTAGAACCAGGAACGGGACAGGATGACGGGAAAAGGACATGGAACTAGAGATGACCATAGACAACAATCAGACAGGAGACAAGGGAAAGACTGACACAATGGCCGTTTCTCAATCAGCGTACTTGTGCGTCCTTTCCTTTACTTGTGTCCTTTCCTCTCCTCGTGTCCTCGTGACTCGTGTCTCCATCAGTCTCAGCCCGGGTTCACATTCAAAGTCCTCTTCTCGCTCTTCACGGTCCAAATGCCCGGATGTGACTTGATCCTCCCACTTTACCCAGGATGCATCAGAGGAGGCTTGTGCATACTCTGGCCAGCATATATCCCACAATGCATTTCACCAGCAACCGGAAACGATAACGGAGGAGAAAATAAACTTCTGACAGTTGACTTTTTATAAATACGACTGTTGAGTCACGGAATGTCATTTTACAATGTTTTTGTTTATTTGACTGTAAAAAATAATTCACAATGAATAATTAGAATAAACTCAGGAGCAAGAACAGCTGATGTGGTGACGTCATCAAATAAGCTGCCGGTCCAATCGCAGAAAGACCGTCCTCCCGTCCTCCGGAGTCTGGACTCCCTAGACCAGACTCCAAAAGAACACGAGTCTGCAGTCGTGTTCTTTGAAATGAGAAATGGCCAATATATAGGGGTGAAACACAGGTGTACGACAGACAGTAACGAGACGAGAGTGGCTGAGGGCAGGTGCAGGCAATTAAACAATTAAGACAGGAGACACGGAACCCAGGAGAGACAGAAACGGGGCGTTACAATAGTTTCTCAAATAGATCGTCTCAACTCCAGCTCCTATCGTTTGTTTTATTGAATTGGGTGCTTGGTTCTTTCCATGCCTCCATACTAACTCTTCTCTCATTTCAGATCAGCCACACCTGGTATATTTAGCCTGAATGTGGGGTCAACCACATAGTTGAATCCCAGGCAATGCAAATTTGCTTCAACAAATGTTTGATTAACTCCTTCTTGCATAGAATGGAAGTGAATGGGTGGCGGATATTTATTAATGTTGATTCTGTGCATGTGTGTTTCGCAGAATTCCCCTCACCTGACCTTCACTACCCAAATACTCACCCGTTTCCTATATCCTAATCTGCCTTGCAGAACACAGCCCATCTCCACTCGTTGGCGTCGGTTCTGGCTCTTGTCCGGTCGGCCCGACAATCTTTGGATTGATGGTTCTTTGGCATCTGCATTTGACCTTTCTATATTTTCCCTTTTATAATTTAGGCCACACCATTTATGTTATTATGTTTGTATGAATTATCATTATGCATACTGTTCACCGTACAGTTTATTCATTTTGGAATGTTTGTTTACCACAAATATATTATATTTTATATTGTATTAAAGTCCCTTATTGTAACTTTGCACTATGTATATCTTAGAGTCTAGTTTACTCTTCACCCGTATATTGCCAACAACGGCTTTTATAGAATAGAAGAAGAATAGAAATATACTTTATTAAACCCCAAGGGGAAATTTGTGGACACAGTAGCACCAATAAACTAAACACAATTAAATATAAGAAAGAAAGTGACTGTGCATAAAGTATACAAAGTGAAATGTAAAATACAAAATAAAAAAATAAAATATATATGTATTTACACAACATATATTTGCTAATTATATTTTCTATAATGGTTGGCCGCAGCTTGAGGATAAAGATATCGATACCTGCCTCTGACTTACTCGTCATGAGTGGACTTCATCATAACAAAATGTTTTTGTTGCCACAAAATGCATGAATCACTAAAGTAATATGTGAAAGATGTTCAATATCTCACCAGTATCTTCTCTTTTAGCTCAGAGTGTATGGCGAGATATTAGCATAGTGATCTTGTCAGAGTCTGGGATTATGATAACATGGTATTGCAAATAAATAGTTGACAAGAAATTCCTGTTTTATGGTAAAATAGCTTACATTGTGGCTCTGTCTGTGGTTGTTTAATAAAATAGTATCACGCTCTGTGATCAGTGCGTTGCTGATGACTTGTACAGTGTGTGACTTGGTGGCAGATTTATGTCTTTGGATGGAAAATACATCACGTTGTTACACTTGTAACATTTGTAACTGGGCAAAGTCTCCTGCATGATCCCGTTTGTCAGATGAATAAGACGTGGAACTTCATTTATTGACAGTTTGTTATGGATGAAGCTTCTCCCTCTAACATTCCTACCAACGGCCATGAGGCTTCATAACAAAGCACCTCCTGCCAGAAACTTGCAATAACTCACTGTACATATTCACATTCATACTTACACTGTTGATCTGCACTGCGCTCATTTAATTTAATTTAATTTACACTACACACATACACACACTTTGCATTTTGCACACTGTCTATATATATATATATATATATATATATATATATATATATATATATATATATATATATATATATATATATATATATATATATTTTTTTTTTTTTTTTATATTTTTTACATTGCTGTATTTCCATATATGTTGGAAATATACATATATATTTTATTTTATTTTGTAATTTATATTTCACTTTGCATACTATACTTTATGCACAGTCACTTTCTTTCTTATATTTTATTGTGTTTAGTTTATCGGTGCTACTATGTCAACAAATTTCCCCTTGGGGATTAATAAAGTATTTCTATTCTATTCTTCTATTCTATTCTATTCTAACTTCTCCCCCCGTCCTTGTTTGAAAGAACATACGATGTATAAAGGTTGTATTTTGACTGTAAACGGCAGGATTCCGTGTTATTTGTGCCGAGGGGCTCCTGTGTGTTGCGTTGACCCATGTTTGACATGTGCTGTCATTGTCTGGCAAACAGTATTTTCCATAACCATTATATATGATATTCAACTATCATTGACCAACGCTTATTCTCTTTCAATCTAACTGAGACATCAGAGCAACTCAAGATGATGAATTCTAAGATGGGAGAACATTTATGAGGTGCAAATTATAGGTGAAGGTCATTAGAGATGATTAAGGGTGATCTAATAAGTTTAAATACCCACCTTTGTCCAATATTGGGCTATTACTTTATGCCCAACTAGCTTTTTAATGGACTTGCCTTACAGCTTTTAGTACAAATTAGCTAAACTTACTCTGACCTCATATCTCTGTCCTCCTGCTTTAATTTTCTGCAGACAGACATTCATTGAATAGCTGTTCATATCAGAACAGCTAACGTTAGCTGGTTCCCAGCTCCTGTGTGTGCGTGTGACATGTTTATGTATTCCCAATATTTCTGACAAGCTATGATTTATTTTCTTATTTTGCAGGTGCAATAGTCTTCACACATTTAGACGAGCAGCGTGTTTCTCTGTGGCTGTTGAGGAGTTTTGTCTCTGGAATACATTTAATTGTCAGTATGTGTGCTCACACCTTCTCTGTAGTCCAAACACAACGTTCTCTCATTTAAATCTGAGTTGATACTGTAACCAGGCCTAAGGAGAACGGGGAAATGTTTTACAAGTGTTGGATTTAGTTTATTGTTTTAGGCTTGAGGAAACAACTTTAAGTCATGAATATAAATGTATTGTCTGCCGCGGCCTCGGCCGCCAACAACTGAACTGGACTTTTGTGCAGTTGAGGGTCAACAAATATCAGGGAGCCATTTGAAGCCAGGTGAATTTACCTTATGCTAAAACTTTGAGTCGGGCTAAAACCATTATTGGTGGAGGTCTCCAAACTCTCCATCGTGGAATATGCCTAATATGAACTATTGATAAACTCTGTCTAATTCATTGAATGTATTTTAACTCTAAATCTGTCCTTCTGGTCACATGACATCTATTGTTCCGTCCATCTTGGAGAGGGATCCTCCTCTGTTCTCTCCTGAAGGTTTCTTCCCTTTTTTCCCCCTGAAGGGTTATTTGGGAGTTTTTCCTGGTCCGATGTGAGGTCAAAGGTCAGGGATGTCTACGTGTACAGATTGTAAAGCACTCTGAGACAAATTTGTAATTTGTGAAACTGGGCTATACAAATAAACTAAATTGAATTGAATTCACGGAATCTAGCGCAATACATGTGCCATATTTTTAGAACAATGGCACAAAGGAGGCGGAACCGAAAGGCCCACGAAGAGTCGAGATGAACTTGGAGGAGCTTCTCCTCTTTGAAGTGCATTACTTGTGTCTGATCGCTCTGTTGGCTGCAGGCAGGACCTCCGGAGCCAGACCCCTGGTTACTTCATTTCATTTACTCTCAGTTAGGGTGAAGGGTAAAGCCTGTTCCAACGATGAAACATGGTTACCCAACTCTCATTGTTTTTAAGGGGTGCCTGTATGTGTTCACGTTTCTCTTCAACTCTGAGCGCGGGGGGGAAATTATAATTAATCTGTTAATGACAGTCGGGGCTGTCACAAGCTTGGGGAGTGTATAATAAATTGCTGTAATAAAAATTAAGATTGCATGCATCATTGAGGCCTTCAGAGGGTTTGTTTAATGTAGTTACAAAAATGGTAGCAGCTGATGTGGCGTCCACTGCTCGACCAGGAGAACGCTAATTTCTGAGTGACATTTAACCTGCTGTAGCTCAACCACAGCTGAGGGAGGTGAAGGGAAACCTAATGAGTTTTTCCTGGATCCCATTTTGAGAAACCACTGAACTGGATGGCCTGGTTTGTTTCCGAAAGGCAAAAACTTGCATTGTTCAAGGGAAATTAATTAGACCCCCTGAATATCTACTCGATTCCAAACTCAAGAAAAATCATTTATTATTGCCTGCTGCTCTGGTCAATCATTGATTGCTCATTGTTTCTGAGGCTCAAACTTTAGACAAATCACCACACGCATTGAACAGTCACACGAGGGTTAAAGGTGGGGTTGTTCACTTGTCCCTCTTCCCCTTAACTGGAACATGAAATATGCTGCGTCGTCTGTAACCTTCTCTCTGAGGGGAGCGGCGTACAGCAGAGGAGGACTTCCTCTTCTTTGATGAGAGACAAAGCTCCCTCTGTGGTGCAGGGTCCCATTAGAGGAGAGTCCTCCACTTGTCCTGAAGGAACAAAAGAACACATCTTAAGCATACTTTCACATTAGAGGATTTAGATGATGAACTCCTACTCTTCCTGACCTGATAAGGATACGCCTTCAAGTGCCTTTTTTTTTTTTTTGCACCCGTATTCATTCTCGCTCTGCTGATATAGAAACAGAGGGTCACTAACCGGTTTTCTGTCTCGTCAGCGTGGCTACGGCACCTTTTCTGACGCTTTCAACCAGAAATATTTGACAAGGAGGCGGCTTGGAGCCTTATCTCTGGTTGTTTGGGACACAAGGGGCCCCGCTTGGCGTTTAGCCTGCGGGCGAGCTGGTATATTGCACTTGTAGCCTGACACCAGTTGACACAGCATAGTTGCCCAGGTCACCTTACAAAAACATTGCTCTCTCGCTGGATGAAGCCGCCCTAACAATGGCATTTTTTTCCGTTGACAGACAGCTCATTGTGCACTAATTGAGATTAAGCTAATTTTCTCCCAATTATTTTAGTAAACTTTAAAGCAATAACATCCTGTTCTGCTGTACTAAGATACTTCTTCTGTTAGAGCATGTATCAGGTCACATAATCTCATCTCTGGAGATCAATCATTAAGTATTTAACACTGTCTATATATATATATATATATATATATATATATATATATATATATATATATATATATATATATATATATATATATATATATATATTTAATTTAACATTGCTGTATTTACATATATGTTGTGTGTGTGTATATATATATATTTTTTTTTTTTTTTTTATTTTATATTTCACTTTGTATACTTTATGCACAGTCACTTTCTTTCTTTCTTATATTTATATTTTATTGTGTTTAGTTTATTGGTGCTACTGTGTCAACACATTTCCCCTTGGGGATTAATATAGTATATTTCTATTCTATTCTTCTATTTGATGAGTAACAGCAAACGCACATTCATAATCCGTTTCAGAAAAAGCATCAAACCTAAAACCTTCAAAAAGCAGGGATTTGTTTAAAAACCTATTTCATTTGAAGCCCGGACTTGTAGCTGGGAGTCTATGGCTGACACATAAAACTTGTGAGCTGACTCTAATAGGGCCTCGGTGGAAGGTAAAGTGCAGCAGCAGCTCCTCCACTGTGATTCATCTCTATTGTTTTGCTGGTTTGTTACCTTTCTCTCAAAGAGCCTATTGCTCCCGTGGCTCCCACAACAATTATCACCCATTTGTCTCTCAGCTTATCTGGTGACACTGCGCTGAAGTCCTGGCTTCTTTTCTCATCCTCCTCTTCTTTGTATTTATCGGTTTGGCTGTATTAGTTGTGTATAAAACTGTTATGCATCCCCCACCGGCCATGAAAGATAATTATAGACCAAAAGGAACAACAGGCTTCATTTTACAAATTAATTGAAATTTAATAATTCTCACCTAAATCCTACCAATGATTAATGGCTGCGAGTGAACTAGGGAACAATGTGATGAACATAACTGCTTTTACAAAGTTTTGTTTTTCAGAACAATAGGATGCACAAAAAGAAACACCAACCACCATTACACAAAAGAAAACTATAATAAGAAAAGGAAATAGTACAGATTTAGATCCAGATAACATAAGCACATTCTTACATATATTGCAATGTCAGTGTCACTTAAAAGTTCTTTAAAAGCCATTTAGATATTTGTTCAAATCCTCATTTCATCCTGGTAGAAATAAAGAAATACAATTCTCTAAACAAAAATATTGGGGAAAATAATCTGGTATCTGTGTTTGTCGCAGTACTGTAATAATCTGCCTGACTCTGTATATGTGGTATATGTGATATATGCTGGCCATCCACTCGTTGTCTTCCACAAGCTGTTAGATTAACATCTTTGAGTAATAACAATAGCCATCTTTGGTGTTGTTTCTTATTATATGTGTACCTTCATCATGATACCTTTGGTGGAGTGGCTTTGAAAGGATGCATGAAGGGATGAGCTGTCAGATTTGACGAAGTTTTTGCAGGATTTTGGGACTTTTGGAACTTGTGTTGCTTCCTTAATTGGAAAATAGTTACGCACTGGGATGTTTTTTTTTCCCGGTTGGATGAATTTCCGAATTTCACTCAGTTTCTCAAGATTACTAGCTCTTTCTTTAAAAGTTCCCATTGAAGAATGTATGAAATACAAATAGGTATGCACACTATATACACGACTAAAGCAGCTAGCACCAACCCAATGGACCCAAACCTTTTCATATATTTAGGGGAAATATAATCATTCTTTTTAATTACTGCACATAGGCACTCTATTAAAATTGTAATTCACCTCATCCACCTCGATTGATCTGCTCACAGTGGGTGGCTGTGGTGAAATGCACTGTATAATATCCGTGCTGGTACGCCTTGGTTGTGCTGTGTGTCAGAAGCCATCTTGCAGCGAATCCCTCACCCACCTTGGAGCGCAGCCTGTGGAACTGATGAGGTGAAGAGCATTGCTCTGCAGCTCCATGCTAGTAATCACGGGACTCAAGAAACACATACATCATCTGCCACACAGGTTGGCATGGCGAGTGAAAAGCCTTCACATCACGTAAGATGTCGGACAAATGATGGCCATACGTGTGTTTGTCTCCTCGCAGATGGCTGTGCATCTTCAGTCAGGAAAAAGCTGAGCCTGGCACTTATTCCCCTCCCCCAATCCACTCCTCTTGCTCCTTCTTCCTCTCTCCCTCCATCAGTCTTGTAGCACGTCCCTTTTTTTTGCGTGTGCCTCTCCTCTGCAGGAGGTTTGATATTGGCAACACAGTTAGTGCCCTCCACGGAAATAACAGTGGAAAAGATGACATAAATTATTTGCCAATTGTTTGACACATGCAGGGCATTGTCCTTGCTATAATCATCAGCACTCTGTCACCCGGAGGTATGAACGGTGCCACTGCCGCTTTGTGTCTCTGCTAAACCTCGTGGGCTGTTCAGGGCTCCGGTGAAAAGTATACGATGCACATTTCATCCAAGCAGCGAGGAGGAATGTATCACAATCATGCTTTTGGATTGTGGGTCTTCTGTCTACACGTGCAAACAAAACATAAACAAACACAATGCCGGTCAAGTATTACAACTAATGGTAACTGCATTGATCATTTGTTGTTCGGTGACACATTTTGCTCGTCAGCAGCCAAGTTAATACTTATGAACTTACAACTTACTGTTGTTGAAGCACTAGTAAATATTTAATATCGAGAACTCAAGAGAAGCAGCAGGGACGGATAGCCAGCTATGATATTAAATAACGCTGTTTTAATGGCACTAAAGTCTTCCTCACGCCTTGAGTGCTTTACGTTATAAAATGTCTATTACTCGGCTTTTCCAAACGAATCAGCCATTTTGATAATCAGTGATAATCACCAAAAATATGATTATAGAAGAGTTCTAGGTTGTAAAAATAGTGTCTCACAGTTCATGCAAACATACAGCAGACAAATGTGAGAAATTAAACTACAATACTGTATATGCATGTTTAAATTGGTTTTATCCGAACTCCTTTGTGTTCTTTTTTTCAATAAAAGTCAATGCATGCCTGTAAATCACTGAATATTTGTAAAAAAGAAAAACTACATTTCTATTTGTTTTAGATTACATCAATGCTCCACAGTTTCACTTTCAACTGATATTCTCATAGCTTTTCTCTACGTGATGTATAAATAAAGTTACGTAAGTCTAAATAAAACCTGCCCACTGCATTCACAGACCAATAGGGGGACTCCAGAGGGGTTTAAATACTAACACTGTATGTTATGATCGACTGACTGTGAGAAAGAACGCCACAGCTGGTTGGCGCTACATCACATTCTGTATATTTGAATTACGCCAGCACGTTTTGTACATCAGGCAAAAGATAAAATCTCAACCGACTCTGCTTAATCTGTCCAGGCCTGCTCCACAGTTCATAGTAATGAATGGCATCAAACATATAAACAGAGTTTTCCACTCTTATTTCCCCAGGCTAGGGAATTACAACCAGCATGCTGTTCCATTAACAGTGGCGCTGCATGCGCGTGAGACGAAGAGTAAGAGACTGGGAGAAAACAGTGTCAGTTCATGTGCATGAGTGTTTGTTTCACTTTAAAAGAGCTTGCTAACGTTAGTACGAAACACAATTTAGTTAGCCGATGTAAAGACTATTGTTATTAAATTGTGGATGGTGATGCATTGCAGTTCACATGAAGCATCGACAATAAAGAAACTCTCCAAGTGGCTTGTTTTCAAGACGGCTCCGACACATTGCATGCACAGTACACAACACATTATAATGCAGAGATATGAGATATAGTGCTGGATCAATACGTGATTTAGCTAGATGAAGAATGATGTGCGGATCAGTGCAGGGAAATACGGCAAGAGACGAAAATGGTCCCTCCTCATGAAAAATGCTCATTATCAATGGGGGAGGTGTTTTGTCTGGATGTAATGAGATACTGTCATGCTGTGGTACAGTGCAGAACAAGCAGAGCCACCCCTATGCAGCCTGTACCATTCTATAATGCCCTTGATCAGTTCCCACTGCCTTCAATTGCACTGAAAGCCATTATAAATTAATCACCTTGTCTTGAAATTTGCATAAAACACACACAGCACCATTTACATTCACCTCTATCTATGAACTGGATTAGTAGAAACTGCATTAAATGGCACATTAAAGGAGAGGAAGCCAATCTGTAGCGAAAGGCGGTAATTCGGCGACAATGGCGGCAGAGCATAATTAATGTGTGCTTAGCAACCTTAAAACGGGGAACAGCTCAGTGCATGTGGGAACAAAAAGAAAGACGTTCCTCCCATGAGTCCGCCGGTTCCCTCTTGTTTTCTTTCATTTCGAGTGTACAGTATAGAATATGATTTTTTTATTTTTTATAACTTTTTATTTTGCATTTTCCACAAACAGATTATTCCTTGACATCGAAGAAAGAAAAAAGAAATAATAATTAAATAAATAAATAAAAATGTGATAAACATATACATATATATATATATATATATATATATATATATATATATATATATATACATACATACATACACACATATACACGTACATAGATACACCCATACCCATATGTACATACACATAGATACACCCATACCCATATGTACACGTACATACCCACATACATACATCTACAACAAAATAGAGTCAGCATATATATATATATATATATATATATATATATATACAATATGATTTTGCCGCCGTGGTTTTTATGTTCTGGACAAATCTCTGCATACATAATTGTAGTTAGATTCCAAAGAGATGTATACATCTTACCTTTGTGTGTTTATTTTGGCTGAGCAAGGCAGTGAGATATGTACCTGCTCACTCAAATTCTAACAGATTTACCCTGCGATGAGGTAATCAGCTATTCGAAAATGCCGAGCCATTACTCAGACAACGAGGAGCCAGTCAAGACAATAAACCTAACTGAAAGACTGAAGATTGATCACAGAGTTCTTATTTAGACAAACAAGACTTAAAGAAAAAGGCAATTCATCTGATCTGTCCTGGTGTATTTTCCCTATGAATCAGCAAAAATAGAGAGGCCATCCCTGACTTAGATTAGAAATAAGGGCATAAATCATGTAATTAAGTTGTCAACAACAACATCTGATCTTTGCACACACACACTTTTGTTTACCCATAAAAAAAGTACTTTCATCTTTATGCACCGCTTAGAAGTTCCTAATTAATCTAGATGTTACGCTCCTTGAATTTTAAGCAGAACATGAACTTTGCAACCAAAACAAATCATCTGTTGCGTTCACAGATAGTAAAGACACGTTTGGATGTGGACTCGTAGTTTATTCTCAGTACCGGCACAGAACAACATTTCATTTGGACTATTTTACAGCAGTCGCTGTTCTTCAGGCGGCAATTCCTCTGTCATAAAAATATTCAAATATTTGAGGAGAAAAGTGCTGAAAAAAAGCGAACGGTGCATGCAGTGTAATTATGAAATGTTCCGGCTGTGTAATGGACGTGAGGCTTGTAAAGCTGCTGGCCCAACGATCTAGTTTGGCAGAGAGGAGCCCATATTAACAACACAACAGTAGTTATTCTCCCAGTGCTTTCCTAAATGTCACAGTTTGCATTTGTCAGATTGCAATGTATCACTTAGAGGGGGGTGATGGGAAACCCTCCAAGAGTAACCTTGAATGGCAGCCAATCGGCACGGGACCAATGGCCTCCCATTCCTCTGCTTCGCTGCACTGCACTGCTGCTGCACTCTATAGTATATTTAAACACATGCCGACACCCAAGAGGAGGAGAAATAGCACCTGACCCCTTGAAACCGATACCCTCGCAAGCAAGGGAGAGGGGAAATTGTTTAATGAAGATGGATCACAGTGATGGCTTTACATTTCATTTCTTAACAGCGGGCATACGGCTTTATTACAGCCAGTCCTCACCTTTGTCCTCTCCCTCTCAGACGACGCACTCAGGAGGCTCTGTGTACTCACTTTAGTTTGCTTCTAGTAGCTTTTTAGGGAGATGCGTGCACGTGTGGTGTCCGTTAGCCTCCTGCATGTTAAAATATGCCTGCATTGTAGAACTTGCTTCGCTGGCTAGTCAACAGGGAAATGTTGACAATTCAGCCCAGTTCCATCCGGACACAATCTTCCTGGTGGAGCTGCTCTGTGAGGTCTCCTGTGAAATGATGTCCTCTATAAGCAGTGAATGTCACCAGCCCTACACCATTATTGCAGAATAGGATCCCCACAGACTCCGGGAAAAAGGGATTCAACATCTCTTTTGCACCTCATTCGAGTCCTTCCCTCCCTCACATACAAGGAGTAAAAGGATTCAAAGCCACAAGATGCAGCTCCACTTGAATCTTGAATGAACGGCCGCTATCTGCACATTATCACATAAAACTGAGAGCCACTAACTAGTGAATCACTGGTTCAGATAATTAGCTTGTTTTGATTAAAGCGCAGGTTTGCACAACACAAACAAGTTTGTACGAATTGTTATCTGACGACATCAGAAGCTAAAATTGTTTATACTACAAAACAGCAATTAACGGCCCATACTTTTATTTGCTTCAATCACTGAAGTCAGCCGCCGTTTATTTGAGACAGTCGTCGATATGGAACAGCCCTTTAATTCCCTTTACACAAAACTGATCAGCGAAGATGGGATGTACTATCAAATGGTTTATCTAAACCAGTATGAGTATTCCTTTAAAGCTATAACATAACTTAATTTGATCTACCTCCATCAAATGGTGCAGAAAGAAGAGGAAATAGTGTTTATTTTTAGTTTGAAGAGCAAAGTTAGCGGATAGTGAGGACATAGCAGTATTCACAACTTAGATTCTTTTGAATTGAAAACTACGTTTTGATTCTTTTGATCAGTTGTTGAAAGGAATATCCATATTTAACAATATCTAACAATATGTAGCATGTATATACAGACAAAGGTTAGCAGCTTATTGAGCAGCCCATATGAATGTCATGACAAGTCATACACACATCATCACTGTGTCTCTCTGCATGTCATCGTACCCATGTGGCCTGTACTGACTGCAATGTTAAAGCCCCATTATGGAGTTTTTCCCTTGCAGCGCCCCCTTCAGGTTTGAAAGATATTTCATGTTTACTTCAGTGTCGCGAATACCCAGTTACGGTAGATGCAGCCTCGCGTACACTTGTATTGATGACCAGACAAAGTCAGAAACCAAGAAATGATGTCAACCGATAAGGTAAGAATATTCAAAGATTTTACATAAATATGACTGCATAGTTTTATTCATGGTGATATCGGAGATGAATGCTAACGTAACCAATAGAATGACAGCATTTAGTTTAAATGAAATACCGATCGCTTCAGCTCTCTCCAGCGAGTAAAGGCAAATCGCCATTTTAAAAGTCATTGTAGCGGCACCATTTTTTTAAAGCTGTTATTTAAAAGTACAATTGTTGCATAATATTACTTTAATAATATAATGAGACTGGCGTTACTGAAGTTAAATTAATGATGTGTATTACTTTTTTTTGTTGTACTTATGTTACTTTACATTTGACTAAGTAAATTGACACATAATAATCCTAAAATAAGTGATCATGCTACATGGACTGTCCTTAAAATGTCCAGCCTCGGGCTTCCCATGAGATCAGGTTACATCACATGACATGTCATTTGAGGTTGATTTGAGACCTGCGTTCATTGGTCAGAACGTGTAGCCACACCCGTTGAGGCAAAGCGAGGCTGCGTCTGATTGGGGATCAGCTGTTAACTGAATTTGAACAATAGTTATTCTGAATGTTCTCTAAATATTTTCCCAAAACAACAAACAACATGCACACAACAAAATGTCCAAGATACTAAGACCTGGGGGAGAGCCCAGAATAAAAACAATAAATACAAAGAACGTAAACATTGCGTACACTGTAGTGTTTCCAAAGTTCAACAGGTACAGGATCTTCCACAACTATCACAAATAAAATACATAAACAATACATTTCAAAGCAAACACAATGACCAAGAGTCCTGAAGCACATTATAGCTCATGACATTATGACCTGATGCAACATTACTCCTGGCCTACTTTACTCTAAACTCTTTATATGAAAACAAACATTTCATCTTCGGGGGAAGTTGTCTCGTGTGAGTGACTGAACCACGTTGTGCAGAAGCTTTGATCAAACATGGGTGGAAGCTGACTGTCAACTCAAGTCCCAACTCTAAAAGTTATACGTCATCAAGTTCCACATTTCTAAAAGCAGGTTGTGCATGAAGACCCAGCTGTACTGTAATACGCTATAAATAACAGCAGCTTTGCAGCAGCCGCTGTGTGTTTGGGAACGGCCTCAGCTCGTTTCAACCACATCTTGACAATGAGTTATACTCAATGGAAACAGTGCTTTAAACCATGTTGTACATTTAACTTCCTTAGGATCTAGACCAGGGGTCACCAACCTTTTTGAGACCGAGGGCTACTTTAAGGGTACAAAATGATCCGAAGGGCTACTTGTTTTATACAAACTTCCCAAAAAACAAATTTGCCTGAATCAGCTTTTAATAATGAGCCGCCACACGACATCCACGTGATTTGATGAAACCTGAAGCTTTTATAAGTACGGAGCTTTGATTGTTCTGCCCAACATAGATTGTGATGAAGACACGTAGTAATACTAAAGATGTTAAGAACAAAAGGTCTTCTGCCCACTGCCAGTGTTCAGCCCTCATGTTAATAAGCAGAGGGCCTTTTGCGCGCCACATTTTGAGAGACGCTCCTTGCAGAGTGAGAAAGCCAGCGGAGCAGCCTCCCCCAGGTCCTAGTGCCCGGGGATTATGGCCTTTTTTCTTCTTTTTTTTGACGGAGCTCAATGTTGACTATTTTTAGAACATGCCGTGCGGGCGACTGACGGGGTCCCTGCGGGCGACCAGGTGACCGCGGGCGCCGTGTTGGCGACCCCTGATCTAGACTATACATTTAAAACACGCATGCCATTCTGATTACTGTGTTAACTGGTGGACAGTCGTCTCATACCTGTTATCAGCTCATTTGCATACAGAGCCACACTGGTGATGTCTGAACTGAAGCCGAGTCTGCACCTCTGACCCCTGGAGCAAAGGCCGAGGGTTCAGATGGACAACGTGGCCCTCGGGCAGAAACCCTGAACCCTTCCTACCTTAATGACAAACACTGAGTGCATGAGCAGTGCAGTATTTCCCTGAAACTGAGCAACCCACTAGTTGTATTGAATATTTTTACATCATGGAGAGATTTTAATCCACTTATGGCACCAAACATTCTGAGGATTTGAAGCTGCGCTGCAACAAATTCAATTTAGCACCACGGGTAATTCATTTTCGTCCGGTGTATGGAGATATAGATGGACATGGACGTATGGCGGTTCCTCATACACTTTAGCAACAGCCTTCTAAATGGAAGTTATTGGAAGTTTCACGTCATCAAAAAAACACTGAACTTCTTCTGTTTGTGAACCAAATGTGTCTGTTATAAAAAAAGACATATGAGTCTTTCAGTACACAACTCGCTATAGTCTAAATTAGGTGGCTACCATAAAATGTGGATTTCAACATCACATTGCTAAGTGTACCACAACATGGTCACCCCTAACCTTATCCTAGTATGCATTTAAATATTAACAGGGGCAAGGAATACTTAGAAGAATAATTAATGCTGGACCAAATTGAGTTTGAAAAGCCTGTGGTTGACCGTCATTGATGCACACTGTCAGCCAATTGCAGCGGCTGAGAGATTGGGAGGGTGGGTGTGTAATGTCCGTGCGATGAGTCTTGCTGCTTTACGACTTCCATTTGCTCCAGCGCGGGCAGCTATCCCACTGGTGCTCACTAATGGCGTCTCTCTAATGCTGCCTGGTGGAGCAGAGGAGGCTAATGTAAACGGGGATAGGGGAGCCACTTGGGGAAGAATTTAAATATGATAGTTGATAACGTTTCAATGTAGCTTAACGGAATTGCTTCATATCATGTTCAGCAGGATTATCAATGAATAATTAATCAAACGTACACATATTTCATAATTAAAATGTATGAACGTTAGATGTTGGTCTACTGGGCCTCGCGGCTGAATGCAGGGAAAACAAAAGGCTAATAATTCTCTAAACATGAGCCTTTTGAGGGGAGGCTGGACTGCATGTTATGCTCATGTTTGTTTTATTTTCTGCTTGTATTCATATTGTGCTGTTATGAATACAGCTGCTCAAAAAACTTTCAGTTTCTCCACATTCTCCTCATTATTACCACGATAGCTTGTGACTAGAAGACATATTATCTTAATGGCAGATATCCTACAGTAGCAGAAACCGGGCCTCTCGTACATACACAATATCCCGGTATGTGTCTTCTGAAACATCTGCCCTTTTTAACCTCCATGCTATTAGCGACGCGCTTTGTTTCGCATGGGTACGACGTTTTACGGGGAGTACTTGAGTGAAGTTAATGGGTTAATCGTCATCCAGGGCCCTTCTATAGGTGGACCGGAGGAGTCATTAGAGTGTCATGGGTCCATAGGCTCTGGTCGTGTTGTGCTTCGGAAGTACAATAATTGCAGGAAGGCTAAATCATGCCAGTCTGGGGGAGCGAGGGCAGCAGACAGGAGTTGCACTATTCGGCCGCGATGCCTAAGTGCATTTCCTCCGCCGTGCCCCCTGATCCATCTGTCCCTTATATCAAAGATGTTCTGTTTATGTTTGGAAATCAATTGACATTGTGCATGATGAATGACCTGTTGGCAGACATGCCCTCTCCTTGGAGTGGAGTCAGAGGTTGCCCCATGGATCGCCTGTCTGCTTGGAAACTAAATGTGCAACTATACAGCGGGATAAATATATAATATATATTACATTACATGTCATTTAGCAGGCGCTTTTATCCAAAGAGACTTACAATAAGTGCATTTCAACCTAGAGTACAAACTAAGAACAACAAGAATACAGAAAGTAACATTTCCTCAACATAGTCAAACTACAAAACTACTACTACACTACTACTACTAATACAAAAGTACCATAATAAGATATTTAAGAGCCACTGAAGTGTTAATCTGTGTTTTAATCCAGATATCGTCGGAAAACAGCTAGTGTGTGTGTGTGTGTGTGTGTGTGTGTGTGTGCCTTCCCGGTCTTATACAGCTAGTGGATGGCGGAGTTAGCTTCATACATGTCATGATATCTACATACTACTCATTCATGATGAGTAGTAAGATGTAGGTCCTTCTTCAATTCAAACTACCCTCAGACGGGATACATTTAATTTCATGTCTTGCAAAAAAAACACTGCAGATATCGAATTTAAAACAGACAGAGGTACATATTGCGAAGACGCAATGTGACTCGGAGGAGGCTCATTTTCCACACATTAGAAAAGCTGTCATAAACATGACGCTTCACAAACATTGCTTATTTAGACAGTTCAGTTTAAGGCATAGAATGGGTGGATTATTAGGTGCTGGAGTGTTTTTTAATGGATCCGCTAGTGCTTCTGCCTTCAGATAGTCTGGGAAGTATAAGACAGATAGGTAGTCTAGATTAGATAAAGCTGTGTGTGTGTGTGTGTGTGTGTGTGTGTGTGTGTGTCTTCCCGGTCTTATACAAATAGGGAGAGCCCAGCAATAGCCATCGTCTGAACGTGCACTTTCATCCTGGTGCTTTTTCTTGCCTCTAGCGATGGGAGTGGATGACCTTTTACTGTCAACTTCTAACATGACAAATTACAGAGGCTGGATGACCGTGTTTTTTAGGAATGCAAGAGTTCACTGCCTGGTCAGGCCGCTAGCAGGGCAGTGGACCCCTACAATGGAGACAGATGTATTAATTGATAGATAATAGTCATAGATATATTGGCTGGGGGGGCTCAGTATTTTGAGGCCAGAAATGTGATAGCCAAGGAAGCCTTAAAAGGGTTTCGCTATTCCCTCCCCACAGGGAAGACCGGAGCAGTGCAGACCTGCACAGAAACTGGATCATGGAGCCAGAACCAGAGCAGGAGAGTCATGTGAAGAACCTCCACTGGGCTTCCAGTGGCTTTTTTAAATTATTTTTTTTATATATATTTTTATTTTAAGGCAAGTACACAAAGAAACAGTGCAATTGTGAGACATTTAGCATTTTTCCCCCCCCTCAAGCATTCAAGTCAACAGTATCATTCTTATGGACAAACTCCCTCCCCGACCAACAACCTCTTAATTGAGGATACACAAAACAAAACTAAACTAAAACTAATGAAAAATAAAACATAAAAATGAATTAAGAATTAGTAAATGAACCGTTACATAAAATCAACGATACACGATAGCTGCTCGCATCCTGGCTCAGCAAATGAGAACCTGCACTAGCAAAAGAGGAAAAGAGTCCGTAACAGTAGGTCATGGCATTTTACTACAACTTCCAGTGGCTTTGCATTCATATAAAGACATAATTAGGTGCAACCATGTCTTCTGTGCTGCTTGTGTGTGTGTGTGTGTGTGTGTGTGTTTTCCTTGACATACTTGTGGTGAAAACTAAAAGAGTGTGTGTGACATGTCTTGGCCTGTAATGCCGGGGTGGCTCTCGTGGTCTGCTCGGTGTGTGATGTCAACGGTCTGTTTAATGGAAGATCAGCTGGGCCAAATGCAGCTTTGAGCGCTTTGCGTTGTGACCTCATCGGGCTGATCGCTGCCATCCATTCAGCCCACTCTCTTGCAACCGCATCAGTCACCGCCTTGTCAGTCTGCACAAACAGCCAGTAAGTATTTATTGTGCTGATTATGGTGCAACGGCACCGACTTTCCAAAGCGTGTTTTTTTAGGATGCACACCTGATGCTTACCTAATTTACAGCACTTCCCGCCAATGGCTGCAGTGAGGTCATGCATACATTTAGTGCTGACCACGCTGACGACGGCATGATCAGGGTCACCGGTGAGGCACAGTGATGGATCGTTGTCCGCCCGTCACATGTGCAGCCATGTGGAAATCATTACATATTTAGTTGCAGCGTTCATTGTGCTCCACACAGATTGGATCATTACATATTCCTCATTTGCTCAACGACACTACTGTGTTATGCAAATGTTTATTGTAATGGTTTTAGCCCCGTAGACCAAATATTACTGCTGAAGTTATCGCATATTACAGTGTAGCCAACAGTTAGTGAGCTGAGAAGATGAAACAGAAATTGCTCAACATCCCATCCACATTTATGGAAGTGAGCATTCTCCATTGTGATTATTTTATCCCTGGGGTTTTAAATTGCTCGTAAACAATCACGCAGCATTCGATGCAAGCAAATTCATGTTGGCTAGGATATTATCTCAGATCCTGTTGGACTTCAGTAATTCCATAATAATTTATTCCACTCAGTACAAACAGCTAGCGTTTGCTGTGTTAACCATAACGGCACATTTGATTTGACTAATATCGCTCCATAAACAGCGCGGCAATAAACGCAGCAAACATAGAAGCGTATATCTTCTTTTCGTTATAGAAGTACATTTTTGCGTTTTTCTGTAAATAAAATATTATAAAATACACTGTAACACGCTGACGTGTAGAGGAGGCCGAAGACCAAACACACATCTGTTTGCTATTTTGAACACTATCTAGATTTGCACACTAT
Source organism: Liparis tanakae (assembly GCA_036178185.1). Classification (NCBI taxonomy): domain Eukaryota; kingdom Metazoa; phylum Chordata; class Actinopteri; order Perciformes; family Liparidae; genus Liparis; species Liparis tanakae. Next base: position 21,717,268 of record CM070107.1, read on the forward strand.
CTATATATATATATATATATTATATATATATATATATATGTTATTTAATTTGACAGTGCTGTATTTACATATATGTTGTGTATATATACATATATATTTTATTTTATTTTGTATTTTATATTTCACTTTGCACACTTTACTTTATGCACAGTCACTTTCTTTCTTTCTTTCTCATATTTATATTTTATTGTGTTTAGTTTATTGCTGCTACTGTTGTCAACAAATTTCCCCTTGGGGATTAATAAAGTATATTTCTATTTCTATTCTATTCTATTCTATTTTCACAGTTGAACTGGAAAGACGTTTTCCTGGGTGCTTTTAGGATGGAGAAACAAATGCTTGACGAATAAAATCTATCATGCAGACTGAGGGGCTCAACCACACTGTGGCAATATCACTGAAGGCTACCTAGATTCATGGCTAGTCCTCCAATAAAATAAACAGCCAATAAAACATCAGACCGGGACTCCCCTGACAACGCTTTAACATCATTACACTTTCAACAGGCTTTCATTGAAAACTTGAATATATATCTGACTGTTCCCTATTACTTGTAGTCGACCGCATGGGTCCAGACGAGGTTTTATGGCCGTCTACTTAATATCACATATCTCAATCCTCCGTGTCAAGTGCTGCGAGCTCAGTGAGTGTGAGCATCTTGTGGGGAGATCTGGGGCCGATTTGCGCTCACCATTGCTTACATAAACTCCACTTCCACCTAATCACTCTGCCTTGACATCAGTAGCCAGAGAGCATATGGAGCGTACACATTCTCCATCCTCGGAGGATTCAGAAGGACTTTTACCATCGTACGGGGAATCATATCGCTGGAATTAGAAAATAATAACAGTCATATTAAATAATGTCTCAATGATAGCAGATCATGGGAGGAAAATGTGTCCATTAAACATTGTAGGTACGTAAATTGTGCATAACTAACTGTATCACTGTTTGAACATGAACACCAAACACAATGCAATCACTTTCTTCTTTTCACATTAAAAGAAACACTTTTAGAATAATATATTTTTCTTTTTAAAAGTGATGTGTGATATGATGACAGACATATGCACAGTCACTTTCTTTCTTTCTTATATTTATATTTTATTCTGCGTTTAGTTTATCGGTGCTACTGTGTCAACAAATTTCTCCCTTGGGGATTAATAAAGTATATTTCTATTCTTCTTCTATTCTATATCATGCAGTGATGTTATGAAATGATATCTAGGAAATCTATATAATTATTACATGCACTAGAGCCAAGCATTACCTGTGAACTAGCTCTGCCTTTTTTTCTTTTTGGAAACCCCATCAGATCACACTCTGGGAGGTTAATCCGTTTGACCCTAGCTGTTGCTACAGTATTTAACCTGGTGTGTATACAAAGGATTTTCAAGAGGATTACAGAAGTCCTTAATGGGGATTAGCCAAATCCTCATGTTGTCTGTCCAGGATTCTATTGAAGCCAAGAATAGACGATAGCTGACGGCAGCTGGATGCAGGGGATGGTGTTGCTCTCCAGGTCCTAATTGGACTTAAAGTCTAAGCTTCACAACAGTCTCAAATTGAAGGGCCGTGTGCCACTTTCCACTGAAATCCACTCACAGTGGGAAAGTACAGACGTCACACCGGCTGAGACTGAAGAACATGTATTCACCTCCCTTTTTTTTTAAACTCTGAAGTTCGGATTTTGCTGGGAAAAGTCTGTAATTATAGGCTGATGACATGATTGCTCATTCCAGCAGTGTGTGGTCCAGTGTGTGTGCGTGTAACACGTGTGTGTGTGTGTGCGTGTAAGTGTGTGTCCCCCTGACAGACAGAGGTGATGCCATACTCCCCCTATAGGACTCCCCCAGTACTTCACCAGTGAGATGTGGAAACGACCCTCCTCATTGATAAAGCAATTCAAATACCAGAAATTCATGAACACATCAATCATCACAAATAATGGCTTGTCTTGTCTTTTTATGTATTCATTGGTAAAGTAATGTTTGCGTGTTATTGCAACTAAAAGCAACATATTGTATGTTCGGCGCTGTATTGTTTGGTTATTGTAATAAGTCACTGATTTGTACAACTGAACAAGACAATAAATGAATACAAATCTGCATATTAATTAATATAATCCACATAGAATATGCTGGATCTCATAGGATTGTAAAAGACTGTATTCATTTTAGATTGGTGCATAGATCAAGTGGCAATTCAGTGCAGGTTTAGATGACAATAATATATATATATATATATATATATATATATATATATATATATATATATATATATTTAGCATATGGTTGCTAAATGGACATTGACACATTATCGTCACTTTTGCACTTGTCACTTTCAATCACTGCTTGTACTTACACTTGCACGGCAAGTACATATTTATCAGAATGATTGCACTACCTGCTACTCCCATTGTCTGTAGTTTAGTTTATTATATGTTAGTATATGTATATTATATGTATATATGTTAGTATTATATGTATAGGTTTGGTATATGTCTTAGCATGTTGTATTGTATATTTATCTTGCATATTTAGTAAGGTACTATATGTGTCAGAGTACTTGTACAGAGTGTATGTCATGTTATGTCATGTTGTATTATGTTTGCTATGTTATGCTATGGTAGTTGTTGTGGTGCCTTGTCCCAATTTTAGTGACCCTGTGTCATTTTGTGCGTCTGACAATAAAAGACTTGTAACAATAAAATCTACAATATCACCCAGTAAGTATTGAGTCAGGTATGCAGCGTGACACTGAAGAAGCTCCCGCACATCGCCTCCTGCTCGCCCTCCACAGACGCCGAGAGCACGCCGTCCTTAGCGTTGGAGTTCAGGCTGCACGCTTGGTTTGTGTGTAAGTGTGTTTGCTACCAGACCGCAGGTGTAACCGAAGGCCAGCACACTTCTCTCTCTCCTCTCCCTCATCTTTTTCATTGTTTCTTCCTCAAGAAACACAAATAACTCAATTTGTTTGTGACTTTACGTTTGGAGGCGTCCCGCTTGTCAACTGATGCTCGTGGTATTTGGGCGAGGAGCTTCACAGTGAGCCTGAGCAGAGAAGCAGGGAGGCTGACAGCGCTAATGGCTATAAAGATAAGTGGAAGAATGTTGAGGCTGGGGAAAGCCACAGGCAATGGAAGAGGATGAAAGAGAGAGTTCACCACTTAGACCGCTCCCTCACAATGGGGGGACACAACTAGTATTTATCAGCTCACACACTTCAAATGATCCCATTTAAATGCAACAGTGAATAAATAAAGCTGTAGTTGATGCCGTTACTTTATGTCTGGAGATGTTTTAGGCCACTTGCCTGATGCTTGAATGTGTTTTTTTGCAGCAACGACAAGCACAGTGATTGTTGCCGATTGATAAATAAGATTGTCGCAGCCTGCCTGCTCGTGTCCTCTGTTTTTTATCTGTCTTTTTTCATCCCACATCTCTCTTTCTCTCTCATTACATTACATTACATCACATGTCATTTAGCAGACGCTTTTATCCAAAGCGACTTACAATAAGTGCATTTCAACCTAGAGTACAAACTAAGAACAACAAGAATACAGAAAGTAACATTTCCTCAACATAGTCAAACTACAAAAGTACCACAATGAGATATTTAAGAGCCACCAAAGTGCAAATCTGTGTTTTAATCCAGATATAGTCGTATTTCCTTTATTTTTTAGTTTTTTTAACCGTTTTTTAATTTATTTGAGTTATAGTTTTGGCAGCAAGACTCTAAATACATTCATTTATGAAATGCAGGGCCACTTTTCAACATAAGAGGATTTTCACAACTGGCCACACATATAAAAAAATACTTCACCATTGAAATAGCAGTTTGTAAATCAATTACTTAACGCATTTTACTTATTCTTAAAGAACACGTTTTTTTGCTCTGATGCCACCGCCATTACATTACATGACATGTCATTTAGCAGACGCTTTTATCCAAAGCGACTTACAATAAGTGCATTTCAACCTAGAGTACAAACTAAGAACAACAAGAATACAGAAAGTAACATTTCCTCAACTTAGTCAAACTACAAAAGTACCACAATAAGAGATATTTAAGAGCCACTGAAGTGATAATCTGTGTTTTAATCCAGATATAGTCGGAAAAAGGTGCGTTTTCAGTTTCCGGCGGAAGCTGTAGAGACGTTCTGCTGTCCCTTTCCCTCTATCTGTTTCTCTGTGCTGCGGCCAAAGTAAACAGCATGCTCAGCGCTCTCAATCACAGGATCTCTCAGAGGAAGAGGGGGCAGTGCCCTGGCACAGCGCTGGTGGCCCGGCCCGGGGACTGGGAGAGGAAGTAGGCCACTGCCTCAGAACCGTTCCGGCACCAACAGGGAATTCACATCTATCAGAGCATGCGCTCCGCACTCAAGTGCTCTTACTTGACGTAAATATTTGCATGACATGGGAGATCCTATCATAAGTCATACAAACTCATCATAGCCCATTACAAGCAGCACTCCCAGTGACCACCGAGACAGACAGTGGCTAAGTAGAGAATAATGGCTGACTCCTGGACCGGCAGCAGCTACAGTTACAGAGACATGGGATCATTCTGTCATCAGCTTTTTAAACAAAATGTCATCCCAGCTATTACGTTGTCATTTTTTGCTGCTCTGTCACAGCCCTGCAAAAAAAAAAGGACCAGTGAGGGATCGTTCTCCTGCCGGACGCCTCTCGGTGGTTATGTGCCTGTGCTTTTTCCCACGTACTCCAACCTCTGCCTGACTGCAGCACACATCACTCTCAATTGTGCTTTTGGTAGCAGCACGAGGAAGAGCGTCTCTGTTATTGTCGGTGTATGAATGTGTCCATGAGGTGTTGTGTGTTTACGACAGGCCTATTCATTTTCATTTTTCCTCCATCATCGCTTACTGTATTAGAGAGGAAGCCCTGACTTCCATGCAGCACAGGGGCCGCTTTGCTCCATGTGAGCATTTCCTTCATTGAGAGAAAAAAAAAAAAACATACTTTGTGACAACTACTGGATTGTTTTCAGGCCGCTCCTCTGATTCAAAGTGTGTGTTACGGATAGCTTTGGCTGGGAACCAGCACAGTTTGCCAAGCAGGTTATCCCGCTGTGCTCTTAAACATAAATCTACTGCTAAATAGTGACTCCTTGACACGCCGACACGTTGGTCTAAGTAGCATGAATAAAACCAAAAAACACTTGTGTGAAGTCGGATTGGTGTTGGGTTAACCATATGGGATAAATAGATGAGCAGAACAGGTGGAGCATGTTTCCCACTTGCATGTAAATCTGAAATGTGTCTCAATCTCAGTGTGAGTCTCTTTGCTGCTCCTGTCACAGGTAGTAACGGATTATTTTTTTCACAACTAAAGCCTGCAAGTACTTAAATCCTGGATCCAGGATTAAAGGACTGTTAGACCCCTAAAATAATGGATGTTCGGTCAGTGCAGAGGACTGTCAATGTACGGATGATTTGCATGCATTCATGCTGCGACTCTGTAGCGGATGATCACTCTCATCCCGCACCAATGGAGCTGATTTATGAAATATGACAATACTGAGACATTCATGATTATTGATTGGTATTGTTAGCAACTTTAAAAGAGCCATATGTCTTCATCTGCAGCAATGACACGCGTATAACAAATAAGTTTACCGCGCTGTGTGAAACCCAAAGAAAACATTTTAGGGTTCTGATGCACATCGCAGGGTTACTCCATTATACTGCGTGTCGTTATTGTGAGATTCTTGCACGAATTAGCAAAATAAATGAATACAAACCTTTTTTTTGACAAGCACATCCATAAAAAAATTGTTTGTTATTGAAATACAAATGAGTTCTTCATTAGACAGGTGTGCACTTACAATATCATAGTGCACTTATAACGTTGACAACGCTGCTCGGGGAGACAAACACAGTATGTGCATCCCATGAATCTTAGTCAAACGTGATTCCTCTTTGAAACGTGTGCATGGAAATAATTCTCTATTTGTTTTGAAATGTCACAGAGCGGAGGATGTTGCCTCCTCTCAAGGTTAGCGAACTTGCTCAGATGAATGGTGGTTTGAGACCGCGCTCGTGTGTCAATGTTTACCCCATTAGTGACAGCTCTGAGGCAGTAGGCCACTTAATATTGTCTGTGTAGCCCCCGACTGTCCCCGACACGGCGGTTCAAAAGTTCAGTCACTTCCTCAAGGGTCTCATCACATTCTCGCCACATCTTGATTTTCAAAGCTACGCAGAGAGACTCCACCTGTCAGGATAGATACCACAAAAAAAGCATGATGGAACACAGGTCTGGAGCCAGGGCCCTGCAGGCCGACCACGCTGCCTCCTGGCTCTCTGGTTAGGGCGGCCTGGACGATGGAGCTCATATTGAAGGCGCTGGAGTGGTCCAGGGCATCAAGGAGGAATTGATTGTTCTGGAAACTGATGAAGCTCGGGCACAATTAGATCGCAAGGCAGTGCTGTGAGGTGAGAGAGCGACCTGGCCCGCCTCGCTGTTGATTGATGATAAAATAATAACCGCTGCGTATTAACTACAGAGTTCACCACCAGGTTAAGGTGGGCCAAAAAATCGCTGCTCTTATTAGATTGCGATATGATTTGCGATGTAAAAAGATGATTTTCATTGTGGAAGTGGACGGTTACTTTGCATGCAGTGAGGTGGTTTCTTACAGTATGTCGCTGTCAAACACCCAGGGTTTGAGACCGGAGGGCATCGGGTCAGGAGTCACAAGACTCTGGATTTATTCATTAATGAAGCATCATAAGTAACGGTTAATGGGGACAAGTTATTTTTGTTGTTGTTTTGTTTATTGTTTTATGTAAATATGTATGTGTGTGGATTTATGTGTGTAGATGTATATGGGTTTGTGAATGTGTATGTATGTGTATGTATATGTATATGTGTATATATATGTGCATGTGTATGTGTATATATGTTTGTGTGTATGTACATATGTATATGTACAGTATATGATTCTCTGAATTAAGTTTTCTGGTGAAATCATAGGTTAGGGCACTTATAAGCTTGATAGCTTCAGCCTCGACCCTTTCGTTTAGCCGCTTTCTCTTTTGTTGTAAAAAAATCTTGCTTTTTGTATATGACCGAAATAAACTAAACTAAACTAAACACCAGGACATTGGTGAATGTTATTCTGACATTCCAGCCTGCAAAACACAGATGTAGCTTATTCAAAAATGCTAAAATGTTGGGGGAGCATCAGTTCATCATATTACTGGATTTTAAAATGAATATCCTCTTTCATACACGTCAAAAACCCAAACCAGTGAGTACACAACCATGTTATAATAATATTATAATACATGGATAAAGAAATGTTTAGCTCATGGACACGGGTAGTTTCACTGAGCAATCTATCTCAGAATCAGAATCAGAATGTTGTTTATTGCCAAGTAGGTTTACACCTACCTGGTACTGCACACTCACAGACAGTAAGTACTACAAAATACAAAATACAGTCACAGTATGTACAAACAAACAAAAATAGAGCATGAGTGCAAAGGCATATGTGCAAAGGTGAATGTGCAAAGGCGAATGTGCAAAGGCGAATGTGCAAAGTGCATGTGCACTAATCTACGTTTTAGATAAGGATTAGGGAGGCCAAATAGTCAAACAGAACATGTATCTTTGCGTGAAGAGTGTTTCCTCAATGTGTGGTCACAAAACAATTCCCCCTCCTGCTCAAAGTGTGTAATCCTGCTGGTCATTTGTTAGCTGGTGCATCTCCAAATGTGCAGGCCAGGCCTCTGGCAGAGTGTCTTGGTATACAGGAGGTGAACACTTCTAGTAGCGTATCAGAGCTCTGGGATTCACGCTCATTTATCTCCATTCCTCACACACGGTGTCGAGTAATAAAGGCTCAAGTGAAAATGGTGTTTATCATTGGAATGACAACATCTCCCAGATGCTGCGAGAAGAAATCAAGAGAAAAGATAAGGCATTACAATAACGAGTCCTTACTCCACGGAGAATCCAATTAGATGAGCCTTACATCATGATAATCTAGCGGAGGTGGACTGGTTCATTTAGACCGCGGGATAACGGAGCAGAGGGAGGGCTGGTCCCGGGATCAGGGTTCGTTGCAGTGAGACCTCCTGCATTCATCAGCAGCCATCCACTGTGGGCAGGTTTACCACCTAGTGGTTCAGAGGGGGATTACAAGCCTGAGCTGCTTTTAATAAACATCATGGAACATGTGTTTGTGTGCTGATTACAGCAGAATAGGGAAACACACACACATGACTGGGAGCATCTTTTGGGTTTCAAAGGATTTTTAAAATTATTTCAGTTCAATACAGCTCAACAATGTAAATGTAAAAAAAAATTGTAATTATCGCGAGCAGCTATCGTGTATCGTGTATCGTTGATTTTATATAACTGTTCATTTACAAAAAAAAAAATTTCATTATATTTTGTTTAGTTTAGTTTTGTTCATCCTCAATTAAGAGGTTGTTGGTTGAAAAAGAAAAAAAGCTAAACGTATCACATTTGCACTATCTCTTTGTGTGCTTGCCTTAAAATAAAAATCTATATATAAAATAAAATAAAAAAATAAAAACAATGTAAATTGCAGCGTGTATGCCGCAGCAACCGTACTGGAAGTTTTTTAAGAATAGAATAGAATAGAAATATACTTTATTAATCCCCAAGGGGAAATTTGTTGAAATGTTATTATTATTATTATTATTATTATTATTATTATTATTATTATTATTATTATGTGCTTCTATGTGCAGATGTTCATATGTGCATACGGCAGGAACGGCTGTGATGGTGGAGTGTGTTGTTGTGTTGTTGTGGAATGGGTGCACCGCTGGGCCTGTCTGTTCTGGTGTCTTGGTTTCCTGCTGCTCAGCATTTCGCGGGGCCTCGGGGGGACACGAGGGGGGACATATGACTGGGCCATGCAAAGCTGAGCTAGTCACTCCTACCGTTCCGCTGCAGACACACATCCCTTCGGCGTCCTTCTGTCTCTCCATTGTCAGCCGCTCCTCAGCACGGCGGCAGACATGGCGTTGAGCCGGATGTTCAGTTAGCGGCTCCAGATCTCCCACATTTCAGAGCTGGAGACGACACAGCAGGTGCACGTGTTGCCACAAGGGCAACATGGACATTTCCACACTCCTTTCTCAGCAACGCTCTGTGCTGACATTACACATTACCACCCACCAGCCCATACTATGTTTGGATCACTCTTTAACATTTACATGACCACGCAGTGATTTATTGACGCTGTGATAATTCTTTGTACAAGGATGCAAGGTGTAAAAGTTGGAGACCTAATAATGCTGACATATTACAATTCTGTCTGTTTGCAATTTTGTTGTTGAATAAAGCATGTGCACACAAACATCAACCAATACAAAAGGGTTGTTTCATAATGTTGTAAACAGAAGTAGATCAAGTAGTTCCAGATAAAAGGTTAGCTGATTTTACTGACAGGCTTTTTCAATGTGTTCTCAAGCATGAAACAGATCTGATGCTCCACTCCATCCAGATAGAATTAAGTTTAATTTAAGACGGAAAATGTGCACAGTATCACAAGGAATAGTAAATAGATGTACATAGGGTAAAAAAAAACATTAAATAATAATACAAATACAGTAAAAATGTAATCAGAAATAAAAAAAATATCATTATATTTATATATATATATATATATATATATATATATATATTTTTTTTTTTTTTTTTGTACATTCTGAAATAATGAGTTTGGTGGTGTATTGTAGTAGTCCAAGTTGTTCCAATGAAAGTTGTATACGTTATGTGTTTGAGATATTTATATTTCTTTCATGAGTACATACACTATAAAATACTAATCAAAACTTTGGTATGTGTTTCCTTTTTAAGAAATATAGTGAGAAAACAACAAATCCTCAAGGTAGAGGTATATCAAATTACATTACTTACATTACATGTCATTTATCAGACACTTTTATCCAAAGAGACTTACAATAAGTGCATCAACCTAGAGTACAAACTAAGAACAACAAGAATACAGAAAGTAACATTTCCTCAACATAGTTAAACTACAAAAGTACTATAATAAGACACATTCAAGTGCTACTAAAGTGCAAATCTGTGTTTTAATCCAGATATAGTCGGAAAAGGTGCGTTTTCAGTATATCTGACGTTCAATACGTTCTGGCTCATATGAGCAGCCTGTGCTGACTGATCTTTTCTCTGTGCTGTGGGCGAAGATGTGCATTGTTTGTGA
>CM070107.1:21732500-21867500 GCA_036178185.1 Liparis tanakae
TTAACTTTGAACATATTAATGAGATGACTTGTCAATCTTCACAGGGTTTCACATCAACAGCTTTGTCTTTTTTTGCACACTGACAGTTAAATAAATTAGCTGTTAGATATTTTAGCACTTTATGAAACTTTACAAGCAGGCTTTAATATTTACAAGGCTACTAAAAACTCTGGCAGTCCTTCCAGCTCTGACCTACACATTAGTGACATACTGTGGTTTATGTTGGGGGGAAAGAGGCAGTTTGCGGAAACTGGCTGCACAACTGTTTGATGTATCAGTTTTATGGTTTGTTTTATAACTTTAATAGACAGTGCATGTGTAAGTGGAGGAGTCCCTCCACAGCTAACAGGACTCCAGAGTGTCTGACAAAATCCAACAAGCCCCATTTGGTTGTATAAAGTTTTTAAGAGAGGGATTGTATTCACTGTCAGCGATACATTCATTGAGGAGGGGAACACGTTGTGGTGATGTGGTACTTCCTGTGTGTGTGTGTGTGTGTGTGTGTGTGTGTGTGTGTGTGTGTGTGTGTGTGTGTTAGTAGAGCCTCATAGAAATTGCCGTAGGTGTCGTTGAAAAGCTCCTGGGCCTCTTCATTGACGGAGGTAACGTGAGACGGACAGTGTGCCATTTGCTGTGTGCCTGAGATGTCTTGACCTGCCAACTGGACAGGCCTCACTCTCTGCTCTGGCTTATCTCTCTGGCACCGCATTGGTCACTTCACACCCGCGGCCGGATCGGACACACTTGCACGGGATTGGTGATACGGAACAAGGTCATTCTGTAATGGTGTGGGTGTTACAGTGGAACATTAACCTAAAGTAAGCTACTTATCTCTACAGTGACTTTGAAGCCCGATAGAGAAGTCAGCATAAAAACTAACCACTGAGTTTATTTTAATACATTATTTTTTTTAATGCTGTCCTGGCTCCTGATTGGTGGAACGAGCTCCCCACGGACATCAGGACAGCAGGAAGTCTCTACAGCTTCCGCCGGAAACTGAAAATGCACCTTTTCCGACTATATCTGGATTAAAACACAGATTTGCACTTCAGTGGCTCTTAAATATCTCTTATTGTGGTACTTTTGTAGTTTGACTATGTTGAGGAAATGTTACTTTCGGTATTTTTGTTGTTCTTAGTTTGTCCTCTAGGTTGAAATGCACTTATTGTAAGTCTCTTTGGATAAAAGCGTCTGCTAAATGACATGTAATGTAATGTAAATGGTTTTATACACAAATATCCTTGCATTTAATTTGTCTAATACACACTTCCTGTGTGAGGTACTGCTGGGTTCAACTTTGTTCAAAGTGTCCTTCAGTTGCTTTAATGCTGTTCTGTCACTGTGACTGCAGATCACAATTAGCTTCAAGCTACCTCTGGATGAATATATAAAATGGGAATTGTTTCATTATCATATATTTTCTCTTACAAATAAAATGCCGTCTTTACAACAAGTTAAGTATGAAGAGAATACATAAAGATGTACTTGTCTTTGCAGCCTGAGTGTACTATTTTCAAATAACCATACACATATAATATTATATTATCCCTTAAATGCATAAAGGTTTTTCCAAACATTCCTACAGACCTCTTACCTATTCAACATATGTTTAACAATTCTGAAAATCATTTATTTAATTGTATTTTATAGATACAAATAATCACAATTGTCAATGTGGTTGTATTAAATGTTTATAAACATATTGTGTCAGTTATTGCCAACCGTAAATATATCAGCTGGATGTTCACACTTGACACCTGACCTTTAAAATAACACGTTGGTTCTGCTTCTGAAATATCTGACTGACCACTTGGGGAGGGAAACCTTTATAACCATGTAATAAGCTGTTTGAAACGCATCTCCATTTCCTTTCTTATTTAATGTGAAAGTAAGCTAACATTGACAAAAGTCTTCCTCCCTATGTCGGCATTAATTTAGCAACACAATTAAAAAGCTTCCTGAACAAAATGAATGAGATACCCATGCTGTGATATGGTCTCAGGTCTCTGAAGACCTATGGTTTGTGTTTCCTTGTTGCTGTGAAATGGACACATGATGAAGCTCAAGTCTGAAATGAAAAAAACATCGACACTTCCAGCGAGAAAAATACCTTGTAATACCAGTAACATCGACACACAAAGCCCATGCAGGTCTGGTGGCGGACACAGTACGCCTACTGCTGTCACACAGAATAAATGCTCTGCCCAATAGGAAGGCAATATTGCAATGCATCACTTTAAGTGAATGCAGGGTTCTTACACATGTTGACCAGTGGATTTTCATGACTTTTCCATGATTTCTCCATGACTTTAAACCACATTTCCATGAAAAAACTGAAATCTCGGTTTATACATGAAAAAGTGAGAACATGTAGTATTTAAACAATGTGAATTCCAAAGCATACAGTATACATTTAATGAAACAAATGACTAAGAGACGATATTTTATTTAAAGAATAAACATTTGCTTCCCGAGCTATGGCCATCAAACTTTCCAGTTAAGGTGCGTTCACTTGCAACGCGGGAAGAAAATTAATAAATTCGCCACCAGTATGAGAGCGTATGCCGGCTTATATTTTGAGTCTTCCTTTCTAAAACATATTCATTATTTCAAACTCGGCATAAATGAACAAGTGAATATAACAAATTTCCATGACTTTTCCAAAACTTTTGTGGTTTAAGTTTTTTCCATGACTTTTCCAGGCCTGGAAATGACCATTTTAAAATTCCATGACTTTTCCAGGTTTTCCATAACCGTACGAACCCTGTGAATGGGCCTCTGTGCAGTAATCGTTGTATCTCTTAACCTTTCCTTAATTTGTCTGGTCTTGTTTTGAGCTCTCCAGAACAACTCTCCTCAATGTGAGAGGATGAACACGTGAGTCAAAGTCACATTTCGTTGCCGGGCTCCCTGCTCGAGTCGATCCATCTGTTTCCTCTCTTCGTCAGTCTTTGAAGACGCACAGAAATACTGCGCCGCGTCATGAATCCGACACTCTGGCCCGTGTGCTTCTTCCTATTTCCAGAGCCCCGTCATTAGTGTGTTCAAATGAGAGGATAATAAAGAATAAGTTATTGCAAACTTTCACTGCACACTTGATTTACTGCCTCCACCTTTCTTCAGCACACAAACATCAAACACTTCATTTCAACAGAGAGCTGATAAGGAAATGTTATCTCAGTGTGAAGGAGGCGGTGACCTCCCCTCTGGCTTGTAAGAGGTTGCATGAAAGTATTTACAGCAGTGTCACACAATACTATCCTCTGAGAGCCAAGTATAACTGCAGTGAATGAGCACGTGGAGAGTGCTGTGTGGTTTTAATCTCGCCCGTGCTGAGAGGGAGCTCACGGTGCAGGATTTGGTTTCATCTCAGCTTTATAAAAAAGTACACGCGGTGTCTCAGGAGTGCAGCTTTTCAACACGTACCGAGCATCATCCCTCTCCTTCAGCAACCTGACGGATATTTCGGTCGTATTGTGGCCACAAGTGGGAAGTTGTAAACCAGGGAGGCTCCCAGTGCAGGAAGCCTCCTTTCATTGGGGATAATGTCACCTTGAAAACCTGGCGGTCCTCAGTAGACCCTATACCCAGAGCTTAAACTATAACAGTCTGAACAACACCAACCAGGATACTTCACAGGCCAGACGACGTGTTAAAAATAATATAAACTGATCCCGAAGTTGGTGTTGAACCAATCTCAATCCGTCTCGTCTGCAACAGTTGCAAGCAACATGTTTCAGATTGGCACGTTGAGCTTTTAGGACTTGTTTATGTTGTGTTTATTCCCTCTCATTCCCTGGACACTTTGGTAACTCCAACCCTTCATTAGGCCTTATTACGCACACCACTCACTCTACATCTGGCTCGGGGCTCCCAGAATGGCTCATTTGCTGTGCTTTTTATTGCGGTCATATAGTTGGAGTTGTAAACGACTGTGTGGCTGTGTATTGTTTTCTCGTGTGGGGAGCACACAGCGTTCTCACCAGCGAAGGGGAGTGTTAATGTGCACAGGTTGTCCATCACATCCTCTTAAGAAGTTTAAGCTTTTGTCTGCAGGTTTTTGGTATGGACAATGCTTTATCATTCTACCCCCAAAAACGGTGTAATGTATTATATTATTAGCAAATGCCATTAGCAGCCACAGTTTTCAGACTTTACTGGAAGTGGGTTGTTCAATTCTGTCCAGGCCCGTGATTGGATGAATGTCAGTTGAGTAAGTGGCAAGTAGTGGAGGAATTGGCAGCTCTATAACTCCCTCAGACAGGTTTGTCATCTGTGTCAATGACCCACCAGGGAGCCAGCCCCAATATCAAACCCAATGCTGATGGATGGCTGCGGTTCCAGCTGTTAAGGCACTGTCGCAAACAGGTTCCTCCACAGCCCGTCGCTGTGCGTGCATGTGTGTGTTGCATTGTGGGACGTTAACCCTATAGTCATCTTGATTTGTTCATTCTGTGGTCACAAGAGCTGCTGCTGTCATGAGTATCTCACAGGGACAAACATTTTGTTTGTTTGTTGTTTTCATGTATGTGTGAGAGGTTGAGGTAAGGAATCACAACTAGAATAGAATAGAATAGAAATATACTTTATTAATCCCCAAGGGGAAATTTGTTGACACAGTAGCACCAATAAACTAAACACAATAAAATATAAATATAAGAAATAAAGAAAGAAACAGTGACTGTGCATAAAGTATATAAAGTGAAATATAAAATACAAAATAAAATAAAATAAAATATATATGTGTATATATATATATATATATATATATATATATATATATATATATATATATATATACACAACATATGTGCAAATACAGCAGTGTAAAATTAAATAAAATTAAATATAAATATAAAAACTAGATAGCCCAGAAAGACATGTTGTACCACAAGAAATTAAACCAATATAATGTATTTTGTTTTATTGAGCTCATTCTGACTCCGCCCATGTTTCAGATCCACATGTTGGACTGTGGTAGAACATGTGACAGAAAGATCATGCACATGCATCGGATTTTATTCTCAAACTAATTATGTCCACTGCAGATAAATAGGATATGTGTTATGTATCAGAGTAAATGTGAGCCACTTTAAAAAGCACATCTTTGAGTTTTCAGAATTAAAATATTTGAATTACAACAAATGACTTAAATACCACGTGGATCTCTTACACTGAAGGGCGTATGAATACTGAAGGTGAGAGAAGGTGCTTCACACAGGCACCTCTCTACAGTGCATGCTCTCATTGTTTCATTGTTCTGCCTCGCTTCTTTCAGCAAACGTGGTTCATAGTGGCTCAAGTGTAAACTACAGTACATCACAGGAAGGAAGAGGGACCTGGTTGTGGGGGTTGGGAGTACGATCCCAGACCATAAAACCTGGCAGCCGCCCTCCTGCATTGTTCACCACCACCATTCCAGCCCAGTTTCACTGTGTTCTCCCAGTGCTGTGTGTATCCTGTCCTCCAAGAGGCAGTAAATGTTGTTGTCGTTCATCAGACAAACATGAGCGACCCGGCTGCTCGTCTGCCTTTGTTCTTACCACCAAGGCTCTCGAAGGCAGGAAGAAGGTTGAGCCAAAAAAGCAAATGAATTAGCTGGTTATAAAGTTTTTATATGGGTCCAATCAGAAACACATCAGGTTGCATGCTGCATGCGTTACACTGTATAGAGAGGACAATACATACATACAATATCAGGCTTTCAGATGGATGCTAACATCCAAATCTCCTCTTGTAGCACCACCTTGTGGTGGACTGAGTGGCTTTCGCTACATCTTCAAAGACATTGACTGCTGCAGTGTCATCAATCATCAGAAACAGAACTTAAACTGGACATCATTTAAAAGACGGGCATTTCAGAAAAGCTTTTGTGTTTTTTGTCTTTTTTCACTATGCTAACATGTATTAAATTAGTTTAAATGAAATACAAATCGAAATGTGTGGAAAACAAAAATAATATAAAATGTGATGACAAAATGAATATCCCTGCATCTGAAAAAGTAAATACTGCAAATTCACAATCACACCCTAGTTTTTTAAAATACTACAAACTGTGAGCATGAAGTGAATTGTCTGCTCTGTGCGTGACTGCAGCAGGAGAGTATCACTTGTGTGGAATGCAGATGCTTCTCTCTCTCTCAGTCTATCTACGTGATTTAAGGCTGTCAAGGAGGCCAGGCAGCAGGCTCCAGACAGGAGGCTGGACATGACAATGAAGCTGCAGCCCTGCAGAAACTGCTCCCCCTGCTGGCCGGGCACAGGGGCGTTCTTTGTGAATGCTGGAAGACAACCAGAGGAAGGAAGGTGGTCACTGAAACTCTCCTGTTTTGAGGTCTAATTTGGAGATGGAGAAAGAAAGAAAGAAAAACTGAAAATTGATGTAAAACGCTTTAAACACATGTTCATAATGTTTGTAAAATGTTTTCACAAACTTTGTTTTTGGAAGATTCTGGGTGAGATAAGAGAACAATAATGACCAAATAACCTTAATATATGTTCACTCATTTTTCCCAAAATCACTCGTTCATTTCTTCTTCTGCTTCTCCATCCTCTTGCCAGGAGCAGAACTGTAAACAAAGTGGAGACATTGCCCGGGCTCCCAGCTCCAAATAGAATCACGGGAATTTATTTTTGCAGACTGCTCTACACTAAACTAAATGCAAGTCTTTCTTCGAGATCAGAAGGACTGATGAAGTCTGTCATAATCATCTCTAAGCTACATTAACAGAGGCAACACTGTAGTTTGCCTTGGCGCGGGCAAGTGTTGCTCCACGGCCTCAAACTTTTATAGACTCAAACCTCCACTTCTGCTGAAGTGAAGGGTCAATGTCTGTCTGAGTTTAAGAAGTTTCACATCAGGAGCACAAGAGCTGCTTATTTAAAAACTCTGCTTGTGTATTTGAGTGGAGAATATTCATAGTATTTAGAATAGAAGAATAGAATAGAAATATACCTTATTAATCCCCAAGGGGAAATTTGTTGACACAGTATAGCACCAATAAACTAAACACACAAGAATAAAATATAAATATAAAAAGAAAGAAAGAAACAGTGACACCAGCGTGAAATAAAATGAAAAGAAAAAGAGAGGAAAAGTGTAAAAAAGACAATAAACTAAAAAACATATGGGGAGCTACTGCGACAGGCAGCCGTTGTATTTCTTTAAAGTGAACAGTTCTAATTGTCTCTTTGTATCCCTGCAAGCCTACATCTAAGTAACGTTATCAAAATGTATATAATGTATCCAAGATTGTTTTCGTTCTTTTTTTTGGTAACTATTTGGTCTTTTATCAGATCAGCCCACAGTTCTCAGGTTTGTATTCTCAAAAAGATATTCTGTCTCTCAGTAGGCAGCAGTGCCACTGAAGTCATCAGGGTCACGCCCCTCCCTCCATAGCTGCTGCCAGCCGCTTGCAGCTGAAAAATGGAGCTTTCTGCACTAGAGGGGTATATGAACAGAGATAGCTTGACACAACCATTTGTTTGGCTCAGGTGAATTCAGCCAGACAGCAACACAGGCCCTGCTCTGCATCGGGGCTTGCACTATGGCCAGATCCTCCTGGACACTCATTCCTCAAAGACACGCGGAGGCTCGGCTCAGGCACAGCGCTACTGTACTCTGCTACGTGGAAAAAGAAACAGATGTTTGTGTTTTTTACTGAATATCCCGTTTTTTACTCTAATAGTTAAAAGTTTAGCTGAGGTGGGAAGTTACATTTAAAGAGCTTTTCATGGATTAGAATCAAGAGAAGTGACGGCATAAAATGGTAGATTTAATTAATATACTTTTATTGTTATTTTACATATAGTTATATACATATTTGAAATGTATTCTCTGCATTTAACCCATCCTTAGTTATTAAGGAGCAGTGGGCTGCAGTGATGCGCCCAGAGGTTCAGTGCCTTGCTCATGGACACTTCGACTTGCAACTAATGGGGAGAGCGGGAATTGAACCCACGACCTTGGGGTTGCAGGACAACCCCCTGACCCCACTGAGCAACAGCGTTTTGTAATACTGTATATGCCTTATCTGTCTGATTTAGTAACATTTTACACTCAATTTATAGAAGATTTTGTGAAGATATACATCTGTATATACATATAGTATTTCTTCATGTTCTCAAATACAAAATACACAAAAAATAATAAAATATAAGTCGAACAAAAACTAGGTGTCAAAATGCAGTGATAGAAGAACTCTTCAGAATGTGTAATTGCATAGAAGTAGCAACACTATAGTGTAACAAATAGCTCAATTACAAATGTTTCATGGCACATAAAAGGCTTCAAAGTACTCATTATGCAGCAGGATGGTCTCTGTTGTTGTAGTATTGTCATACATGGTATTACTGGATTATATAACCAACATATTAACATGTAAAATGCATTTTAATGTGGAACTATACTATTAACCACTTTATTAGCAGATTAATTAAATCTGTTGCTATGCATCACATCTTGTAGATACATCGTGTTTTGTTTGTTTGTGTTGTCAATCGTAATCTGTAAAGTAACAAGTATAGAAACATAGTCTTGTGTCACTACTCTTATTGAGTGTTTTTTAAATGGTTGTCCATTTCTATTATTCAATTAATCTCAATATAAAAGGTTCTACTGTCACAGTGTTTACAGTCACCAAGTATATCTGACAAAAATACAGTGGTAATAAATATAATCAGTAAATAACAACACTGAAGCCACACTCTGTTGACAGGTGTTATCTTGCACCCATTCGTTCTCCTGCTCTTTATTAACTGCAATCCGGTGACTTCATATAAACTGTTGTGTCGACTGTCACAACTTCTCACACTGCTGTTATTCATGGTTGTTTAAAGGAGCACGAACAGCCCGGCGCCTCACTTGTAATGAATTTGAATCTGTGGCTGATCCAGTATTAGTCTGGCTTACCGCTCAGCCCTGCAGGAAATTAATTGCCCTTTATTTACCATTACAAATTACAGGTGACCCACGGTGAGGAGAGCTGTGAGTCTGAAAGGTGCGACAAATAGATTTAGAGGGGCAATGATTCCCACTTAGATTCCTGTTGTGCAAATGCGAGAGATTAAATGACAGTGGATATTAGGAAAGAATGTGTGATTCCCACCGTGATAAACGTAATGTGTTTAGGAGGCAATGAATATGTCTGTTTTTGTCACAATTAGATTAGATTAAGTATTAGATTACATTACATTGATTTGTTGTATTGCAAATTGTCATGTTGACGGTGCTAGCGGAAGGCAAATGAGGATAAAGGGTTTGCGTTGCTGCAGGGGGGGGGGGGGGGGGGTCGTTCAAGGTTACGATGCGCTGGTGTAAATTGGCCGAACAACGCCCCCATTGGACGTCCTGGACCCCGTGGTATGGATTAGCCCCTCCCCTTCTCACTCAGTATTGTCCTTTGCCAATTTAAGTGCTAGCTGTTCTGTCATTTTTTGCTGCCTTGTCAGAATTTGCTACCGCTGCATAAACCGATAGGTGTGTCTATCAAAATATGCTACCCCATATATATTTCAATTTAGCATTCTTACATGTATTTTGTACTATCAAAATATGCTTTTGTTTCAAAGTTCAATGTTTCACTTTTCACTGTTAAAGTGTTTATCTTCAACACTAAATACCCTAATAATAAACCAGTGCTTTATTATGATAATGTGAACTAACTCATGTTTACAATAATTTGTTGACACAAAAGACGTTACATGCTGAATGTAATTTGTATTTAGGCCAAAAGTCTAAGTAATCGGGATTTTGAGGACGTCACTCCCCGTTATCAGACGTGCATCGACAGGGTGGCAAAACATTATGGGCGTGTCAAACAAACCCGTAAAATCGACTCGGCGCATGCGCAATACCACAAGGTAGCAGTTCTCGACAAGCAGCATGAAATGACAGAACACTAGCTAGTAATAACTGATAGCTAAATGCTCCACAGAGAAATCCTGTTGTCAGCATGGTGGCCACTTTCGACTTTGCTCTCTCCGAGACCGTTCAGCCGGAGTTAACCACATCAGTCGAATGCTAAAATCATATTACCCCGGCGATAAATCCATCAGTCCCGTTGTGGACGTATCGAGGCGAATGTGTTCGAACCACGCTTTGCACCATTTTCGGCTCCCTCTCCAGCCAGTGACTTGGCCTGTTGAGTAATGAAGTGTTGGGGTTCAGTAATGAGACTGTTTACAGAGCGTGCTTGTTTCACATGAATCAAGCCCAGTGTGTGGTTAGATAAATACCAGCTTGGCCCTGCACGAAGCCAGTCAGACCTTCTCCTCTGCTCAGGAAATGGCAGCCAAATTCCTGTGAAATGAATGAAGAGGAAATCTGCGAGTGGCAGCCGACCACGAGATCTCTCTGAAAGGAGAGGGTGGAAAAGCCGTGGCCCTTCCTCTGGTGTGGAGCCGGGCCAGGGCTCACTAGGTGAGACTGATGGAATAATAATACACATCCTGAGTGTTCTTTTCATTAGCAGCACGGTTTCATGTTTTTCATCATCCTGCTGAGAGAAATGGAGAGACCCTTATTTCTGAGCTGGACAAATTACCCTTTCCCCTCTGGGAGATGCAGCTGCGTTCAATATTGTGCGTCTCTACGTGTGGGGGGTGTCCCGCTGGTGTCAGTGTGTTTCAGTCGAGGGTCGTAGCTGGATGCAGGGATTTCCTGTGGAAATAATAATTAACCACAACATGCACAAAGGGCCGGCGATAAACGCTTGCCCCTCTTTTTACAAGTGTCCACGTAGCTGGATGTTACATTACATGACATCACATGTCATTTAGCAGACGCTTTTATCCAAAGCGACTTACAATAAGTGCATTTCAACCTAGAGTACAAACTAAGAACAACAAGAATACAGAAAGTAACATTTCCTCAACATAGTCAAACTACAAAAGTACCATAATAAAAGCCATTCAAGTGCTACTAAAGTGATAATCTGTGTTTTAATCCGGATATAGTCGGAAAAAAGGTGCGTTTTCAGTTTCAGGATGTCATTTCCTACATGAGATTTAAACGTGAAGAAAGCTTCTATTAGGATATAAGTTTAGGGACCTCAATCTGTCAGTCCAGGTTATTTGAATTGAAGTGGCAGCATGGCTGTCCATATTTAGAAAACATTATGCGTGATTTATATTAGCCCTTAACCAAAGCAATCCCTAAATTAACTCCACCTGCAAACACCTTATATCCCAGGTGACCTATTTTCCCAATTACTAACGCCATTACTCTGCACTTCCCTTCCACGCCAGCCGTCACCAGCCGTCCAGATTTGAGCCGATTTCATAAAAACTCCTCTGACGGTTACATTAGTGAACATTTTTGTGCTCTCTTATTACAGAGCGCAGAGACGAAGAGTTACAGCACCTCTCAAATGAAAGAGGCTCCAGTGATAAATCTCCGGCACTAATGCACATACTTAAGACTTTTTGACTGTAAATAAATTAATGGGAGACATGTTGTACTTACATGGAGTAAAGCCTTGAGGAAATGGCTTCCCCTCTGAAAGAAAGAATGGGTGTGTGTGTCTGCAGCCAATCAGAATACAAGCTCAAAAAGGCTTTTATTTCTACTTCCTGGAGCCTTCACCAAAGCTGTTGTTGTCCTCTTGCGTGTGGAACCTAATATTTCACAAATGACGACCTCACTATACTTGATTCATATCAATAACAATAAACTCCTGTTTAGGATGTTACATTTCTTTATTCTCTTCCTTATAAAGATAACTGGGAGGACAGTTCATTCCACGTCGATATATAGCTTTTTATCATGATCATGGAAGCATCATCCATCTCTGTGTGCAAACACCGGTGACACCTTCATTGCCTTTGATAATACATTCATCCTGTCACAACGAGTTGATAATCAACCGCAGCAGCCATCGATATCTGAGCTGAATCGGTTTTTATATACGGTTTAAAAAATATTCAGGGCACAGTTAATCACATTGTTTTGTTCATTCAAGATGCTAATGCATTAATTCATACTTTAAAAAAAAGTCTGCAATCTGTAACAACATAATACATGATTGATGAAGGCAAAAAAGCAGAGAAAAGATAAATATTGAATACTTGCCCCTTTTCTCAGAGATGTTCTGCCAATACGTATAACCTTTGAGTCAGACTGATATTGGATTTCTTAGACTAATGCTGATATCAATATTTGGGAGTTTAAAAAAAAATCCAATAACAATATGTCACCATATTGTCATTGGATATGTCATTGCTTTATGGTGGCCAATGTATTCTAAATGACAACAAACAGTAGTTTGTGTTACTCACTGGTCAACATGTACACAAGTACTGACGTATACATACATCAATACAGCCCTGTGCACAAATCAAAACAAACATGTTCTCATTTCAGACTCATCACATGAGTCTACCTCCGTCTCCTCTCCGCTTCTCAGCTATTTTCATTTCCATTTCATTTTTATTTTTATTCTTCCATCCCACTGTCCATATTTTTTACTCTTTTACTGTTTGTTTTTTTAACTATTTTTGGCTATACAAGCCCATTGCACAGATTGGTTTATTTATTTATAGCTTTTTGCACTATCCTCGTGGATATCAACACTCAACCAATGCACACTAATATCTGTAATATCTGTATTCTCCCTACTCCCTGTGTCCATGTTCCCCCTATGTGTATTGTTGTTGTACTGTGATTCTACTGTAAGTTGTGTATGTATGTTTGTGAGTTAAGTTAAGCTACTGGTTGACCTACATTTCCCTCGGGATTAATAAAGTATCCATCCATCTCTATCTATCTATATGGATGCTTGGCCAGGACCCCATATTCTAAAGCACTGGGAATTTGAAATGAATGTGTCTTTCTTTGTTATAGATTTCAGCAGCAAAACCACTTGATTTAGGTAAGAGATCATTATTTGGTTTAAAATAAGTATGTTTGTTAAGTAAAATACACATCCAATGAAAGAAGACTAAAGATAAACATTACTCAGAGCGTCCACTTATTTTGTCTCTATGAATTTTCTTAAAGAATATAATTCACAGCTTTTTAAGACTGAGCAACACTGAACACTGAATAGGTTTTTATTTTCTGTATTTATTGCTTTTGTTCATACTGGCTAGAATTCCCTTTAGTGTTTCATGACATTACATCACATGTCATTTAGCAGACGCTTTTATCCAAAGAGACTTACAATAAGTGCATTTCAACCTAGAGTACAAACTAAGAACAACAAGAATACAGAAAGTAACATTTCCTCAACATAGTCAAACTACAAAAGTACCATAATAAGATATTTAAGAGCCACTGAAGTGAAAATCTGTGTTTTAATCCAGATATAGACGGATGTGAAAGATGGGGGACAGAATGTACAGTCCTCGTTTTGTGTTAAAATACATGCAAGAATATCATCCTGTGCAAGACTATCTTTCCTTCATCAAAGTCCATCTTTGTATGAGTGATCCTCCTCAGCAAAAATCAAAAAGAAGGATTCTTTTTGTACAAATTGAGTTTTTCCTCCTGTGATCATTATCAGCAGTTCTGAATACAAAACAACCTTTTTCTAATTTACAGAAGAGAATCAGTGTTTGTCTCTACATACACTAAGTTAACGTAGCGCCGGAGATGTATCACTTAAGCCTAAGTAGCTAAAAGAGTGTAAAATACTGTTGGTTGTTTGTAAAGTTTTCAGAATAAACTTATAACACAACATAATATATGCAACACAAGCTGCTGCTCGTGTGAGAGTTTCAGAGTCGAATTTCCTGGCGCTTTAAACCCAAAGATCTGCTGGGTGGCGACGTATTGACTATTTAGATTAGCTCTCACTGGAGTGGAAACCTCCTTCACGCAGACCATCAAATGCTAATTGGTTTGAAATGGAGGGAAAGTATCAAGGAACAGATTCCAGATGACACACCAGTGATGGAAACATCCTTTGAGTGAACGTAGCAAGCAGAACGCACCGTGCTTCATCTGCAGAGGACGTCTGTCATGCAGGCGGTGACTGGCAGCCGAATCACAGGGTCCCTGAGAAGTGCACGCTCTGCTTTAATGAAGTGCACTGCTGCAGTTCCTGCTCTGGTTCTGTGTGAACGGTGTCTGCGCCTGCTTGTTCTGTATGTGGGAAAGCATCTGAGGCAGCAACATCCCAAAAGGATGCAGTGCAGATGGAGCAATTAACCCCTTAATGTCCTCAGAGAAAAAAGTAATGGAAAAATGATTTTATTCTTTGGGGCAGTAATAGCAACAATCTCCCAACATTTCTTTAATATACCTCACAGTTTTGTAAATACAGGTGTCTACCAATCGATAAAATAACAATAGATGTATCATATGAGCTTAACTTCGCTAACTGTATTTTTTTGTTTTTTTTGTATCAAGATACATCATTCTGTTCAGTAAGACTTCAAATGCTGTAATATGTCAAATAAATTCACGTAGTTTTGATATTTTCTCATAACTTCCTGTGAAGAGGCCTTTTCTTAAAGATACAGTGACATCTACACTGCAAAAATTAAAATCTAAGTTAAATGAAATATCTCAAATCAAGGCAATCTATGCTTGTTTTTTGACTGATAAGATATTTCTTCTTACAAGGCAGCTTTAATGTTGGAGCATTTCACTTGTTTTAAGAAATCTTGGCAAGTCAAATTCTCCTGTTCTGTTGGCAGATAATTTGGCTTATTTCAAGTAATATTCCCTCATTTTATAACTTTTCTTCCTTGTTTTTTTAGGCTGATTTTTTGCAGTGCAGTAGATCATTTTACAATGAGGTAACTCAACCGAGTCGTAGAGATATCTGAACCCACGACCCGCTGTGAGGCGACAGTGTAGCCACTACACCACCGTGCAGCCCCTCAATCAGGTTAAGTTAAGGTTAATACATTTTTTAATGAGATATAGGGACTCAAAATGTGCTCTACCTAAATGTAGAGCAGAGCAGGCAGTTAAAGGGTAGTCGAGCCACAACAATCGTCTTTTTTTTGAGGCAGGCATATTGGAGAGTGAGGAGACACAATGCATCAAGTTTAGAATATTTTACTGAAGTTCAGTGAAAAAAATATAACTAGCCACAGGAGGACGGAGCATGTGAGGCTGCAACTAAAATAGCTAGCACGTCTGTGTGTTCAGGAAATCTATATTCTACTGTTAAGGGCTTCATGAATGGGAAGCTGTGTGTATGCAATGTATATGCATTTTTGCACACTGTCTATATATATATATATATATATATATATATATATATATATATATATATATATATATATATATATATATATATATATATTATATTTTATTTTATTTTACATTGCTGTATTTACATATATGTTGTATATATATACATATATATTTTATTTTATTTTGTATTTTATATTTCACTTTGCATACTATACTTTATGCACAGTCACTTTCTTTCTTATATTTATATTTTTATTGTGTTTAGTTTATTGGTGCTACTGTGTCAACAAATTTCCCCTTGGGGATTAATAAAGTATATTTATATTCTATTCTATTCTATGCAGTAAGTCTGCCCACTGTTACATGTCAGACCTCTTAAAACAAGTCCAATTTATTCAATTCAATATTTAAACTTTTCACTGCTAAATGGTTCCCAGTTCAATAAAAGCCCAAATGATGCACTTGTTGTTCCCCATACACGCTCATTTGTTCCCTGCATTTTGGAAGAGAAGATTCTCCCGTGTCTGTCTGAGATCACTTTGAAGAGCAGACTACCCTCTAATAGGCCGTCTCCTCGGCTCAGTGGGTGAGGGACAACAGCAGAAGGGAGTTGGTGTAAATTGTATTTTCTCTCTCAGCATGGGGTCTTCTCCCAGCTCGCTGTGCTCCGGAGGTGTCTGGACGCTGTGCTGAGGTTGATGATATCAGGTTATAATTAATATAGAAATCAAATTCCACCCACTTTGCATCTCCTCTGATTTGATTATTTCTGTGTGGGTTAACATCATATAGCACCACCTTCTCCATATGACATGTTTAACCTGTTTACTAGACTTCACCCACCTAAAATAGATACAGCTTGTTTGAGGATACAATCTTCTATCCTTTCAAAATCACCCTTACAAGAGATAAGTCTATGATTTAAAGCCTCTTTTTACGTAGACAATCTTCTCTCGAATATTATAACCCTGTTTTGGTACTAAAGATCCTCTCAGATTGCTAATAGTTGTTACTTTTTACAACAGTGTCAGTGGGATGTTTTGTACTGGAGGCGTGTTGCTGCAGCAGGACCACAGATGGCTCACACATCAGACACTCAGCACATCATTCCATTATGGCAATTAAACAAAGAGGACCTGGTGGGCAGAAGTGGAGAGAGAGCTGCTTGGCTTACAGCGCGGCTCACGGCCTTTTGGTCAGCAGTCTTCACCAAGGACTCAAAGTTGTAACTGAACTTGTCAAAGAAACTCTCCACTGGCTTGAGCCCACCGTTTGGATAAGCAGCCTGACTCACAGCCTCATTTGCATAAGTTACTCTGTGATTCTGTCACATAATGTTCCCTCATCAAACCGTAGTGTTGTTGTTTTTACCTGGTATCCAGCAGGAAGTTTTATCTTCAAAGTTATTTTCATTTATTTCTCAGATGTTTTTTGTCTGTACGGAAAGAAGAAAAAGTTCCACAGACTACAATGTAAATATTTAGCAGTAGTTAGATGTCAAGGAAAATACGCTCACTTTCTTTCTTACCGAGAGTAGATAAGAAGATGAATACTCGTATAAATATGAAGCTATATTACGTGTTTTTTTAAAAACTTTTTCCCCTTAAGTTTGAGTGTGGAAATCTATCAGATAGTTCCATATGAAATGCTCGTTTAGATGGGATTACTAAACGTGATGCATGTGACTATTGCAAACATACTGAAGTCGTTTGCATGCTCTTAAACACATTATTCCCCTCATACCAAGTGCTTTCCGCTGGTGAATGCTGCTTCTGATTATATAATGAAGATGGAAACCATAAAAGTACGATACTTAACAGTTGGTTACCAAGCTCTTACATAAGGACACGCCCCTCTGTTTTCACTGCTGTTTATTGATGATAAAGCATGTATCTGTTAAATGTAATAATGAATATGCAAGATGAAATGGGAGACATCACTTCTCAGCTCTGGTTCAAGCTGTAATGAGTGCAGCAGCAGACAAAACAAAGGTTTGCTTAATGAACAGGAATGTGTCTTTTAAACATGCAGACAAAGAGCACAATGCAAAAAGTTCTGAAACAATGATTCCTACTTGCAACAGACAATAATCTTAGCTGTAGTGAAGATATAGATCACGGTTTGACAAATGATTATGATGATTTTGATTTTTCCTGCAGACAATTCAACTTTTTCATTTCCTGGTAAATTGTCTCCGCTCCGGTCCTGTCCTGGTGGGCTTCCCTCTCGGTCCCGTCTTCGCTCTGTGCGTTTATTAAAGCCAACGTTTGTCAGCAGGAAGATGGTTGATATGCAAAATGTGGAGCAGCTCACACCTCACACTTTAGTTATTCTGGCTGTTTGAAAAAATGATATATGAGGAAATGCCCCGCTATGACACAACAGATAAGAGACATGAGTAATGTTCGGAAGATTTTGATGTTATTTCTCTTTATTATTTATTTATTTATTTATTTATTTGTACCTGAGAAGAATGATGTCACTGGAGGGAAAACATTGCACTCAACAACAATTTAAGATTCCTATGCTAAAATTAGCATATGAAATATGCATTGCACATGTTTTAATCTGCTGGATGCAATTATTGGTCAACGGAATTGTAATAATCTGAAAGAAAGCATGTACAAAATGAAAAATAAAAATAAAATTCAAATACATAATGTTTATTGCATTGCTCACTGGAGTGTGAATTAATTTTCAGCATCCAGCCATAATATTAATGAACAATTATTTACCACAAGTCGGCACCATTCATACTGTTGCTGTCTGCCACAATGTAATTGCAGCAGCCCCATATGTCAATATATTAGGCGTCACATGATCCCAAAACAATGTAATTAATCTAACCCCTTCATGCACAGGATGAGATACATTTCATTGTTTCTAAATTTCAAAAGCTATTACTTTCCAATTTTATATTTAAATTGTTTAATGTAATTAAAATGTCCAGACTTTTGCGATGTGATGTTGATATGATTGAAGGTTATTTTAGGTCAAATAAAACTGTTTGGATTTTTCATAAATGTATATTAGGTCTTGACTTGGCATATAGTACACAATGTTAGTTCAGCAACAGTGTGCCATTTAAATAATTAAGTTTCGCAGCATTTATCAACTCAAAGGGACAGATCTTTTCCTTTTCACCTAATTGTGTTGTCAAATCAGATATGGGATACAATAAGGTACCAAACAGTTTGAAAGCAAGGCAATTTCTCTGAATATAATTTCTGCTGGGAAGATGAAGCGAAAGGACCATGCTGTGTGAGGAAATTGTTCCGCTAAGTGACTCTTCCCCTCACATTGCCGAGCAGCATCCCTTCATATAAATGGCCGTCCAGGCTATTTGTCAGGAACACACATCAATCTTGGAGCGTATCGCCACAGAGCCGGGAGGCGCGGCGCTGTAGTGCTGCTGTTACCAGTCAGACATGTATTGAGCTTGTCTCCTCAGGCTCTCCTCCCTCTGTACAGTAGAGCAACGAAACTGCAGCCAGCGTTCTGAAGGCTGGTCACTTTCATTACAGGAGGACTTTAACAGGACGACAGGAGCCCGGCCGGCGGCGTTTCTTGAATTATCGTACTTGGATTTGAATCAATTCATCAAGAATATAACTGACAGGCTTCAGTAATCGTGGTAGAAATGTTCGACTGTGTGTGAGAAAGGGGCAAAATTATGTTATTGTGTGAGTGTTTGCATCATTCCATGTGGCTGCCCTGATCACCCGATATGAGGCCAGAAGGATAATCAAGTAAGGGGACGAACAAGGTGCTGAAAAGCTGTCAGGGATCTTCACAGTGAATGAGTCATTCATTCAATACATCTGGTAATATTCTGTGATCTTCGTATTATGAACAAATCCCTTGAAATAGTAGCGCATACTCTCTGTAGGCACATTCTCAAAATCAGAAAAAAATGATCTTTTAATAAAATGTTCAACTGAGATGAGTGAGTCATCAAAAAGGTGAGAGTAAAATCACTCTTGGTGGACTGCAACTGAGATATATGATCAAATCTTATGAGATCTGCATTATTTTTGATAAGTAGAGAACAAAAAGCCCTTGGAAATTAAAGTATTTACTCATTTCCCAAATCGTCCAACTTTACTGGAGACACTTGATTAAAGAAACATTCTCATTTTTCCTCGGCGTAGTTATTTCTGACGGTGTCGTCTGAAAATAATCAGTAATCCTCAAAAACGGCATCTCTATATGTGGATATACGCGGGTTTCCCCCTCCACTCCTTTTTCATGCTTATATGTCCATGACCCAGAAGAGTGTGTATTCAGGGGGATGTTTCTGATCTGGTGTCCTGAGCTGTGGAATAATGTAAGAGCACTGGTGTGTTGCTGCGGCGGCTGGGGGAGCGTGTTGCCATAAAATATTAACGACTTGGAAGCACAGCCACCTGACAAGATGAATGTAATTGGCCCTCGCAGCTCTATCTGTGCATGTTAATGAGATGGGATGGTATTTAAATCAGTCGCGCCCCAGACACCGAGGCTGCAGACTAGAAAACCACAAACAAAGACGCAGTGAGAGAGCCCGGATGCAGTGAGATAGATACACAAAATGTCCTTTATTATTACAGTTTCGGGACCTGCTGCTTGCATCTGCATGTATTATTGGTGTTGGTTTAATTAGCATACACACATTTTTGCTGAGATTTTGAATCGCTTTTGATTAAACTAATGAAAACTAACGCTGAGATGAATTTGTTTTTAAGACAATTTGAAGCTAATGGTTAAACAATGATGTGGGCTGAGGGAAGCTATGGATTAAGCCAGATATAAAGATGGGGTAAAGGTGTGCACCTGCACTGCACCTGTCCTGGGTCAAGCTCTGCCTGTCACCAGGGGTCTGGAATAAAGCAAAATGTGACCACCTCAGGAGAAGAAACAGGGCTCTGGTACCCCCACAAACAACAGCTCGAGTCAGCTCTCCCAGGGGAGGAGGACGCAGGAAATTGTAGCAGGTAGCAGGTATATAACCTACATCTCAAAGGGACAAAGGCCAGAACGTGTGTGTCGGTGCGCTTCTCAGATTTCTGAAAAACTGAATGAATAAAAAAAAAATCAGCAGATGGGAAACTGTGTCACTTTACTTTCATTATTCGGACAACTTTTGCTTTCATGTGACAGTGTTGTGTTCATCCTCACTAGCACCCCATAAAAGCACCCTCATGTCCTCTGCTGCTGCAGTCATGTGATGCTGGCTGGACGACGGTGTGATGTATCAAAGCCCTGGTGTCTCAGACAGAAATCACGGCATGCTGTGTTTGTATCTGTGTGTGTGCGTGTAGGTGTGTGTGTGTGTGCGTGTGTGTGTGTGTGTGTGCGTGTGTAGACTGTGGGAGACCTGACGCCCAAAGGGTGGGGGAAGTGCAGGCAGGAGGACAGATGGTCTCCCTCATGGTGGCTGAAATAAAAGAGGGAATTAGAGGACTCCAAGGTGTACACTCTGACGGCAATTACAGCAAATAGATTGGAAGTGGACCTCCAGGCACCAGGGAGACGGCTCCATGGGGGAGAGCTCCACCTCACTGCATCTGGTTCCTACGCGCCCAAACAAGTCGAGATAAAACCACAAACCCTTGTCTTGCTGAAACAGATCCTACTGACCATTAGCATACTACTGTATATCAGAATAAGTGTCAGAACATTAAAAAAAACTGAGAATAAACTTCACGTGCGCTATAGAGTTTGAAATGGATTTGTATATTGCCTTTTTTTTTTACTTTAGATTTGTGGTTGAAGGATTTGCAAAACCAATTTCAGACATCCCTGGGAGCTGTGTTGGTTAGTTATTCTGCTGCCTGAAGGAGTTTGAAAACAGTCAATTATTTTTGGTCTTGCTTGCTTCCGCCCATTGATTCTCAAACGATTTTTACTGCCTGTCCAAGTAAGAATATGCAGCAATTGAATTAAATAAGCACACCCAATCAATATAAAATACGTAACACAGCCACGCTTTTCTTTCATAGCCTGTGGAAATTGAGAATTCATTGCAGATGAAAATGCACACAACCTGAAAGATACTTTCACAGAGCGATGTTGTGAAGTTTATGGATAGCCATCAAATATTTAGAATATAAAATATTTAATGAATTTCTTCTGGCAATATTTGTGCGTGGAATTTCAAAGTGAATTTGTGCTGTTGTCTTTCTTTCTCTGAAGTCATTCAGAGCAGCAGAGATCAGCAGATTCTATTAGCCCTGCCCTGTGGCTGAATGAGTGAGACACAATTTAGAGAATGCATCTCTTTCCCCAAAACCTTGCATTCCCATCAAGGCGTTAATGATAGAAACAGTCTAATGAAACAAAAGGCTCCCTGCCAAATT
The DNA here is from genome assembly GCA_036178185.1 of Liparis tanakae. NCBI lineage: Eukaryota > Metazoa > Chordata > Actinopteri > Perciformes > Liparidae > Liparis > Liparis tanakae. Next base: position 21,753,987 of record CM070107.1, read on the forward strand.
TGGCCATAAAAATAACATTTGGGTTGAAAGAGACCTTAAGCTTATCCATTAACCTCAGAAAAGTATGTCTTTACAGTGACTCCCTCATCATATAGTGCCAAGGCCGCTGAAATACACACAAGACGACAGGGATAACAACTTGTGATTCAACTTTATACCTAATTTTGCAACTTTATACTTCATTTTGCAATACATTTCAAAGATGTGATGGTCAACCTTGAAGCATAGGCTGCCTAGATTACCATGCAAAGTTTTATACTTTATGGAAAATCTCATGATGATTATAAATTTCATGACATTTGAAACTCATTTGAAAACAAATATGCATAATGCCTGCAGAGGCATATAAAATAAGATACCAAGGGTGCTCCTTGGCTGCAGAGGGATATTGTGCACTCTTACAAGCCTCACGTATCTCCAAAGAAGATTTACACACCAGACTTAAAACAAAATGAGAAATCAGGTTTGTATTGTATACAATGTAAATAAGGCCGACTTTTGGCCAGTGAGTTATGGCCTCTAGAACTGGCTGCTTTCCCTTGTTGCATAAATTCATGAACAGTAAATCACTGGCTTCTGAAAAAACAAAGACAGAAAAGGAAAAAAGAAACCGATGCATAAAAGATAATTAGGCAGTGAACATATGTAACCAATCAACATGTTTGCATGAGTTTATCTTTTTTCACCCACATTAAAACAAGATGCAGAGAGAAAACCTCTCCACAAGAAACACAGATATATTCCACATCTTCCGAAATATTTAGTTTTTGCACATTGTTAACGGTTGACAAATGTAAGAATTGCTTTAATCCAACAATGCAGATGGGCAACATGTTTCTTGAAAGGAGGAATCCATGAAGGAGAACTCGTGAAATGAGAGAAACAGAAGAAAAGAAGAGAAGGGATGTGAGCTCACTGGAAGTGGACAGAGTCATATTTTACAGGCTCAAGAGAGAAAACAAATCATTAAATACAATTAGTTTCATGTTGAATCATCGGGGATCACAACATGGATTAAAGCAAGAACATAAAGAACCACGAGAATGTATTAAGTTAAAGTCCCTCCTGTTGATGCCCTCTGGTTCAGAGATGCTGGTCCAAGGAGAACCCAGTGTGGTGAGAGATTTAAATGTTTACTATCTTATAGGTTAAGAAAAGGCAACATTAGTGAGCACAAGGTCAGAGTATCAAGGCGTATCGGGGGAAATACATTTGACATGTGGTTAGATTTGTGACGACCATGGGCCTCTCTCTGAAAACATTTCATTCGTCCCAGATGAGCTCATGTCACTTTTCTCCTGTTTTCTCTCTTTTTCCTACTTAAAAAGTCATCCTCTTCTTCAGCGTGCAACCTGAAGAAGAGCTCTAACCTGAAAGCACAGCAGAGCTGCGTGATTACGTTTTGGGATGCTCTTCATTCGTTCTATCACTAGCTTAGCTCTTTTTTCCAACTTTATTTATCGACAATATGCGCGATATGTTTTTTAAATGTGGAGCAATCTTTGGAGCATTTGCAGCGGCTTCTTAACATGTAGGAAATGAAAACATTGGACCTTCACTGTGCATGACTGCTGTGTTTGTGTTGGATTGGAAAGTCTGAGAATCAAAGTAAGAAGGGCCGGTGAACTCATATGTGATCATAAATCATGGACAATACTTCTCCAAATGAAAAATATGTAGCTCTGAAATGTTTAAACCCTTTTGAATTAAAACACACACAGCTATAAATCACAAGAGCTTATGTCTTTATATATTTTTTTAATTATGTCTATTCATTTCTTAATTCAATGTTGTATGCAATGACAATTACATCATTTGACATGCTGACTATAACCCTGAATTAAAGTTCGTAATACCGAAAAATATAATTCTACATTAGATCTACCATCTTCCCTCCGCACAGTCAGTGCAATGATCTCAACGTTTTTTTATCTGCACACTCCCAGATGTTTGACGTCTGAACAGCAGCTGCAGGAAACTCCCCGCCTCGACCAGCAAACATGTTCGAGTAATCATTGAAACAAAAACATACTTTTGCAATGACCCAAACAATGTAATCTATTTCATTTTAATGGATTTTACTGGATTATATTAACTTTTTCCCAGCTAGAACCAAGAGAGCCGAATGGTACCAATTTAATAAATAGACGTAAATGAATCTCTACTTGAGGTAGTACTGCTGGTACTATACAAGAAGATAATTTACTCACGTAAAGGAATAACACCACTGTGTAAATGGTGTCCGTTAAAAGACCTGCAGTCCAAAACATACTGCAGTAAAAGTCCATATTTGTGTGAAGATGTACTTAAAGTATCAAAGGGAAAATACTAATAATGCAGAATGACATAAACAAATGGAAAAGATCCTTGGATCTTGGTGTACAAGTTTCATTACTGTTGCAGCAGGTACAGATGGAGCTCATTTGATATGTTGAATATACTGCTAATTATTTCATACTACATCACACTTTATTAGTTTATTTCTATTTTGTATCAGAATCAGAATTGTCAATGTAACTATTATCTAAGGCTGTGTATTGGAGTAAAAAATCCCCCTCTGAGTTGCAGTAGAATATTATTAAGTGGCATAACTTGAATACAAGTATCTCAAAACTGCACTTGCAATTGAGTTAATTGAGTTTAGTTATTTTATTTTATTTTACACTGCTGTATTTGCACATATGTTGTGTATATATATATATATATATATATATATATATATATATATATATATATATATATTTTATTTTATATTTTATATTTCACTTTGTATACTTTATGCACAGTCACTGTTTGTTTGTTTGTTTGTTTGTTTGTTTCTTATATTTATATTTTATTCTCGTGTGTTTAGTTTATTGGTGCTACTGTGTCGAAAAATGTCCCCTTGGGGATTAATAAAGTATATTTCTATTCTTCTATTCTATTCTTAATATATGTAGTTACATACCGCCATGGTGCAATTAAATGTCAAGTTGGATCTCACACATTTGAACGTGTACACCACATAGTGAGGGCAGTACACGGTATTGAACAGATACTTAGCCCGCAGTATAGACTGAGTTTGGTATTGCTATATAAATACCATAGGATCCCTGAAAGAGATTTATATCTTCCCACAAACAAAAACACAAGACATCAAACTAATGACTAAACGCAGCGGCAATAAGCATAAGTCTGCCTTTGTATTAAATATAATCATCATAAAAACATTTAATCACATGAAAATAAATCGTATCAGATATTTGAAGTCTTTAAAGAACTATTCAATATCCTCCGTAAATGATTATAATAGAGTGAGTCATATTTCAGGTGGCCTGCTTTTCAGATTGTATCACTGCTCAACATTTGTCACCTGTCAAATTACCCCCCGCCGCCCCGCATGTCGTATTCATTTGTCAAAACAGCGTTGTTCAAAGTTGCCTACTGCGTCACGTTCAACTAAATCAGATTTGGGGGGGCATTTTTATTCGGATGTCATATTTGTGGTAATGTTAGTCTAATAAAATTGTACAGGATTTTAAATGTCATTAATCTAAGTCTAAATGTATTGCACATATCAGGACTAATGACTGGACCATAAAGTGAGAATGAGCAGTTGAACATATTTAATCAGTCGAATACAGAAACAGCTGCTGCAGACATCCCCGAAATATGAGTCTCCTGCCAACAGCAAACAACCACAGTCCTGCTCAGCGAGAAGGCAAACAACAAATATAATGATTACATCATGTACGTGACTTTAAATTTGAACGAGCATTCAACCCCCTTTACATTAATGAGAGCTGGACTTGTCCAGACGACAAGAGGCCACCACTGTTCCCAGGGCGGAGGCTTACTGCCTATTACGCGATCATATTTCTACAGTTTCTGATCAATGCCAGAGAAAACCATTTCTTATCATTCTTCCAGCTACTTAGAGCCACATCTGAATTACGGTTGGTGTATCCGATGCACATTTATTCTTCCCTCCTGACAGTTTTATGGAACTCATTATCCGCTTTGTGGCCATGGCTGTGAATGGAGAACCTGTGGGGGTTTTATGTGTAGCCAGTAGCTCCTCCACTGACCACATTTAATGTCCTCTCAGAAACCAAAAAACAGGCGGGTCGAGGGGGGGCATCCAAGTCCCCTTTGACAACAGCGGCATGCTCGGCTCACATACAGAGTGCCAGTGTTAGGTCTGTTGATATGAGGGTGAGGGCGCAGACGGAGATCCAGACCACCGTTTTATTTACCTCAGGTGCAACTGCTCATTATAATGGTGTTAATGAGGAGCAGATGTAGTTGGGTGAAAAAGGAGGAGGCGGGGGGAGCGAGGTGTGGCCTATCCAGAGCGAACCTACATGGAGGTCCTGTCCAGGGATTCCCAAATCCCTCCTCTCTCTACCCCCAATACAGCCGCTCCTCACGTGTTAATAACTACTCAGCAAGTGCCATTAGTAGAAACTGAGAACTGCCGACCACAGCGATTTAGTGAGCCCCTCCTTACATTGGCTATGCTGAAAGGTTACTGGAATATAACGGTGTAAATGAGGTTGTTTGGTTAGTGTGTACACACAGAATAAGTCAGAAATATCATTTTAAAAAGTCAACAAATTCCAAGAAAAAGAAAAAAAGCTTCAATTGACACTTTGCTTAGCCCCGCCCCCTGCAGCGACTCTAGTGGTCAGAGCTATGGAGTCCATACTATCACAAACTGCACTCCCTGCATAAATATCATATTTAAAAAAATGAAAAATCTATTTCAGAGAGAAGAAGACAAAGTAATTTGCTTTTGAAGGCTAAATACAAAATGTCAAACTGATTCAGCCTGAAAACAGGCGCCTACAGATCAGATTAAAGTAAATCACCACGTCACCTGGCCATCAAGAAGACAATGACATGTAACAACAACCCTGTTCCTTTGAAGCCGTGTCGGTATTTATTCACTGTTACAATCTCTAACAAGCAAAAGCAGCAAATTTACTCAGGATGCCTTCGATAGCTTGCATAGCATAAGTGCTAATGCTAGTTCAGAATGTGACGTTTTTACATAGAAAGTACCGTTCCTTCTAACCTCCCCGGGTAACAAGTATAATTGTTATACAACATTTAACCATGAGGAGCTTTAAATACATAGAACCAGATTGCATGAGAGACAAAAGAGAGGTATAAGGTAGTTGTTGGTCGATACTTTGCTATTGTTGTCAGTCTGTGTTCAAGAGGGAGACTTAGCAAAGGGTCCAGTAATTAGTCTCTGGTGACGTGTTACGCTGTACCTTATTCTGAGTCAATCCCACATACACTGTCTTAAGTGACAATAGTTCCCACCAAATGTACTATTAACTTCTGTTAATAATTGTTTCCTAAAAACTACACTGCTTTTAAAGTTAAACAATATATTGTTGATCCAGTTTACATCTTCAATAGAGAGACATCACAGGGAAGGCAAACACGTAATGAGCAGAGCAACACCTTTTGTTTTTTTAATTAGATTTGTTGACAAAAACTAAAATAGAGAATATCCAGCCTTTTACTTAAAATACATCTTTAGCATATTTCCACTTATGTTTGACCTGTGCTTCCTAGTTTAGATGTAATCATAATGCTAATACATATAAAGGGTATTAATCTGCTATGAAGAGTCAAACTGTCATTGCTACACATGAGAGCACAACGTTAATATAAAGTCAAATTCCAAATCTCAAAGTCATTTTTCACCCCCAGAAGAAACACATCTTTTCCTGTGATTTGGCTGTTGGTTTGTCCCTCATGGATCCTCTGGATCCCTCAGCAGAGAGACATGAACCGCTCTGTCAGTGACGAGCCCCTTTTTGCTGCTGAATGCCTTCAGCTTTGAGTTTGCCATTGTGACTTCTTCCCTGATTGAGCCCTGGCAATAATAATCTCCATGAGCCCTCTGTGCATGCCAATGGTGGGCCATAACAGTCTTTATTCACCATGAAACATCCACTGGGAGCGCCTCGTGGTCCCCAGGACAACAATACTGGCAGCCAAGCCGAGTCGGCTGGCTCGTCTTTTACGTTTTTATGGGCTTGGCCTTCCCCCTGCTATTGAGGCAAATGTAGGCCATCAAACAAAGCAATTTATGACCCAGTCTAAATTTGACCTTGGGCCTCCTGAAATGCCATTGCCCTCAGAAAACGTGGAAACCCTATGAATGAAAAGATGTATATATGATGGCATTAAGCGGTTTCTTTATTTTTTCAGTGTGCTTGGCATTGAGAATATTTTCTCGGAAAACGTGCATCATGGGAGTTTTGTTCCAAATTGTTGCACATGACCGATCCTGCTCGACATGCTCGTATCTAATGGGGGAATTTTAGGATCAAAGCCTCCGTAATAGTGATAATAGTGTTATGCCTGGAGCTGAGAGCAACTGCATTTTTACTGCCTGACCCCAAATATTTCTCTGCTATTAGTATTTTTTAGTTACTGACACAACACAGTGACCTGGTGGACTTTTGCCTTCTGGTTTGTGCAGCAGAACTGCAGGGAATTCCTTATTTACTGCAGGGGTGTGCCTTGCCTTGTCTTCATTCACCAGCACATGTTAGATTGCTGTCTCTCGCCCCGCTGCAAAGCTTCAGTAGTTTATGGCTTCTGTAGTTTATGGCTCAGCCTTTCTAGGAAGTGGAAACCCCTAAGCTGTTGATTGTGTCGCTACACATTTTCCAGATTTGCCTTCTACTTTCCCAGTAGTTTGGTTTTGTTTGTTTATTTTATTCTTATTACACTTTTCACATATTCACCCAAAAAAAACACACACAAATGTAATCAAATAAGAAACACGGTCATGCAAATGACAAAATATAACAAAATATAAACAAACAACAATAATAATCATTAATTATGAAGCAAGACACATACAAACACTAAAGGTTGATTTGATTGACATATGTTGTGTGTATATATACATATTTAATGCATATATGTTGTGTATATATACATATATATTTTATTTTATTTTGTATTTTATATCTCCCTTGTATAGTTTATGCACACTTGTTCTTCTTTCTTATATGTATAGTTTATTATTGTGTTTTAGTTTAATGTTTATTGGTGCTACTGTGTCCGCAAATTTCCCCTTGGGGATTAATAAAGTATAATTCTATTCTATTCTATTCTGATTGCTGTGTCTGTGTCACTACAGATGTTTGTGAGAGTGGCGATCTGCAGATATACTTATATCTTCCATAAAGTATTACTCTCTGCACCTATTAAATGAACACCCATGCATCTAATTGTGCAGCCTTACAAATTAGAATACATTTCTGCAGTTTCAAATATAAGAACACGTCATCTAATATGTGTACACATGTTTGTTGGGTTCTTATGTTGTAGAGAATGACCATGAAGCATGAATGATACAAGATGAAAGAAGGGCTCTCCATCTCTGTATGTTATATGGATTCTTCTCACGCATTTCCCTCTGCGACAAGGGGTTCAGTAATCTGTATCCTTTAGTGAGAGAACCCCATGGAGATGCATTAAAGAGATAAATTGGTATCATCCCCAGTGTGACAGACTCCTCATCTGTCTCTGCTCGCCTCCATTGATCACAATTTATTTTATTTGTGTTGTTTCATTATTAGGCGGAAGAAAAGCATTGCATTAATAAAGCCCTGATTATAAAGTTAAACAGAAATGCTACACTGATGCACAGGAAGCCGAGGCTCCGGCGCGCCTGTCCTTGTATCTTCTTGCAGAATAAACGGAGATCCCAGGCGCCACTGGTCATTCACTGGCGATCTAATTCATTTTTTAACGATTATCAGGCTCTCCTGGACTGGACACACTTTTCTAAATAGATCACTAATATCTTGCATTTCCCAGTAGTCTCGTCATATCTGAGACGAAGCACTGAGGTGAGCTAAAGGAACATTTAGGTCTTGAAAAGCTCCTTATTAAAGATGCTATCAATATCTAAATCGATGACTATAAATATTATAGACTTTGTGGTCTTGTGACTCAGTTAAAATGACATTTTCAAAAGTATCCATCTATGTAATGTATCTGACGTATCAGTATTGTGTTTGTAGTAGTAGTATAGTTTCTTGAGCTGATAATGCACTTTCTCTCACAGAAAATGTAATTAGCAAATGATTGTAATGGAAAATGTGTACACGTTTCATGTTCACCTCATTAAAGGAGAAGTATTAAGATCACATGGATTATCATTATTTATTTATTTATTTTATTTATTTTATTTATTTTTCTTCGATGTCAAAGAATAATCTGTTTGTGGCGAAAGCAAAATAAAAAGTTATATAAAAAAAGCAATACCACACTTAAAGTACGCCATTAAAGGTAGCATTACAACTGTATTCTGAGTTGTACCATAATTATGTATGAAATATCTCATATATATACTCAAGTAATTGCACTCACTTTATACTACTTGGTACATTTAATCTAAAACAACAAGATTACTGTGTAAAGATCAAAGCATTATATCTTGTGTGACTTCAGTATGTATATTTAGAGAAAATCATTTTCCCGGGAGATGAGATTGTTAAGTTTCCACATGACGTAGTCACTCGGTCGGTTCCAAGTTCAGAGCACACTATTTTATATTTCCAAACCACAGCAATCCAGCTGTCGTATTAAAGTAAGTGTTGACTCATTGCTCTTTCTGGAGCACTGTAAAGCAAAGCAGACTCACATTTAAAACACAATGTGTGATGGCAAATGTCTCTCCAGACACACAACAAATCAGCGGTTGTGCCAAGACTTCCGTGGTGACATCTAAGAGTTTATTAAACTGGACTAAACTGGTGTCTAGCTCCTTTGATTAACACATTGCTGTATATGTATTTATTAGTAATCTTGCAAAATGACTGCAGTTAAAATGATTTTAATGAAGGTTGGACCCTTGGATTTCCTCTGTTCCTGGCTCGGGGCGCAGCGAGGAGGCAGCCAGCAACAACACTGTGGTCGAGGCCCGGGGCCTTCTGCTGCGAGTCCCGACTGCATGTCAGGAGGTGATGTGGTAATGTGCCGACAGCACCATATTTCAACACCATTTTAGGGTGACCTGACCTAATATTTTTCCCAACGAGCTCATACGATTCACCATAAACACACTCAAACACGCAGCAACCTGAATTTGCACTTATTTCTCCTCAGTTTAAGTGCTGATCTGGGAGCAGTGACAAGGTTTGGAGCAAAGTGCATTTCAAAAGAATCAAATTCAAAGTAGTCGTGTCAAACAGCTGAGTGCTTTATTTGGAATCCCACTAAATGTTTCGAGGATTCAAACAAATATATATTTATGAATAAGTGTTAGAAAGGCCCCCAATGTAAATGCATCATATAGATAAATGAATTGTTTTTGCATAAACTACATTTACAAGGAATGAGTTGTGTGTAATGGGTCAAATATGAATAGTGGGTAAGAGGTTGAGGTTGCCAGTTGCCAGATGTTGCCTGAATCATGAGACTACCGATCAGCATGTTCACCCTAAGACACCTAATACTATAAATATGAATTCATGAAAAAGTCAGAAATCTATTGAGCAAAACTGAAGAAATTATTTGAAATACAACCAAGGTTGTCATTTCTTGGTTTTCACTATATCTTCTTCACTCTTTTTGCAACACAGAACATATTTTTATTACATTACATTACATGTCATTTAGCAGACGCTTTTATCCAAAGCGACTTACAATAAGTGCATTTCAACCCAGAGGACAAACTAAGAACAACAAGAATACAGAAAGTAACATTTCCTCAACATAGTCAAACTACAAAAGTACCATAATAAGATATTTAAGAGCCACTAAAGTGCAAATCTGTGTATTTCTATATTTCTGGATATAGATGCTCTTTCTGAAGGATCATATGGAAAATGTTAAGGGTGAAAAGACATTCATGCACAGATATTTGTGGTCACCATAAAAATAACCCAGGCTGGAAATAATTATGTTCTTTTTTTACTCCTCATCACCGGAGTCACATAATAAAATTTCGGAAAAAACAAGCAAATAGGAGTCATGAAATGTGAAATAATGGAAACGTGATATTTAGTGGTGAATGTGTGGCATCAGCGTGGCAGGACTAGAACGGGCCGCTGTGGACGCCCACATGTCATGTGACACACCCTCATCCAGCAGGAGCTCCTGCTAAGGTTATTTTTACTCCGGCACCTGGAGATGTTGCAGACTTGCTCTGGCCTGCACATTCTTGTTCCTGAGCACGATCAGGTGTGAGAGCAAGTGATCTTCATTCACTGCAATTAAGATTCTGCCTTCATCTTCTCCTGGTACACAATTACTGCTCCGCTGCTGTTTGCTCTAATTGCTCTTTCTGCAGGGATTGGTGGGAAGCCAGTGATTGCGAGGGGTCGGGGATTATCTCCCTTCCTTTACTCTGCCCCCTTAAAAAGAAAATCATTTGTAAACTCCCCGGTGTAATTACTGAGCCTCATGATTAATTGTCTATTGAAATTAGCACGGGCCTAGCTTTCATTTTTACTGGATTGAATATTAATTAATGTTAACTCTCCCCGTTCCTTTTTTCACCCTCTTCTAAAGCACATCTTTTGAATATTCATTGTTGTCTTGAAAAATGGGCACAAGCCAGTACCGTGACTCCGAGAACTGACACTTGGTTATCACAAAAAAATGTCTATCTGGAATTAAAAGATGTGTTTTTGGGCCATAAATAATATTTACAGGAGGTCGACAGGTGAAGAAAGCGAGCTCTTATTTAAATCACGTCTCATCTGTTAGTCGAGAGGTGTCAAGAAATATGCAAAGCAGCATCTCAGCTTTTGTTTCCCTTTGCAGAGGGAAGAATAGACACATTTAATTCAGTTTGTTTATTTAACCCGTGTGGGAAATGACAAGTTGAATAAGTGCCATGTAATCACGTTCAGCATATTGTCATACCAAATGCATAGAACGCAATGTCACCTTGAATAAAGCATCCACCGGAAGAATACATTTAGGTAATAATATGGAAATGTACACTATGCGGTCCGAATCAGATTAACATTAGAATATCTCAATATTATATCACGTTGAGAATGCTCTCATTGGCCTGGACCCCAACCTCTGCAAATTCACACTTATGGACAGTATATGAAATCAATTAGCATATACTGTTCACATTTATGGTCAAACTCTGCCACTGTAAGTATAATCAGATGTGTAATCACATGATGGAGTTGATACAGGAGGCTCCAAAATTACTTATTTGTAAACTTATTTGTAGACTGTGACTTATTTGTATTTATTTATTTCTTACCTTGTAATTGTGTTTAGTTGGAGGACCCAACAATATAAGCTTTTCATTGTACAAATAGCTTGTTATATGTGCACATGACATCAAAAAATATCTTGAATCTTGAATCTTGAAAATGTTTACCTTTGTTAACCTTTGCAAAACTATGTTGTCAAACACAACATTACAAACGGCTTTACAGGATCACAAATGAAGATGAAATCAAATAGAAAATATAAAGGATATGAGAGAAAAAGGCGGTGCTGAAACATCAAGACAACTACTTCTCCTTCATCCATACAAATGTAAAATGTAAAACGTGGAATATGAACTATTGATAAACTGTCAAATTCATTGAAAGTATTTTAACTGTAAATCTGTCCTTCTGGTCACATGACATCTATTGTTCTGTCCATCTTGGAGAGGGATCCTCCTCTGTTCTCTCCTCAAGGTTTCTTCCCTTTTTTCCCCCTGAAGGGTTATTTGGGAGTTTTTCCTGGTCCGATGTGAGGTCAAAGGTCAAAGGTCAGGGATGTCTATGTGTACAGATTGTAAAGCACTCCGAGACAAATTTGTAATTCGTGAAACTGGGCTACACAAATAAACTGAATTGAATTGAAATTGTATTCAAAAGGTATTTCCTGATCGAGAGTGACATTATCGGAATATCTTCCGTCATTTTGATGAACATGGACACTGTAGTTTTGACTCAATCCCACATTCACAGTCCTGCTGCCAGACACAACATGTGTATTATTAATCCATGGTTAAAAATAGTCCCCATCAAATACATAAAATAATCCACTTTGAGTAAAATGTGCTTAAAACTTATGTTCCCAGCTGTTAGATTATTTCACCTTTTTCTTTGTATTGCTTTAAAAAATCTAGCTGGAAAAAAGTTTACTTAGTAGACTGCAGCTCTCCACCAGGTGTGTCTGCAACGACCACTGCAACGATGTTTGATTAGATGAATAGAAACAGAAAAGTTTCACACGTCACATCCACTGTCATCTTAATCTATGTAGCTGTATATTAAGTGTTGTACAAAAGGTGTTTACAAAGTGTGTGTGTGAGGTCCTTGAGCATACATTCAGTCATAAATGAGCACAACAAATATTAGCCTGATTGGTCCAGCAGTTTGCAAGATTAGCCATGGACACACACACACACACAAACACACACACACACACACGTAATCTCCTGGCTGAGATCATCACTTCTATATCGTATAAGTTTGGCTGATTGAAGAAAGGTTCGAGAGCATTTTTTCGATGTAAAACATGAAACCTTTTGTCTTTGTCTCCATTCACTCCCTCTGTGTGTGTGTGTGTGTGTGTGTGTGTGTGTGTGTACGTGTGTGTGTGCGCACGACGAAAGGCACCATCGACCTTCCTCTTGCCTTGCTCCATCCACATTCAGATAAAGGGATCATACCTGGCAGATCAAACTAATGTCCTCACCCCTCAGCGTCTCTGAAGGACCGCTGAATAAAATCTCATCTGCTGTGAAACGGCGGTGACATAACTTGATCCACGCAGTGACGCCGCACACCGCCGCTCGCACCCTGTGATACATCAGTGCCAGGACACGGCGGACGTGGAGACGCGCTGATTGAATCAGGGGCCGTGGAGCTGGTGCGGAGAGTTCCTCTGTGCAGCAAACCGGCAGCAGACACACCAGAATCTGCTGTAACTGTGTTTAAGGACTCAGAGGTCAGTCATTCAACTTCTTCCTGACAAAGAGAAAACACCAAAGTCATGAAATGTTCAAGGAAACCAAACCACCGCAAACTAAAAAAAAAAGTCAGCTTATATATATATATATATATATATATATATATATATTTGTATTTTATATTTTACTTTGTATACTTTATGCACAGTCACTTTCTTTCTTTCTTATATTTATATTTTATTATGTTTAGTTTATTGGTGCTACTGTGTCAACACATTTCCCCTTGGGGATTAATAAAGTATATTTCTGTTCTTCTTCTTCTTGCAGCTGAGATTACAATACATATATGTTAGAAAATATATATATATATATGTATTTAATCAGCCAAATTAAAGGATTATTTGTGCAAGTTATTCCATATGCTCTCCTTCTCAACAACTCAGAGCCTGCCGCCCCCTTTGTGTGGCACTCAGCCCATTCATACTTACATTTAATACAATAGCATATTAGGGAACTACTTAATAACACATCATATTTTTAGATAGATGCAGACCTGAGAAAAAAATAAAAATGATACAAGCTGTGATTGTAGTCAACAGGGTTTGATCGGCTTTTTTCTTTTTTAAACTCACAAATTCAAAGGAAATGGCATACAGAGGAAAATAAAACAAACATACAAAATAGTAGAATGAACAAAACAAAAACATCAAGCAAACAAATGTAAAGGGGAGGAGGGGAGAAGGGGGGGTAGCTGTTGACAGAGGGCTGGCTATTTGCATAAGAAAGGAAAGGGTCCCAGGTTTTATGACATTTCTTCAGAGATCCTCTGACAGTGTGTTTGATTTTTTCAAGGTGTAAAAATGACATTACCGCTTCAGACCAGGAGTATGTGCTAGGCGGTTTTGGGTTCTTCCAATGTAGTAGTATCTGACGCTTGGCTATCAGAGCAGCAAATGCAATAACATCAGCTTGACATCTAGTAAACCTTCCCACAACAGGAGACACCCCAAACATAGCAATCAAAGGGCATGGAGACATACGAATGTTAAAGACTGCAGAAAGGGTATCAAAAAAGGATGACCAGAAGGATGTAGTTTAGGGCAGGAGAAAAAAGTGTAACTAAATTCATAGCAACTGATGAAAGTGCAGAACAACCATCGGGTTGAAGTGTTTTCTGCATTTATGTTGTATCCTAAATGTGTGTGCATCATTTTTAAATGGCGTGTATAACTTTAAATGACGCACATAAAGTTGTCTTTATGATCATGGACTTGGCTTGAAGCATTACAAGCATTAGCACTCACCTCATTGTTTTACAATTCACATTTGATTTGCAGCTGCAGAAGCCTACAATTTATTTTCTATGAGCGTAAACAATTAAGTATTTATAGCCGTCACTCTGCGCTTGCTTCTTTATGTCTTTATGACTGTTATACGTCTCACTGTACTGAGATGTGCCATTGTTCTGCGGGGATAAATGACCAATAACTTTGAAAAATGAGATCATAGAAATCAGATTTTCAGATGTGACATTTATGGGGTTTGTCATTTGTAACATGAAGATGACATTAATATCCAATAAAAGGGTGCTATTGAAAGCTTGACAAAGGGTTTTTGCTTCTGACTATTTTCAGATGTCGCTTTATCATTAAAATACAATAATAATAGTTCATATCCCATGGCCCAGAGAACAAATATGCAAAGACAGAGAATATGTATATGTATGATCCTCTTTTACACGATCAGGATATTTGGCTAATGTGGTTGCAGAGATCTGAATCATAGACTTTATTTAACAACTTGCGTACTGACGTTTTTAAGCCTCATGTTCCACAATTTGGCCTTCGCCAAGTGACACAAGAGAGTGAAGATAAGGTCAACTGAATTCAGAATAAGACTTTTCTAGGAAACCAAACAGTTATAATGAAAACAAATCCCAAAGTAACCACGTCGTTATGCATACGCGGCTTTATTGTCTGTTTTACTCTAAATGAGACCATAATTTACTAAACGAACATCATGCGGATTGAGACAACACACTATTTTACAATGTTTACTGAGGTAATAAATCAAGTGACACATGGGGTTATTTTCTCATAGTCTTCTAAAAAACCACGCAGATGTTTAGTTCAATAAGTTTTTATACTCTCAGAGCCACACAGACTATTTGGAGCTTTTCTATGGACAATGAAAAGACACGGATTGTGGTGATCCCCAAAATGTTTGTTTGTCATGTTTATTCATATTTTTTGACTTTCTTAGTGCATAGAAAAAACATGTATTTTGAAAAAGGGGCCGTGGTTAAAGGAGATAATAATACTGATCAGGAAGTCTTTCATTAGGAGTAATTCAGGAAAAAAAAATGGTGCGCTTAAAAGTCTCCTCTATCCTTATGATGACATTATTTTGGCACCTGTAAGGAAGCCAAGACTACCGAGATGTTCTACACGGTGATCTCTGGAACTCTTCTCTGAGAGGCAGTATATTTATGTAATGCATTAAATAATATCACAGTCATTTTCTTATTATTACCATTATCATTTTGAGTGATAATCACTTCATTTAGTTGTAGAATTTCAGTTTTATTGTCCAACTGCAATCTACATGTTACATGCAGGTCTGCATCTATCTAAAAATATGATGTGTTATTAAGTAGTTCCCTAATATGCTATTGTATTAAATGTAAGTATGAATGGGCTGAGTGCCACACAAAGGGGGCGGCAGGCTCTGAGTTGTTGAGAAGGAGAGCATATGGAATAACTTGCACAAAAAATCCTTTAATTTGGCTGATTAAATACATATATATATATTTTCTATAACATATATGTATTGTAATCTCAGCTGCAAGAAGAAGAAGAATAGAAATATACTTTATTAATCCCCAAGGGGAAATGTGTTGACACAGTAGCACCAATAAACTAAACACAATAAAATATAAATATAAGAAAGAAAGAAAGTGACTGTGCATAAAGTATACAAAGTAAAATACAAAATACAAAATAAAATAAAATAATATATATATATATATATATATATATATATATATATATATATATATATATATATACAGTGTGCAAAGTGCAAAACAATAAATGACAGCTAATGTATATATCAGTGGTGTTGTTGTACCTATGTCTTCTGGCTGGGAACACGGACAGCCAAATTATTTACCTCTCAAATGTTTGAGCTCACCCCATCCCAAAAGGAAAGCCGGCTCCACTCCTCCTCCACACGGCTGTGACCCCGATCCACTCCGGAGTCGCGCTGCTCAGAAGTAGCCTGCGTTGCCATAGTTACCTCCTCTCTGCCACTTCGTAAGGTCACCAGCCTCGGTGAGATCTCCCTCAGCGAGCGGGCATAACTAACGTCCTGCAGGTTCAGGCTTGATGCAAATAGTCTCAGTTGACAGCCTACTGTACAAATACTCAACTACGTTTGCTTAAAGGAAATGATTTGTTGTAACAGTGAGCGCTCAACTTGTGTGACATCAGCGTTGCCTGGGCAACAGCGCTGATTGCACAGGCTGGAATTAGGTATTGATCAGAGGAGGGGGAGGGGGGGGGGGGCTGGCGCCAGTGAGGGACTGGAAGCGATCCGCCACTACGATTTACAGAGGATGGGGGTGGGGGCGAAGCTGCACACTTCGCCCCAGCTCAGAGAGCTGAAAACCCCTCAGGAACCAATTTACACACCGCTACAGTGCAATATCTGCAGCAGTCAATAATGGAAATTTGATGCCCCCTCCGCCATCAATGTGACCGTTCCTCTCCCTCTCGTTAGAGCACCTTGAAAGTTCTAGGCCAATCCATAGACACCATGGATTTCCAATGGTGTGGGGATATTTTGACTTTGGTATTCTCTGTGTAATTACACCTCTACTTAAGGTTGCAGCTTAAACAGGATCCGTTCTTTATAGCCCTCTAAAATGACACCTTCTTTAATTTAATAATCATTGCATCACTTTTATACTCCCCTTACATCAATTCAAACTACTTACTCTTTCCCCCCATTTACTCGTCAGTATGGTGCCTATTGCTCAGCTCCTGCTGACACACACGTGATTTAAAATGCGACTCAAATAGCATCTTCATTGACTGAAGTGTATGTCAGTATGTGTCTTAAGTTACTGCAATGCTTTTACATGCTGTTTCTTTCTTTCTTTCTTATATTTATATTTTATTGTGTTTAGTTTATTGGTGCTACTGTGTCAACAAATTTCCCCTTGGGGATTAATAAAGTATATTTATATTCTATTCTATTACATGCACAGTCTGTTTATATCCCTGCTTCCAATGGGTAGATCAGATGGATCAGCTTCAGGGACAAAGCTTAGTTGTTGAGTATTTTTAGAAAAGTAAAAATCCTAATTTAGCTTGAGATGTACATGTAATACATATTCGTAGCATATTTGGACGCATGAGCATCAGGACTATCCATTTAATCCTTTTAAGCTGAGGAAGTCATCCTAAATAAGACATATAGAGTAGGTGCCAGGTGTGAAATCATTAAAGATTCCTTCACAGTTCACACCTATAAATTAGGTGGACAGGTGGTGACTGTGGCAAGGACTGGGTTTATTGACCGCAGCCCTTTCTGTGGAGTCTGTACGTTCTTCTCGGGTTCATGTGGGTTTTCTCTGCGGTTTCCTCTTGCAGAAAAAAGACAAGCATGTTCGGTGTCAAGCGCCGACCTCAAAACAGCTACGCATGGCATCACAGATGATGTGTGAAAATATAACTTTTGAACATCACATTGGCTGGGGAGCTATCACTAACAACCTATTTAAATTCCACATAAGTTAAGATAAGATAATATGGTCCTTTATTAGTCCCTCAGTGGGGATATTTAAATTTTGGGGATATTTAAGAAAAATTTAAAGAAAAGACTCTGGAGAAATACAAGTAACGGTTAATGGGGACAAGTTTTTTGTTGTTTTGATTACTGTTTTATGTAAATATGTATGTGTGTGGATTTATGTGTGTGTGTGTGTGTGTGTGTAGATGTATATGGGTTTGTGAATGTGTATGTATATGTGTGTATATATATATATATATGTGCATGTGTAAGTGTATATGTTTGTGTGTGTATATATATATATATATATATATATATATATATATGTGCAGTATATGATTCTCTGAATTAAGTTTTCTGGTGAAATCATAGGTTAGCGCTCTTATAAGCGTGATAGCTTCAGCCTCGACCCTTTCGGTTAGCCGCTTTCTTCTTTTGTTGTAAAAAAAATCTTGCTTTTTGTATATAACCGAAATGAAAGATAAACTAAACTAAACTAAAATTACAGGATCACAGTAGCATTGCTCACAAGTGAATAAAAAACGAATAATAATATAAATAAGCATTAAAAAAACAGTAGAATATGAATGTACAGACTGAATAGAAAGGTATATATAAACAAAAAGTGCTTAAACATATTGCACATGGTATTGCATCAAGATGCATTTCACAAACATAATACGGAGTACCTGATTGTGGTTTAACAACATGTTTCTATTGCTGAACTGAAGCTGAAACCAGCTGTTTGCTGGGTAGACATGAAGTCCTGGAAGGTACTGCTCTTTCTTAATGGAGCCAATCCCCTCCTGACAAGGAGAACTCCCCCTCCTGGAAGCACTCTGAAGTGCAATCCGGAGTGTGAAGTAACACCGAGTGACATCTGAGGACGTTTAACCCTGCAGGGCTCATCGTGGCCAACTTCCCTCCATCGCCGAGGCGTCTGCGCCCCCAAAGATAGAGCTGTCTCTTTTACATTACCCAGACCTGAGAGATGTCAGGCGCTTGTCTCATCACAGTAATCGATTATAGAATACATTTGCTGTAATGTGATGTATGCATATTAAAGCAAAGCCTCAAAGGCAACAGAGACTGCCTCTTTAATAGAATCCAGCTATCATCAAAAGTAAATTCCAAGACCTCGATGTAATGGAAAAACTGCCCGTTTGATCTTCTCAAAGCTCTCGTGTGGAATCTAAAAGGCAGATTGCTGCTGCTGTGAACTGGGCTGCGGTCACAAGGGTGTTATAGGTAGCCACGACATCCAAGACAAGGTGGATGTCACCAAAGACGCACATTTGTTGTTATGCAATGACAGCATTAGGAAGTTAGATGTAATCAGACAGAAGGAATTGAACCGTTATATGACATAATCCACAACTCTGTGGTGATGTATCTCAAATGTGATGTGCACCGTCATTGATTAGAATCCATCCCTTTGCAAGCAATCCTTGCGAATGTAATCTAGAAAGCAGCATCAAAGAATCTCTACTAAATAACCACCTGCGTGTGTGTGTGTGTGTGTGTGTGTGTGTGTGTGTGTGTGTCTTTTGCCTGCCAAACATATCCATTAATGCTCTTCTGTTCTGTGTGGTGTTATTACACATTGGCTGGCGTTGCCGGTTTAATATGTCGTGCATCTTTTTTTGTCTTATTCCTTATAGTTGGTTCAATGTCATCTCTTTGTTGTCTCAAAATGCAATCAATGAAGGTCTCCCTCCCCCATCCACTGAAAGTCAAACTATATAGGGCCTCTCTGAGCTGTTCTGTCAACTCTAAGAATCAAGCCCATATTTCTTGGAGTCATGTTGTGCGAGTCCTCACTCCGGTTTGTGTGTGCCCTCGCACCTAATATACAAAAGATCTATTGAAATATGCATGAGGCCCATGATGCCTGCACTAAAAATACACTCAAATAGGGAATACATTGACAGCTCTGTTATTGAGCTCTCCTTGAGTTTCCTCTGTCACAGTCTCAAGACTCATGTATTATCAAAAGTATGCAGCCCCGCTCTCTCTCCATCCCTCAGACACACACACACACAAACACACACACAACATATGCATTCTCCTCACACACTTCCTAACCCTCCATATTTGTATCAGTAAACAAGTACACGATTATTAAGAAGATGTGCACATGAAAACTGGTTTCACCACAAAGACTTTGGATGAAGAGATAATAATAATAACTTTATTTATATAGCAACTTGTTTAAACACACCCTGAGGCACCATGTGAATAAAGGAGCCGTTAAAACCAACCACCTTCAGAGTAATTTCAAAAATTATTCCTGTAATCCAGTCAAGGCCTCTTTTTACTACCACGGATGATCTAGAGGTCAGAGTGTTATGCCACATTAGCGGCTGCTCGGCCATAAAGAACGATGAGGGTGAATACATCGGCCACCTACAAACACGTACAGACCCTTTTATTTGACGTAATATGACATAAGAGCAAAGCTCATATCCCACAAAGCCCCTCATGTTATTGGTTCTGTTGAAACTAAATGTCTATTTAAACTGTTGTCCCGTCCACTCTGACGAAGGTGCTGCTTTAGGATTCAGACTTAGGGGCTAAATTGGTAGGCATCACTACCAGCTACACCTCTGTAATTGGGCAGATTTTAGAGAGGTGCTATGAAATACAGCGCTGCAACTTTAATAAGTTCCAGAGTCCTGGGCTCCAGGTTGCTGCTCCCAAGGTGCTGGTCTGAGTTAGCTAACATTTATCACATAAACATCTAACAGCGCTCCTGCTAAAGCAGACAAATGCCTTCCTGCTTCGCAATCCTTTCCGTAGCCATCAGAATCAGGGCAACAAATCCCGCTTTAATAGTTATCTATGGAGTCTCTCGCATGCAATGAACACCCACATTTATTTCTCTGCTTTCTCTCGATGAGGGTAAGTGGATCAATTAGTGAAGACTACAAGTTCAGCATCTTTACACATAGTATCAATTGTTAAGTTGAGCAACAGCAGGTCCCCAGATTATCTCAGATCTCTACCTCCCCTCACTCGCATCCCGCCTCCTTTCCTTCCTCCATCTCCAAAGCTAGCCTCATTACAAATGATCCTCTGATACACACAACCTTGGCATACACCTTCTTGCTAATGGCCCACGGATTGATTTTTAATTAGTAACACTTTTGGATGGTGGCCAACTCAAATGGACTTTTATGAAAAACTAATCACCTTTTATCTTTACGGTTTAAAAGGTGTAAGCGGATGGTTTGAAGCTTTAACGCTGTTTAGATTTAAGAAATTAAAACAGCTAAAACCCAATTTTTCACAAGCCAATAACGGTATGATTTATACTAGTAGCGGGATATCTTTGAGGAACGACTATTCATCACCACACAAAGAGCAGAAGGAGGACCTTAGCCTTCTGGAAGGTCTGTGCTGAGAGGGTGGCAGGGAAGTAAATGAGAAGTAGGTCAGGTCAGATATTGTCTCAGGGTTGCAGAACATTTTGGGCCAATGAAATGTCAGTCCCCATTAAACAAGCAGGTCAGATGAGACCCACACGGTGTACCCAGTGAGTTCATCTGGCACGAGTTCATTATCAAAGTGTACCCGGCTTTCATAAACTGGGCCAGTATTTATGGCAAAAAGAGACATGGACAACATCTGCAACATTTTAGACACAGATGTGCCCGGTGTATGAAGTCTGCAGCAGAGCAATACGCATAGTACCTTGGATGATTGTACCATTATCTTCCATCCATTGATTTAATTATTATTCAGATTGTTAGATACTATTCTACGAATATTTTATTTTATTTTAATAATTATTTCTTTTTTTAATTATATATGTTTATTGATCAAACCTGAGAAAAAAAAAATAAGAAAAAAAATTATACAAACTGTGATTGTAGTTAACAGGTTTTGACCGGCTTTTTTCTTTTTTTAAACTCACAAATTCAAAGGAAATGGCATACAGAGGAAAATAAAACTACATAGTAAAATAAAACAAAAATACAAAATAGTAGCACTAAAAAATAATAATTTAATAATTATTTCTGCAAATTTAATAATAATAATAATAATGCATTATATTTTTATCGCCCTCTTCCTTCAAGAATCTCAGAGTTCCACACAGATAGTAAAAACAAATAAAACCGATTAAAACATAGTTAAAGCAAACATTTGACAGCATCTTGTTTGTTGTGTTATTATAGGCACCTTTTGGATCACGAGTTCCATGTTTTAGAAAGATTCACGTGTTAGGGCACAATGTTCTCTTTTATTCATATTCTTTAAAGTGCCAGATTTTGGGGTTTGTTATATCGTCGATCTATAGTGGACAAGTTTTCTTGTTGATTTAAATATATATATATATATATATATATATATATATATATATATATATATATATATATATATATATATTTTATTGAGGGTCTATTGTTAGAGGGTGTTGTACAGATTGCAATGCTCTTTGGGGCATATTTGGGATTTTGTGGCATGATAAATAAAAATGACTTGACTTGAGCGTGTATATTGCATGTTAAACCGTTCGACAGCACACATATTATCTTAAAGCTTATACTGTCATTAAATACCTGCTTAAGGGTCACGGCTTTTACTGTTGTTGGCTCCAAATGGCAAACATCCAGGGGATGTGAACATACAATAAAATCTAAGTAAAATGAAATATCTCACATTAAGGCAATCTATGCTTGTTTTTCGACTGACAAGATATTTCTTCTTACAAGGCAGTTTTAATGTTGGAGCATTTCACTTGTTTTAAGAAATCTTGGCAAGTCAAATGTTCCTGTTCTGTTGACAGATCATTTGGTTTATTTCAAGTAATATTCCCTCATTTTATTACTTTTTTTCCTCTTTTTTTTAGGCTGAATTTTTGCAGTGCACGCCTGAATTCTTACAAAAATATAAGGTGCCTTGGCCATTCATGCGCAACACATTTCCCATTTGTATTATGAACCTACAACCAAAATACACCATTTTATTTAAAATTGTTCACAATTAAGATGACTGACAGAGTTTGCTGTTTACACTACACGTGATTGTGATTGTGTGTTTATTTGCCTGTCTTTGTATTTCGCTCAGGGGGGTATTCATACGTTCCTGGGTGCTCAGTACCGTCACACACTCGCTGCAGCTCACACACACACACACACACACACACACACGAACACTTCTGACCTAACAATCCACTCAACAGTAATTTATCGGTGTGATCCATCATTATCATGTTTTATTATGGCCACTGTTGGAGATATAATTCACAAATAGGCACATGCTGTAGTGATGACAGTGAGGGAGAGGGATGTCCTTTACCGCCGTCCTCTGCCAGCAGCCTTCAGGGGTCTCTGTGGCCCTGATGCAGGAGACCGGACCCTGAATGGGCAGGGAGGCTGGGATCTGGGGAGCAGGAGCCTGCCCTGTTAGCCCGCTGCATTGTGGGCCAGCAGGACTCCCATTACGTGCCAGAGAGAGGGGGTGGAGCGAGCACGCCGCAGCAGCAGCAGCAGCAGAGCGGCGTCGGTGCCATGTCACATGACCACGTTTGTATTCGGGAGCCATAACTCACTGCTCGTGCGTGGGGATTGATCCCAGGCTAGACGCTCCCCGGAGGAGCCCTGGCACTCAGCGGAGTTTGATCCCTCAGATTAATGCAATAGGGATTCCCGGTGCAGGCCTTTGTCTCTAGCCAAACACTTAACGTCCCCTGCATTTGTATCCAGCAAAGGTTGAGTCCCATGTTTATTTGGGTAATGAATTGGTGTAATTAATGCACCTATTGATTCCTCCTCAGTGACTCCTACAAAGGCCAGTCCGATATCTAATTTAAAGGGAGTGGGAGTGTTAGCAAGAGGATGAGGAAAAGGGGAGGAGAGCCCAGTATAGGCAAAACAATTGCACTATGTGCTCTCAGAATGAGAGCGTAATTGTTCAATGAATCACATTTGAATACATTCAATTAAATCTTCCGAGTTGAGGGCGTTTGTTCTGTGCGTGTGCTGTTCTATCACTTTGGTTTCCCCTCTCGCGTTGTAATAAAAATGTAAATCCTTGGAGGGCATCTTGAGAGCCGATGAGGACGTTTGCCAGATAGCGTCTCTGAGCTCTGGCGTCACGCTAATAACCACAATGTAATTCTCTCACACAAACAGGCGAGAAAGCATTAGCATATTCCTCTGGAATTATTACTTTACTAATCTCTGTGTCCTCCCAGGAGAATTCCAGGTGTGCACTTGGAAAAACTGTTCCTGCATGTAGAGGAATTCTCTGAGCATGTCGAGGACAGGAGGTTTCCAGTTGGCACGCTCTGATGAAAACGTTCGTTTCAGTCTGGATCGTATGTGTGAGGTATGGCGCGTGTGTGTTTTCTCTGATCCGAGACCTTTGCAGGGCTCCTTTAAATGCTGTTTATGTCCTTCCCCTGCTGGCGGTGCCCTATGTAAACACCTGGTCACCGCCACTGAGCAGCGTCTGACCGCAGAACAATGAACAGCCAGCTGCTCCATCTCTTATTGTTTATTGAGGTCCACCTCAAGAATTGCATGTGTCCCCTTGTGAGTAATTACAAGGTGTGCTTTTGACCTTTGGTGTCTATTGGAAAATAAAACTTTAAGAGTAATATTGTCAATATGTGCGTATTGATCCCAACTGTAATTACTACTAAATACCTTGACAGTCCAGAGGTGGGTGGCGTCACTGTTGGGAAGAGGTCTGTTGCTATGTAATAAATTACCACACAGAAAACTCTAATCACCAAATAGTCCATTTATGTGTTCTTGCATACCGTTAAGTGTGATCTTCAAATTAATTTGATATTCAAGGAGAGCACAGATTGTGTGAGTAACAACAATGTAACCGGGCTCGTTATTCAGCTCATTAATAATACACTTTAACTAAATCATAGCCAACAGTTCAGTCTATTGCTCGGTTTTCACCATTCTAGCAACAATGATGATGAATAATGATTCGCTCTAACCTCCGAGATTTTCTAAGAACCTATGGCATGCCTTATTAAAGACAAAATAGGTAGAAGACTAATTAAGCAGACCGAATAGGAATGACGGCATGCCCAACTGCCAGAGCTAAGTAAGCACTTGAAAAATGGCTCCGCTGCTATTTCAATTAATCAGTTGTATTTTGCTTAATTTTGTTTGACGTTGGCAGAGGGAATGTCCTCTGGGAGTATCTGTCCTTTGACCACTAATGCGTTAGTAATTCTTCCATCAGTAGATGCTGTGATTGAAACAATCAAGTGTGTGTGTGTGTGTGTGTGAGAGTGAGTGTGCACATTCATCTGAACCAGTGTTTGTGTGCACGCCCGACATGTGTGACTGTATTCCAGGCTACATACAGTGAATACATGCAGAGCTGTGTGCATCAGTCTTTCATTCATCTGTGGTCCGTTCATCATTTCCTTTCCCTCTGGAGACGAGGACGGAGGTTGATTGCAAAGCCCACACATCTGAGAGGGGAACCTGATTAACCTAACAGTGACTCCAGAAGCATGTGACCACCGCTGCTTCCCCTCCTCTGCAACCCGTAGCCCTGCGAGGAGATGCTGAACTTAACCTCTGCTACAGTGATGAATTAACAATAGAACAATTCAATGCCCTAGTAATTAACAAAGTCTTTGGACACAGCAACATTTTTCAGCTCTGCCACGCAGGTTTGTCAGTGTTGGTGGCGTTCACCTGGAATCCTGGGGCTCTTTGCTCTTCCTAACTTTGTTTTCTCTGACGCAGATTAGATCTGCCACCCCATTACAGATTCATTTTCCTAATTTTTCATGTCTGCGCCGCGCCCCATCTGCACAGGGCTGATAATTGTGGGGACCAGCCCTGGTGATTAACATCAGCAGAATTAATTACGCCCGCCATTAAGGCTCCAGGTTGCACACAATGATCAAGAGAAATTAACTTTCTCCCAAGCCCCTAAATCATCTCACCTTCAAGTGGAGTGATGGCAGAGAGACAGGCCCGGAGTCCTGGACCCTGCTCGGCACCTTCTTAACCAAACATGAGGTGCGCATCCCACACCTGCACTGCTTCCCCAACGAAGAGATTGCAGCCGCGGCTGATGGGTATCAATTACGCCACCTTATGTGGTGGGATGAGCGAGAGGTGTCTCGGGTCTGGTGACTAATGGACCTGGGTTGGAGCCGCCCTGCAGCTGGAGACCAGGGAGATGACTGCTCCTCTGGCCAGGGAGCAGCAGCCAGATGCTGAGGGGCTCAGTTCACTGGCCTGACACACAGGTATATACATATACACACACATATATATATATCTATATATATATATATATATATATATATATATATATATATATATATATATATAGATAGATATATAGATAGATACATATATAAATATATATATATATATAGATATATAGATATAGATACTAGGGATGTTAGCGTTAACGCGTTAATCTATGCGATTAATTTGGCCGCGTTAACGCACTAAAATATTTTAACGTAATTAACGCAACTTTGTTTACTTCCGGTGTTCGTTGATGTTTTTGCACTTTTCTGAGTGTCAAGCCGCGGCGGTGTGTCAGACACTGTTTCCGTTTTTAACACTATGAGTTTTCCGCGAAAATACGGAGCAGAAATCAGTTTAAACTCGTGGATTAATAAATCGGGTTTCCTCCTGCACTCCTTCCTCCCGGCTGCTGCTCCGCTCCACACACACACACACACAGACGTGTCGGGTGACGCGGCGCGGAAATAACTCGTCACACGACACCTTCACCGTGATTGGTCAAACCATTTGTCTGTCAACATTTTGCGAAAAAACAACCAATGAACACTCAGTAAATCACAAAGGACCCGCCCACCTCCCAGGTGAAGCTCATTAGCAGCCTGTCAGCCAGAGAAGACAGAGAACACGAGGCGGACAATGAGCCTCATGATATAGAGATGAGATTGTTCTGGAAGGTTTGATGTAGAACACGTGGGGTTGTGTGTCATATGCAAAAGACTTTAAAAGGTGAATTATATTATATTTTGGTAAAATGTATAAAATGCCCCCAGCCACCAGAGTGACACATTTGAATGTGAGTCAGTTTCCAAAGCCACTGGTTCTGCTGCTGTTCAGTGTTAAAGATGACAGGACCAATGGGTCTCTAATGCACCTTGTTTTACTAATCTGATGTTTCACTGAAGAAACAATTTATCATCCACGATATTAAATCCCTGGCTGGCCCTTTATAGGTAGGAGCCTCTCTGAGACACAGCTCTGTGTGAAGTTGTCTTTAACAACAAATACTATCAAACAAGAGTCTAAAACACACACTGTCTGAAGGGATTACTGCTTCATTTACAAGATTTAGTCTTTAGAAGAAACCCCCGATATTTGCGATTAATCGCAATTAATCGCGATTAATCGCAATTAATGAATTTCAAAATGTGCGATTAATTAGTTAATTTTTTTTAATCGATTGACAGCCCTAATATATACACATGCACACCACATATATATGTATATATATATATATATATATATATATATATATATATATATATATATATATATATATATATATATATATATATATATATATAGAGATGCACACCACATTTGACTGTGCTCTCTGGGATAGGGTGGCGGTATATATGAATGTAGTCTTGCAAGAAACAGATGAGGAAAAGGACTTTGTCCCCTTCGTCATAGAGACAGACTGCTGGATGAGTGTATCAGTTTGTTTCACGATAAAATCTTATCTTAAAAAGAGACCTCATTTTAAGACGAAACTGTTGAAAAGAACGTCTTGTTTTATATCTTTTAAGATGTCGCATCGGGTTTGTCTTGTAGATGAGCATCCGGAGAGGAGTGTGGCTCCTCAGAGAGAGAGAGTGGCGTGTTTGTAAGCTATGCTAATGCAGCAGACCCCATGCCCCCGCAGCAGGGATAACAGTGGTAATGTCAGGAGGAGATAAGCAAATTGCATTTTGTATCATATTGACTTGTCAAGGTTAAGCAATGTGAGCAGGGGGAGGAGGAAGAAGCAAAAACTCTCCATCCTTATCACTCCCTCTTTCCTTGGAAACGCTACATGAGAGGCAGGAGGAGAGGGGGAGCAAGTGAACGAGAAGAGGCAGAGAGGTGTCTGTGCCTCAGAGCAACCGACCTCCACACAGAGTCCTGTTTAGATAGCGATCCCACTGCAGAACAGACACGTTTGAATGGGCCGGGTTGGGCTCTCTGCTCTCGTTTAGACTAATTTGATTTAGCTCCACAGGATCTAATTAAGCTTAGATCCAAACCTCTTCGGAGTTTTCTGCAGCCATATTGTGAATGTCAGGCTTTGAGAAATGAGCCAACAAACCTTGGTATGTGAGTTTTTATGAACACGCATCACAGTGATGGAATAATGGCCGTCAATGGATATGTGCTAATAAAGTCTGACGGTCGTTATGCATAGGGTGCAATATACATTTTAATGACAGCAAATGCAACGTGTAGTAAATATAATAAGATAAACAGTAACAATAATGGCTCTGCCAAGTAAACTTGCAAAAAAAAGGGGGGGAAATGCAGTGAAAAACCCCAACGCTGCCCGAGGTTCATCCCATGGTGATTGTCACAGTGCTTCCCTTTCCCTCTAATTAGCTGGAGCAGTTTTGCTTGAATTCCGTGTACAATCCCTGGATGAAGTGCAGTCAGCATCTTTCCTTTTCCTAAAAGCACAAGAGGTGCAGTATCATCAACTCCATCTTCGCTCCAACACTGCCTCTGGATGATTTAATAAGGTTAAAAGACTAGTCAGCAATTACCCCCCGCTCAGCGGAGGAAAGCTCTGACACACAATCGCATTACAGCTGCAGACAAACGCCAGACAATACGTTCACAAACAAAACGGCTCCCTGCCTTCTACGGTGAAGCTATTTTAGTCACACATGTTGGAGCTATTTAATTTTACATTTGTATTTAAGTTTAATTGTAAAGTAATATTGATTGTTTATTGCTTATTTAGGTTATGTTTTGATAGGTTAGTTGTTTCTTAGGATAGTTGTAATTTAGTTTAATATATTTATTTTGTAGGTTCACTAATTGGTTAACACTGGGCACCTGTGGCTATATGTAGAGGTGGATAGGCTCAAGACCAGCATGCACCTGGGTGGCCAATGGTTTTTTACCACACACACAGCAGGAGGAAGTGTTTACATTTTGTTTGTTCTTTTTTGTTGCCTTAGAAAATAAATTATCACAACACTATCGGATGGAGATGGACATTACTTTCTTTTGCGTGCGTCAACACCAAAACCCACGGAGCATCAGTAGCCTTTTTGATTTAGATTTGTGTTCGATTTCGGACGACAAATGGCCACTACAACACATACACGTAGGGGTTGGTTCACGAGTTACATTTGATTTTCTGGGTGTGTGTGTCCCTATCTCCGAGCCGTGTAATGGTCATAGTGAGATAGTCCAGAGAGTGTCACAGAGTGACATTTACTGCCTCTGCTGTGGAGAAACAGGTAAGCAGAGCACACCATCTACAAAGTAGTCCCCTTTGACACCAGCACTCTACAAATCAGGGCTGAAGGGCAGGCCAGAACGAGGGCACCGACACAGAGGTCCTTTAGAGTTCCAGCGTGGCCCAGGAATGCGGCCGAGCGAAGGCAGCTGGGGCAGAACCACCAGACGTCTGGGATTTGTCTGGCACCGTGTTTGATTTTACTAACCTCAACATAAGACAACTCAAGGGGAGATACGTGTCGGGGCGGTTCCTGGCCCACTAAACTAACTCCATACTCCATATGCTTAAATATGAACTATTGATAAACTCTGTCTAATTCATTGAATGTATTTTAACTCTAAATCTGTCCTTCTGGTCACATGACATCTATTGCATCTGTCCATCCTGGAGAGGTTTCTTCACTTTTTTCCCCCTGAAGGGTTATTATATATTATGTTATTTTTCCTGGTCCGATGTTACATTACATTACATGACATGTCATTTAGCAGACGCTTTTATCCAAAGCGACTTACAATAAGTGCATTTCAACCTAGAGGACAAACTAAGAACAACAAGAATACAGAAAGTAACATTTCCTCAACATAGTCAAACTACAAAAGTACCATAATAAGATATTTAAGAGCCACTGAAGTGAAAATCTGAGTTTTGTGAGGTCAAAGGTCAAAGGTCAGGGATGTCTCTGTGTACAGATTGTAAAGCACTCCGAGACAAATTTGTAATTTGTGAAACTGGGCTATACAAATAAACTGAATTGAATTGAATTGAATACTTGCTTCCCGGTGAAAAAGGTTTCTAACTGGGTTATCCTGATGTTTGAAAACTGCTCGTGGGTGGTATCCGCTCTATTAAAATTAGCCCTCCTAGTTGCACCTATTAGATAATACTTCCTGTATTAGTGGGGCAGCAGTGATAGCAGGCAGATTTACAGCTCTCCAGATCACTTTAACATGGGCCGCGTTAACTCTGCTCATTAAACAGAGGATGTCATCACTCCACGCCACCGCTGCATGTTACATGTCACACGTATCCTCCGTAGGCCGGCCTCCGTCCGCCTACGTCCACAACATCCTCTAAATCTGTCATTGCCACCTGGCCCAGGGTCCCACGTTCGAGCACGCCGTCCGCTGCAGTTTGGTCGTGTATGTGGTGGGCACATGTGGAGGGAGATACACAGGTGTGTGTGTGTGTGTGTGTGTGTGTGTGTGTGTGCGGCACATAGAGCATTACACAACCCTTCCTCCACTGCTTGTGTGGACGGATGTGTGGGACGGCGGTCGGCCCGTCCACATGGGGAGAGGTGTAGGCGTGACGCTCGTTACACACACGACTGTGTACACAGGCCAGATAAGCAGAGCAGGACAAGATAAGAAAGCGTGGCTGGACACAGCAACGTGCAGCCGGATATTCTGAAGTCTCTCGCTGAACATTTACTCTGCCGTTCACCCATGAAAGCACTAGTTCAATAAATAATGGCCGTTTCGCAATTCAAAGAACACGACTGCAGACTTGTGTTCTTTTGGAGTCTGGTCTTAGGAGTCCAGACTCCGGAGGACGGGAGGACGGTCTTTCTGCGATTGGACCGGCTGCTTATTTGATGACGTCACCACATCAGCTGTTCTTGCTCCTGAGTTCATTCTAATTATTCACTGTGAATTATTTTTTACAGTCGAATAAACAAAACATCCTAAAATGACATTCCGTGACTCAACAACTGTAGTATTTATAAAAAGTCATCCGTCAGAAGTTTATTTTCTCCTCCGTTATTGTTTCCGGTTGCTGGTGAAATGCATTGTGGGATATCTGCTGGCCAGAGTACGCACAAGTCTCCTCTGATGCATCCTGGGTAAAGTGGGAGGAGCAAGTCACATCCGGGCGATTTGACCGTGAAGAGAGAGAAGAGAACTTTGAATGTGAACATGAGACTGATGAGGAGACAGGACACAAGTAGAGGAAAGGACGCACAAGTAGAGGAAAGGACACAAGTAGAGGAAAGGACACAAGGAGAGGAAAGGACACAAGGAGAGGAAAGGACACAAGTAGAGGAAAGGACGCACAAGTAGAGGAAAGGACACAAGTAGAGGAAAGGATACAAGGAGAGGAAAGGACACAAGGAGAGGAAATGACGCACAAAACGCATATTGAGAAACGGCCATTGTTCAATGAAGGGGGAAACAACCACTGAATCTGCACGCTTTGCTCAACACAAGCGTGCACTTTCAAAATAGGCGGTCACCTGTTCACCACTTACATAATCTCGTTTTCTCAGTAATATTTTTACAATGCTAAATATTTCTGTTGGAGAAAGTGCAGTGGATTCCTAAAATATTATCAAATTAGTATTGAGGAAATAACTTTTTACAATAACTTTTTGGTTATACAAGCCCATTGCACAGACTGGTTTATTTATAGCGTTTATTTATAGCATTTTGCACTATCCTCGTGGATATAAACACTCAACCAATGCACAATTTATCTGTAAATTCTGTATACTCCCTACTCCCTGTGTACATGTTCCCCCTATGTGTATTGTTGTTTGTGAGTTAAGTTAAATGTTAAATGTATAAGCTACTGGATGACCTGAATTTCCCTCGGGATTAATAAAGTCTATCTATCTATCTATCTAAATATTTGCTCAAGAAGAGATGGGCCAAACCTCATGCTTAGAGCTCCCTACAAAGTTGTGTCTAAGCATTGCATGTTATTTATTTTTCAAAGCGTCCACGTACTTTTACACGCATTACAATTTGGATCAGATATAGAAAAACAATCTAAGGGGTCAAATTTGTAGATGTAGATCTCCACTTGATGAATATCAAGATCAAATCAGCAAACACTACTATTAATATAGTATTTGCTTGAAGTAAATACAAATATCACATTTATTTCTCCAAAGAGAACATCTTGTATTGTTTTGTGTCTTTATATAAACTTACTTACTTAAATGTTTTGTATTCTAAATATGTGTTTTGCTTAGAATTCAACTGATCGAGAAGTTTCCTGAAATACTGAGAGAACTATTTCCCTATCTATATACCTTGATTAATTTCTTGTCCCGGTCATTATTGTGAGCATTGTATGATGAAAATGGATTTCTATAAAATCTAAAAATGTGTTGAAATCATTTCTCTAACTGGATAAAGGGCCATTCAGGATTTGCCTGGGTCGACTTGCAAAATGACCCATGCCAGCACCGGCTATTATCCTACATTAGTCATCGACTCCCGGGACCACGCAGGCTCATGGTTATTCTTCTTTAAATGCAGTATCATCTAATTCAAAACACAGAAATGTGTTTATCTGACTGCACATAGCATTGTTTCTATATGTTTGTGTATAGCTATGTTGAGGGTGTGTGTGTGTGTGCATTCATGCATGGGTTTTGTGTATGTGCTTGTCTCTTTGTGTGTGTTTTCATGTCGGTAAACCAGCGTTGGATCACCAGGTACGAAGGTCATAATTCAGCTGCTTCGTAGCGATGCAGATAGTGTTTACTGTATCCAAGTGGTGCCATTAGACATCATGTCGGCAGAAATGTAGCTGTTGCCTCTCATGCAATAGATTGCTCCTCTCATCATGAACAGTGCAATCATTCTCAGTGATAGTAAAGCACAGGGGAGGAAAGAAGAGCTGGCCCTCCAAGATGGATGTGTGTTATTGTTTGTGGGATGACAGTGTGTTTCAATCAGGTCCTCTGTGCTCTAATCCCAGGTAGAGATTTTGAAGTGCTGAGTCAGTTACTGCTTCATCGATCCATCACAGTGGGTTAGTAGTGGGCAGGTGTACTCCCCGGCTCCCAGGAGGATGAGGAAACACCTGCCCTGCGCTGCTCGGGACTTCATCATCCCACCATTCCTTTGTCTCGTGGTGCCGGGAGCTCAACGTCGGGCCACAAAAAAACTGTGAAAGCAGCACTTTTGTGGTCGTTTGTTGCCCGTACACAAAAATTAGGGAAGGGGAGAGATGGTTTTCCCTCGCCTCCCACACCCGCCCCCTCCGTTATTTCTCACCCATGAAGAAGGTCCATGCACTGAATGGACCGCACACAACTGCCTTGGAGCACATCACTGCGGGTTCACCCCATTTAAACAGAGAGCAGGCATGCAGGGTTACACCACAATGCATTCCCCTAATATGAATTTTATTAGACAATCCCTGTGTTATCAAAATGAATACTTTTTTTACGATAGCGGTAGAGGAGGATGACTTTGGAAGTGCATTCAGAGAAAACGTAGTGGTTATTATTACATCTGAGAGCAGTGCACCAGTGAGGGGTGAGAGTCTATGTTTCTCCTGCTGCAGGCAGTCAATTAGTGCCAGAGGGAAACACAGCACTCCTCTGTTACTCTCCACTGAGGAGTTGTAAATAAAGGTTTTTATTACACCACACTAACAGTGTCTCTTCTCTGGACATCAATAGGCCAATGCATTGGACTGTTTACTCACAAAATCCCTCCCTCTTTTTCTATCTCTCACTAAAATCAAGACGGAAGGTCACAGTCGCTGACTTTAAAACGCAGACATGATCAGATCCGTGGATCAATAGGTATTTTCATACTGACTTTAGCGGCAACTTTCACACACATTCCTTGAATCCTGTCAACGCAATTATTCATTTGAAAAACAATTGACAAACCAAACATCCTCACACACTTTATTGCTCCCACAGAGCATTTGGAGAAAACCTGTCCGTATAATAGAGAAGGAGAAAAATACTGCAAGCCCATCCTGACCTGTAGATCATTTCAAAGGGCTTTGTCCCGGCCTGTCTGACAGTATCAATGCTCAGTGGGATGGCCTCCATGTATCAGACTCAAAGATTCAATTAAAAAAAGCAAACTAAGTGCATGGATGTCCATAGACAGTGTGTCTGAGTCCTTCAGGAAAATTAAGAGTGAGCAACACTTCTCCCAGTAGAAAAACGTAGGTTTGCTAAATTTTCGAGAGACACTGCAATCAGAGACATGATCTTTATAACACTTAACATTGTCATACATTAGCTTATACTTACATTTTCTCCATTTCATAACTATAGAAACAGATAACACACAATACATTGTTGACACCAGACGAGTAAAAACACATTTATTTACAGTTATTTATTTATTTAGTACAAGACCATGCAGGTACAACTATGCCAATTCTCCCCACATATCACTTACTTTCATAAGCATTATTATTAATGTTGTTTTAACAGTATTAAATCATATTTGTGCTCATTGAGCTATTTAATTTGAGGGATGACTAATTTAGCATACTAATGACATATTTACCTCTATATTTACCTCTATATTATTTTTCTAATATATTTAAAATTACAAAGCCACATAACTTTGTTGTTGTACTCGAACCCCGGTTTTAATCATTCTGCTTTGTAGTCCGTCTCTATAAAGATAGGGATTCTTCCAAAGAAATATAGAAAATAATGCTTCGGTACATTATTCCCAAAGAAATATGTTGTAAATTAGAACATTACTTGTTGTCGTATTTCATCTTTTATGCTGTCATCCTGCAAACATGTAATTATGGGTTAGGGTGTAGAAAAACCCATTATTCTGTTTGTTTTCAACTCCTCCTGCAGACACATACAGTACATGTTAGTGACGGGAAGAAGCCAAATGCAAGGCCACTGTAACCAACTTTAGCTCCCGCAAATTGAATGCTGATTCTATTTCTATTTCGGTGTGATTTACACCCAGTTTCCTCTATGCAAGTGAACAGGAAACAGATGCTAGGAATTGTTCTTTCCTTAAATTCCTTAGAGAGAGATTCTAGTCAACACCGACGTGTGAGATTGGCTTTGTACTTGCATGCGAAAAGGTAGTAGACAGTGACTAAATTGACTCTCTGGTTTCCCTGCTCTGAATCTCCATTTCCTCAGAGTTTCCACTTGCGTACGTCCGTCTACCCAAAGCCAGGTTATGCAGGCAAGCTTCCCTGATGGAGTCATGGAGCCAAGTATACGCTTTCTCAAGGTCAACCGTAACACCCCAGGCACCCCAGACAGTGAGGGGTAGGGTTTGCGAGGGACATTAAGTTCATCCGAAATATTTTAGTGGTATCCGATGAGAAAAAGGTAAACACACATGAGTGGTGTAGCTGAAAGTGAAATACAACCAGTTGCAGAACACACTGTTATCATATGCAAATATCCCAAAAGTTAGAAAACAATGCTTTAAATACATAAATCATCTTGCAACAGCTCCCCTAATAAAGCACACTATTGCTCTAATAAAAATGTGTTCCCCATAATTAATCAAGGAGGCAAATAGAAACAAATACAATTAAGGTTTTGAGATTATTACAGATAATCAAGTAGCTAGACATTTGACACAAGGGAAACATAATAATTTAGTATCAGGGAATATTGTTTGACATTTACAAGGTGATATGATTTGAAAATAAAAGGCCTATCTTTTCATGGACCATGGTGCCATCTAGAGGACGCTGAAAAGGAAAGGAGAAGCAGGCCCAATGAAGCCTTATTTGAGAGGTTATATTGTTGCTGTTAGCTGTGTGTGAATTACATATCTTGTAATTGGGGATATGTGAGTCGATTGTTCCCAGGAAAAGGGGCATGTATGTGTTAGCTGGAGTGGATTTAATGCAAAGAAAACCCTGCAGACTTAGCTGGACACGTCTGTGTGGAGCATCATGATATGGTGCCCCCTGCTGCCGGATCACTTCCTACATAACCAACCGGTAAGCAAGAGCAGCAATGCTATCAATACAATCACATTAAATAGATGCAAAGGTCAAAATAAAAACATTTAAACTAGAGTCCGATAAGTGTGTGAGTGTGTTTGCATACTATCGATTTCCACCCCTTTCCACCTGATAAGAATAAAAGGGGGGAAAGGTCATATTCATGTCATCCCGCACCTCCCCGATGATTTGCAGTCACTGGCTCCTCCCTTACAAAGATTTAGTGTACATGACATTTGTGCTGAAATGGTACTCTTCGGCCGCTGCGTCCCAGATATATGGCAAACCATAATTTGGAGGTGTAAAATGGGTATAAAACCTGTATTAATTATTTAATCGTGGTTCTAAGTGCTGCCTTTTAGTCCATACCAGGCTGTCATCCCCCTTTATTTCAGGGGATAGTTATATCACTCATTTGTCACAGAAAGAAAATTACAATCAAGACTGAGATTGTATATGGTAAATCAGAGGAGACCAAGACTTTTTTATTGATGTCATAAAGTGCTACTTTTATCAATTTTTCACTCCATTTGATAAGTGAACTGCTAATTGCATTCAAATCTCAGTTTTCTGGAAGCTGAGCCTCATGGAAGAAAAAGAGAAATCTGTTCATCTTAAAATGCCATGTTGAGGGACAAAGCAGCCGCCACAAGTGCACAGAATAGAAAATATCCCTGGCAGGTAGTAGTGCGTGGGACCGGTGATGTATCTGTGTGTCAGCGGGCAGTTAGGTACAAAGACTGCGTGGTGTGATCAACAACCAAACTAACATGTTGTCCTGAGGCTGGGGCAAGTAGGTGTACACAGAGCATCCATCAAACACCATCTGTGAGAGGCCGATACTGTTTACTCTCAATCCGCTCGATGCACTCGGCTCAGCTTCTCTTTGCTAATCTCACATGACTTTCAATCATGAGATTATTTATCCGGACCGGGGTGATGCCTGCTGGGCATTTGTTCATTGTGGTCACAGGTCTGGCATATGATAATGGCCATGTAACACAAAATACATCACTACTTTGCTTACTGGCAAGTTATATAGCGAGCAGCTATCGTGTATTGTGTATCGTTGATTTTATATAACTGTCCATTTATTATTTTCTTTTCTTTTTTATTTTTTTTATTAGATTTAGTTTAGTTTTAGTTTAGTTTAGTTTAGTTTTGTTTAGTTTTGTGTATCCTCAATTAAGAGGTTGTTGGTTGAAAAAGAAAAAAGCTAAATGTACCACATTTGCACTATCTCTTTGTGTACTTGCCTTAAAATAAAAATATATATATTTTAAAAAAAAGTTGCATATTTTAATGGTATATTAAGCAGAATGGCCCATGTCAGTGTGACATCATTATGTATCGTATATTAATAATATAGTATTTGATTAGCATGATACATGAACTTGTACACAGCATTTAGTCAAGATGGAGCTGATTATTACTATTGTTAGGAAGTTTACAGTTGTTCCATGTAAAATATGAATGTACTGACATTTACAGCTAAATATATAACTGTTGTTTGGTAATTATTGTGGTATGTATTGCTAAATAACACATGGATGTTGTCAAAAAGAGTAAATATTTACCACTGACATATGGTGATACATTCCAGGGCAAAACTACGATGCATCAACTGGCTTTATTGTCAAAATCTATGATTTTTAGCCTTCAGTGTCAGGAAACCATCATCTGTCTGGAGCGTAAGTGTGTATATATTGTAATACTTGTTCAAATGCTAATAGCTATTAGTATACAAGTAATCCCTGTGGCAAAGCTACAGCATCATGACCATCAGATCAGTTCTCAGACAGAATCTGGGATGCAGAGTTGTTGTTGCATGACTCCATGATGCATGCTGATGCCTGTTTGGGTTGTACTCGCTCATTCCAATACAAACATAGAACAAACTCCCCCATGACATTTGGAGAATACCCCAACCATCTGCTCTACTTCAACAACAGTAGCTCACACAGGCCTCAGATGCTAAGTGTAGCGGTGGTCCTGCTGAACATGCATCCACTGCAAATATACAGATAATATACAGCCCATTATTGTTGGAAATACCATCACTATCCACAAATGGTGCAACAGGGATCGATTTTCAAAGAGGAGGATGTTTTTTCCACATGTTCCCACATGGCAGAGCAACACAATTCAATATGTAAAACAATAAAAAGTGGGATTTTAGTATTACTGCATTCAATAATGTTCCCTAACTAAGGGTTACTTACTGTATACGCTCAGAAGTGGAAATAATGTTACCAAATCCTTGTTAAGATTTTAATTTATAAAAAATGAACTGCTTAATTGAATGGCAATTTGACTGTGATTTACTCACATTTGTTACAGATAGGAGCAACGGAGAAATGTCCGCTCCACTATTTGTTAGCGTTATAAGCCTAATGTTCCCATTATCTCTTAGTAGAAACAATAACTGCAGGAGAATAAAAGGAGGCAAACCCCAGACTGTCTTGAATTTGAACTATGGGCTGATCATAAATACTCATCATTAACAGTGTCAGAAAAACATTACCCTTTTTATTGGGGCTGTATTTTTCTCACATACAACAATAAAGTTAATGACAGACATTGTCTAAAACCATAAAACAGTCATATATTTGGATGCTGGTCAGCTTCAACAAGGCTAGTAGCATTTGGCTCATAGATCATGCTACCCAGATTAAGTATTCTTGTCAGAGAGATCTGACTTGAACTGAAAACCCTGATGTATGTAATCTACAATAACAGCTGAATATAATTACAAAAATTGTGAACATTTTTGGGTGCATACAACTCTTTGAAATTCAGGTGGAGTCTTTTTACCCTGTGGATAAATAATATTTTGCAGTCCGAACCACAGATTTCTTGTATTGGTAAATCTGTACGCTGCCTTAGCTTGCACAGCAACACATACAAGTAATGATTGTTCTGTTAAAACTGGAAACAGAGACCCGACACCATTGTTTTATTTTAAGGCCAAGTATTGTAGAGAGGCCATTTGTCAAAATATCGTTATAAGAGCTTTATGGTTTTGCTTGAATTGTGGTTTACATTTTGCACATCCCTATGTATATTCCTGTAAATTAGAATACATAAAATAACCACAAAATAAATATGTTTCCATTGCAGGAACAATGGTTGCACTAAACCTTATGGAAATATTAAGGTCCCATTTTAAATACATATGTGGGTACATTTCTGCCATAGGGCCCCCAAACAGGTTCATCTGGCCATGCAGCAAGGGCACTGGTCTAACTTACTCTGTAGGACAGGACAGTTTTACACTTCACATATTCTACTAATTGAAACAACCACATGTAACTTTTTTAATTCATTTTGGCTTTTGAACAATTGTGTTTTGACTGTCAATTAGATCGTATCCAGCTGGCTCATGAGATATCCACTTTATTTTCCTGCCGATACTCAATTAACCTCTATATTTTTATTTGGGCTTGATTATTCAGGTTAAGTGTACTGCGACACATTTTTATTTGAAAAAGATAGATCACCAACACTGAACAAGAACTGATGAAATAATCGGTTAACACAAACATTATGTGATAATTGAGATTTGATATCGCCATTCAAATAAATCCACACCTATCCGTCTCTATTATTTAATATTTAGTGGCACCACATTGTGTTACTTCAGGTCTAACCCTGCGGTGTTTGTATTGTACATCCCTTGTATGATTTCAAATTAACAGCAGTCCACTAGGTCTCCCTTTATAACTCAGGGGTTGGGTGAGCATTACTTAATGCCAGAAACTTGCAATAACTCACTGTACATATTCACATTCATATTTACACTGTTGATCTGCACTGCACTCATTTAATTTAATTTCATTTACACTACACACACACACACTTTGCATTTTTCACACTGTCTATATATATTTTTTTTATATATATTTTATTTAATTTTACATTGCTGTATTTACATATATGTTGTATATATACATATATATTTTATTTTATTTTGTATTTTATATTTCACTTTGCATACTATACTTTATGTCACTTTCTTTCTTATATCTATAATTTATTGTGTTTAGTTTATCGGTGCTACTATGTCAACAAACTTCCCCTTGGGGATTAATAAAGTATATTTCTATTAATCTATTCTTCTTAATTCTCTCAAGACATGTCCCTCTTTAACCACTAGATGGCGCAAATAACCTTTTTTCTTTTCTATAGCGCACGAATTCAACCAGCAAAAAGGGACAAAATGTGCAAAGAAAGAATAAATAAAAAAACGCTTCATTTTGTACGATAACGCGCACTCATGAACAACAGTAGCTTTAATATCGTAGTTTATACATTACATTTAATAATTATAATCCAGGACGGTACGACAACTACATCGATTTCCTGCTCACGTGACCCACTAGATCAGCGGCTGTGGACATCTGCAAAATGGAGGTGAAGTGCTCGCAATTGTTGCAAAAGATAAACTGTTATTTGTAAAAAAAAAAAAAACGCACGGAAGCTATTAACCATTATAACGTTAGCGAATGAATGCACGTCGTGGTCTCGTAGCGTGTATATTATCGGTAGCTTCGGCGCTGCTCGTGACTTCGCTGTAGGTTCACGTTGCGTCGAGGCTAATGGTGTCCGCGTTAGCTGCAGGACGGCGCTGTGACTAGCTAGCTAAGGCGGTGCCTCGCTCGAGTTGTTGGCGTGGCTTTCAATGCGGAATCAGTCTCCACCCGCACGGACATTTTGGTAGTAGATAGCTGAGACTAATAGTGGCTTTTATGGCATAAAGCTCAACCTGCAGCTATCCTAAAGTTACGCGCTACGGACCGCGAGCCTCGGCCTTCTTTTTTTTTTTTTTTTTTTTTTTTTTTAACTCCATATTATTGCATATATCTAACGTAGCCCGTACTAATATTGTGCCCGCGCTCTGCATCCATTCGACGGACTCATTCTACACGACGATGCCTTTTTCGGTGAGCGCAGTCTTGCAACCGGGAACGTTAAAATGTAACGAGACGACGAGGCGTGAGACGCAGACAATGTGCATGTATCAATCTGCGAGAGCACATCGCTACGTAACCATGCTGCAGGTTTCCTCAACTGGATTCACTGTTGCACGAACTGAAACTGTGTTAATGTTCTTGTTTTACTCTTGTCTTTCCTCAGGACCGTGAAGCCAAAGAGCCCGAGCAGCTCAGAAAGCTGTTTATTGGAGGTCTGAGCTTTGAAACCACCGAGGAGAGTTTACGGGCCCATTTCGAACAATGGGGATCTCTCACCGACTGCGTTGTAAGTATTTCTATTGTAATCTTTGGCCAAAATGGCCGTAGATAATCATAAACAACATAATTGCGTAGCCAGTGAATATCCAGGGAATGGACGGTTGTAAAATATTATAAGTGCCTGTGTGCTCACTTGAAACAATACAGCGGACTGGTCTGACCACACATATGCACTCTATTAACTAGAGCGCATACCTTTGCATATCACAAGATTGGGTATTGAGTTATGAACATTTTGGCATTAGTTGCATGCCAATTGGATACAAATTCACCGTGGTATAGTAAAAATATTTTTTTCAAACTTTCATGACCTTGAACTTTGAACCGAACAATCCCAAATTCTAATCAAATGGTCCCCGGATAATAACCAATCATCCCACCAAATTGCATGCGATTCGGTTTAATGCTTTTGGACGTACGCGAATAACACGCACGCACACAAATACAGCGATCAAAACATGACCTTCCGCATTTTCAATGCGAAGGTAAAAAGTTACGGAGCGGACTCTTTCTGCTGAGGAGACTCGGGTCTGTAGGAGTGCAGGGAGAGACCTTTGACTCAGTGGAGCAGCAGCATCTCGACAGCTGACAGGAAGAGATTAAATAGACGTGTCAAGAAGGCCAGCAGTGGGCTGGGCTGTCCACTCGCTGCATACAGTGGAGGTGGAGGTGGTGGCAGACAGGTGGATGGTGGTGTAAGGTGTTCTGAAACAGGGCACTTCACAGACGGTGGAGAACAGGCTTCCGGACACGCGTGAATTAAGTTATCAACATTTAATGTCAGGAAGTGTAGAACAAACAATCAAAGTTCACGATCGTGATCTTCATCGAGGCGGCTCCCTCCACCTCGGCGTTACCTGTACAAGAGAAACATTAAGTATTTTCACAATAAGATTCCCGTCTATTATTTTCGGTATTAAAGTCACCTTCACAATAAAAGTCCCTTGTTATTGTAAGTCACGTCACGGATTTCAAGCGGCTCCGTCGATCTATAACACTAACATACAGTCACTCTCATGAACATACATTAAGTCTTTCCATTTACATTTGCATAGAGTAAACATTACCCCTATGCGTCATAATACATTAATAACATCAATATTCTCCCTAATATGTTCTATTATAATATCTTTCTATATGTATTAATTTAAAACACAAGACCTCTGCAGATGTTATCAAAATAAACTATTACCACCTAACAGTGGCTAAGCTATCATCCCTCATGAACAACGCCTCCTACCCCCGGTGTGTGAAGGAGAGGAACCGTAGGTCCTTCCTGCTGCACAACCAGCTAAGCTCCCAGTAGACCCCAAAACACTTAAAAATCCCTTCATTCACTCCAACCTGTGCAATATTAATAGCAATACACTGTGAAAAAAGACATATTTATTCTGCCTGTGTGTGTATATATTATTCAGCTACCATAGATTATTTACTGCCTATTGTTTATATCACTTGTTTTGCTCTTACTGCGTCTTGACGCCTTTGCCACTGTAATGCTGTAAATGTACCCACTGCGGGACTAATAATGGATTTTCTTATCTTAAATGTGTTCAACATGGCTGCAGTCCAGTGAAGCTGCCCTCACTACCCTTGTGTGTCGTTGTGCTGCTCACAGGTGATGAGGGACCCCAACAGCAAGCGCTCCAGAGGGTTTGGCTTCGTGACGTACGCCGCCGTGGAGGAAGTGGACGAGGCCATGACGGCGAGGCCCCATAAAGTGGACGGCCGGGTTGTGGAGCCCAAGAGGGCCGTGTCCCGAGAGGTAAACACGAGGGATGCCCCGATCTGATCGGCCCGTATTCCCATTATCGGTTTTGATCGGCGTTCTCAAAACGGCCGATCAAAGATTTATCTTACAGGGTTCGTACGGTCATGGAAAACCTGGAGAAGTCATGGCATTTTAAAATGGTCATTTCCAGGCCTGGAAAAGTCATGGAAAAAACTTAAATCACAAACGTTTTGGAAAAGTCGTGGAAATGTGTTATAATCACGTGTTCATTTACGTCGAGTTTAAAATAATTCACGTTTTTGAAAGGAAGACTCAAATTATAAGCCGGCATAGGCCAAGTCCAAACTTTTGCACATAAAGGATAATAGTTTGATTAAAAGAATAAACATTTATATAAGTGATTCTAAGAATAAACATGTATAGTAATGTTTATTCTTTTAATCAAACTATTGTCTCTCATTTGTTTCATTTAAGGTATATTGTATGCTTTGTAATTCTCATTGTTTGAATACTACATTTTCAAAAGGTTTTCATGTACACACCGAGATTTCAGTTTGGTCATGGAAATGTGGTTTAAAGTCCTGGAATTCCATTAGTCAATGTGTGTACCAACCCTGAGCTTAACTTATGCCAACATTAAAACATGTTTACTGTACCAAGGAAGAGTTTATCAAAATAAGTCAGTCCTGTATATAGATTTCCCCAAGAGTTCCAGGAAATGAATAATGCAGATGTGTTCCCTACATATCTGAAATCCCCTACAATAGCAATCAAACAATTTTAATGTATCAATTGGGACATTTTTTCAAAGTAAAAGTCCTGAATGTTTAAGGAAATCAGTAATTTCTTTAATGTTTGAGGAGTTTTATGTATGTATTTCCTCAATGAATAGAACGCTTCAATCGACACCGTGATCAAACGTGTGCGTGCGTGTGTGCGTGCGTGTGTGCGTGTGCGTGTGTGTGCGTGTGCGTGTGTGTGCGTGTGCGTGTGCGTGTGTGTGCGTGTGTGCGTGCGTGTGTGTGTGTGCATTCATTAAACCGCTCTGTTTCAGGACTCCAACAAACCAGGCGCTCATCTGACGGTGAAAAAGATCTTTGTTGGTGGCATCAAGGAGGACACGGAGGAGTACCACATTCGGGAGCATTTTGAGAAATATGGAAAGATCGAATGCATCGACATCATGGAGGAGCGCTCCACTGGGAAGAAGAGAGGATTCTGCTTCGTCTCCTTTGACGACCACGACACCGTAGACAAGATTGTCGGTATGTGTTGTCGACCTCGGTGCCGACGAGGCTGTCGGTAAACATTAAGCGCCGGTATGTACAGGGTTCGTACGGTCATGGAAAACCTGGAAAAGTCCTGGAGTTTTAAAATGGTCATTTCCAGGTCTGGAAAAGTCATGGAAAAAAACTTAAACCACAAAAGTTTTTGATCACAAAATGTGTTATATTCACTTGTTCATTTACGCAGAGTTTGAAATAATGAATATTTTAGAAAACGACTCGAAATATAAGCCGGCATACGCTCTCATACTGGCGGCGAAATCGTCTTTTTTTTTCCCCCGCGTTGCAAGTGAACGCACCTTAACTGGAAAGTTCATCGCCCATAGCTCGGGAAGCAAATGTTTATTCTTTAAATCAAATATTGTCTCTTAGTCATTTGTTTCATTTTATGTATACCGTATGCTTTGGAATTCACA
Organism: Liparis tanakae; assembly: GCA_036178185.1. Taxonomy (NCBI): domain Eukaryota; kingdom Metazoa; phylum Chordata; class Actinopteri; order Perciformes; family Liparidae; genus Liparis; species Liparis tanakae. The sequence continues at coordinate 21,798,539 of CM070107.1, forward strand.
TTGTTTAAGTATTAAATGTTCTCACTTTTTCATGTATAAACCGAGAGTTCAGTTTGGTCATGGACATTTGGTTTAAAGTCCTGGAAATCCATCGGTCAAAATGTGTAAGAACCCTGTATGTAAGTGTTGTGTTTTTCTCGTTTTCTTTACAGCCCAGAAATTCCACACCATCAACTTCCACAATTGTGAGGTCAGAAAAGCGCTCTCAAAACAGGAAATGAGTGCGATGTCCACTAACCGCGGTAAGCGCAACATGAAATGCAGAGCGAAGTTGTACTTAACAATCGATTCTGTATATGCCGTCTGCAGTCAGTACATCGATGCAAACCGCTCTAACGTGTCACCTTTGTACATATCAGGCAGGAACGAAGACTCAGGAAACTTCATGGGGAGAGGAAATAATTTTGGAGGTGGTGGCAATTTCGGTCGAGGTGAGTACAATTTGCTTCCTACAGGGTTCGTACGGTCATGGAAAACCTGGAAACGTCATGACATTTTAGACTTGTCATTTCCAGGCCTGAAAAAGTCATGGAAAAAACGTAAATCATAAAAGTTTGGGAAAAGTCATGGAAATTTGTTATAATCACGTGTTCATTTACACCGAGTTTAAAATAATTCTTTGAAAGGAAGACACTCAAAATATAAGCCGGCGTACGCTCTCATACTATCGGTGCAATTATAATTTTTTTCCCGTTGCAAGTGAACGCACCTTAACTGGAAAGTTCTCTGGCCATAGCAACAGTAGCTCAGGAAGCGGTCGGGATAATGTAATTTGTTTCATTTAAGGTGTATTGTATGCTTTGTAATTCACATTGTTTGAATACTACATTTTCAAAAATGTTCATGTATACACCGAGATTTCAGTTTAGTCATGGAAATTTGGTTTAGAGTCATGGAAAAGTCATGGAAAAGTCCTGGAAAAGTCCTGGAAATTCATCGGTCAACATGTGTAAGAACCCTGTTCCTCGAGGAAAAGGCCTCTAGTCTTCAGCATCCTAATGCAGGAACATTTGATAGCGATGTTTACATGTCAATAAGGGTTGCAGGATCGGGAAGTTTAACAAACACTGACACTGAAGAAAGTAAAATGGTTGCCTCTCTTCGTCCCAATGTTCTTTTAAGTGTCAGCAAACAACTAATTGGTGCATGGCCATAAGCATCTGGTAATGTCTCTAAATCAACTCGATCTAGGTAGAGGTGAGCGTTGTTCTGTTGCCTCGAACAAGAACTTTGTGTTTTAGTTCCGCTGAATTCACAATGTAGGAGATCCGCCGTCGGACAATAGGAGTACAGAAACTGTTGATTTGTAATGCAGCCGTCAGACAGCAGACATGCGGAATAAGTCATGTGACCGACAGTGTGTTCTCACATTGTGGCTATGCAGAAGTGATTCGTCACGTTTGTATATTGTTCGCATGAAATCATTCTGCAGACGCTTTGTTGTCCCATCTAACCGACTGAATACTGTAATAGAGCATCACATGAAGCTACTTTAGTGTGGACACGGTCTCATCCGTTTCAAGTATTCAACATATTGCTCACAGTTCTGATTCCTAATGTCGAACACTTGTTTTCTAGGCGACTACGGTGGAGGACGAGGTGGTTACGACGATTTTGACAATGGTGAGCTCTTCCAAAAAAATGTTGTGTGAAGTTCCTGCGATAAACGTTTGACTGGTTATGAAACGGCCTTCGTTGTATACGGCTGCATCTATCGGGGTTCTTAGGGCCGTGGAAAACCTGGAGAAGTCATGGAGTTTTAAAATGGTCATTTCCAGGCCTGGAAAAGTCATGGAAAAAACTTGAATCATAAACGTTTTGGAAAAGTCACGGAAGTTTGTTATAATCACGTGTTCATTTACGTCGAGTTTAAAATAATTCATATGTTTTTGAAAGGAAGACTCAAATTATAAGCTGGCATAGGCCAAGTCCAAACTTTTGCACATAAAGTATAATAGTTTGATTAAAAGAATAAACATTTATATAAGTGTTTCTAAGAATAAACTTGTATAGTAATGTTTATTCTTTTAATCAATTTTTTTTCATTTAAGGTATATTGTATGCTTTGTAATTGTCATTGTTTGAATACTACATTTTCAAAAAGTGTTCATGTACACACCGAGATTTCAGTTTGATCATGGACATTTGGTTTAAAGTCCTGGAAAAGTCCTGGAATTCCATTAGTCAACGTGTGTACCAACCCTGACAGGGTTCGTACGGTCATGGAAAACCTGGAAGAGTCATGGAATTTAAAAATGGTCATTTCCAGGCCTGGAAAACTCATGGAAAAAACTTAAATCATAAAAATTTTGGAAAAGTCATCGAACTTTGTTATAATTGCATGTTTATTTACACCGAGTTTGAAATAATTAAGATGTTTTTTTAAAGAAAGACGCTCAAAATATAAGCCGGCGTACGCTCTCAATACGTAAAATGTTCTAAATTGTTCATGTTTATACCGAGATTTCAGTTTGGTCATGGACATTTGGTTTAAAGTCCTGGAAAAGTCCTGGAAATCCATCGGCCCACATGTGTAACCACCCTGTGTTAACACCACTTGGGAGCTTTTCGTTTCACCGTCATGAATACAGCTAAGTTGTATGTTTGCTATGTTGTTCACCGTTGCAGGTCAAGGAAGAAATTACGGTGGAGGACAAGGTTACGGAGGGGGCCGAGGGGGCTACGGAGGTGGTGGAGGAGGAGGTGGTGGTGGAGGTCAAGGGTACGGCAACCAGGGCGGCGGCTTTGGCGGCAGCTGTGATGGAGGCTACGGACACAACGACGGAGGTGAAACGCAAACCCTACCGACTCCAGAATTGTGTTTGCTAAACCAAAGAGAGGAACCCATCGTCAGCGGGCCTTACCAGACATTGCCTCACACATTTACACTTGCATCCTCAGGATACGGAGGAGGGGGAAACTACAACGACATCGGAAATTATGGCGGACAGCAGTCCAACTATGGACCCATGAAGGGGAACAACTTCGGTGGCAGGAACTCGGGCGGAGGCGGAGGCGGAGGAGGACCATACGGTGAGTTTTACCCTCCACAATCACACATCGAGTGACGTGACGTCACAATTCCTCCTGAGGAGTATCCAACGTATTTGGCTGTGATCAATTAACTGCAGGTGGCTATAGCTCTGGTGGCGGCGGAGGAGGAGGAGGAGGGAGCGGAGGAGGAGGAGGAGGAGGAGGAGGCAGCTACGGCTCACGGCGATATTAATTATTTGATGTTTCGGTAAGTTGCCTTCATTTTCACACCAGCCTCGTAGCACAGTACAGAGTGAGCCCTTGAAAGTGCAGAATAACTATTTGTTCTATCCTGTATCCATTCAACAGGCTTCAGTTCTTAGCAGGAGAGGCGAGGAGGTGAGCAAAGGAAAGGAATTGTCAGGAAAAGCTGCAGTTTACTTTGAGGCAGTCATCTGAGAGCATTAGAGGAACACAAGTCAGTCATTACTGCAGCTAAATCTGAAGTTTATGGAACAAGGACTGTATACACAAGACATGAGTTCAGATGATACTCCTCCCTAATTGTGATAGATGTGTCCCCACCCAGCTATTTTTCCTTCTGTGCGTCTGAAGTGTGTGTGTATTGTGCCTATGGTATCAGGGGTAAAGAGTAAATTGTTTTTTGTTCTTTTGTTTTTTATCTGAAGTCCGTTCTTAATATCTTTTTTTTTCTTTTTTTTCTTTTTTTTAAATATGGATTAGTTTTCTACTGGTCAATGAATCTTTTGTCTTTTAACCTGGTTTTTTTCATAGCGTAAAATCAGGCCTGCCGACGAGCTAGAATTACAATTTTCTTTCTTTCTGAAGATATGATTGCTCAATTGCAAGTGTCAAGTGTATGTTAATTTTGTATGTGAAGCACAGTATGTAAATCCTTCGTAGTACCAGTGTCAACTAATATCAGCAGTCTGGGTTAGAACCAAGGGAATCCCTCACTCTTCCTGTTGCCAGAAAACAGAATTCTAGATTGTTCGAATATTTTGATTAGACGAAAAAGACTGAATAAAATTGTGTAGTAAAGTAACATGAGGTTCAGTGCGTCATTGGTTCAGAAAAAGATCAAATGAGTTATTGATTCATCTGTTGCCTGCATATTGTAACTGTGAAGTTCAGCAAATCAGCCTGTCCAGAACGTGCTCCTCCTCTTTGGGAGGATAGTGTATCGACTGTGTTTACCTGTACAAGAGTCCATGACAGGGGAGCGTTGGCTAGTCCTAGGGCGATGGGCCAAGAAAGTATTATAACAGCCACAAGGACCGGCAGTCGGGCCCTCGGCGTCGCTAGTGTGGAAGATTGCAGATGTCTGTCAGACAGGACGCCTTCAGCCCCAGCACAGTGGACCAGTCAGCCTTTTGAGGGAGAAAGGAGAAGGCGGCATCGAGCGCCACGCCCACGGAGGAAGCCGGTAGTGAGCGTCTGTCTCTTTGGAGGCTAGCTACAGACCGGCAGCAGCTGGTGCTGGCGAAGAAAGACTAGTCCCCGGACACATTGGAGATCCCGTTGAGTCAGAGATACTGCAGTTTTACCCCGCAAGTGCTAGATTTCAGACTTAAACGAGAAAAGGGAGTGAGTATTTCACAAACAGCTGACCTGAGAAGATGAAGCAGGTAAGAGTAACTGCTTTGCTTGATTTGCAGATGTGGAAAGAGGCATTCTCTTCCTGCTGAAAAGCTGTAAGAGACCTGATAACATGGAAGGTTCTGGATGGGTAAGACTTTTTTCAAAATATATTGTAATCTTACAGTGCACATGGTGATGTACGAGGTGCGGGGGCTTCTGTTGAGGTGTAGCGAGCAGGAGGACGCCCGGTACGGCTGCACGTTGACCAGGATGAGCCTGTGACCTCACCACTCCGACTGCAACACCGCCAAAACACGTGTTGATGAAGTCGATCATGATGAACCCCTCGGGTAGAAATAACTATTTGTAGGCACACCAATACAATCAACAACTTTATTTTCTTTATTAGACTGGCGTAAATTTAATTGCAGGTTTATTACTGAGATCATAGTTAAAGGTGGTGTTATAAAGGACAATATTTATATTTATTTTACTTAAAATGAAGGGGGCTAAGTCCAGTAACAACACCACTAACTATAACCTCAGTGTTAAAACATAAGCAAACTAGAATGGGCACTCGGCAGAGCGCATACCTTCGCAATTTACGTTTTTCACCTTTTTGTGACCTTGACCTTTGACCCAATCACGCCCAAAAACTAATTGATTGTTCCTTGGGTCATGACCAATCATCCTACCAAGTTTCATAAGAATCGGTTCAGTTTTGTCTGAGTTAGACGAATAACTGACAGACGGACAAACGGACATATTCACAAATAAATAAATACACGCCGGCGAAAACATTACCTTCTGCATTTTCAATGCGAAGGTAACAAACCACTTTATGACGGCGTAAAAATTGAAGTACATTATAAGCTTCTTATAAGTAGACTTAATGGCAGAGCAGTTGTATCGGATTACATTATCCTGAAGTGGTTAGTGAGTTTCTATACTAATGACACCACTGGTGCCCTGCAGTGAGTACTGTATGCAAATCAGGCTGCGTAAATAAGCAGAACAATGTCGTTACAATGTGCAAGTGACTAGCTTTTAACAGCAAAGTGAGGTCGTATAAGTAGAATATAAAGAATGCACCGTTATAGGCAATATAAAACGGCTACACCATCTCCAAAAAGCAAAACGTGGAAACGAACAAAAAGAAACATGCGCAAACTGCCGGAGAGCGGGCCTGTGGTCACGACTTGACACGTCCAGAGTATTTAGTTGGCACTCGGTCCAAGACGTGTTAGCATCCAAGATGTTTCAAAAGATAAATGGGTTCATTAGGTGCTGACATTTTGTCCGAACCCTTTGTTCACAATAAGTTGAAAGATGATGACTCCAGACCGCCTGACGCTGCTGTTTGTAATTACTGTTATTGAAGATGTGCTATTTTTACAGGGAGTGATTTAACGCGGTACGGTTAGACATGCATTCCAATTACGGTGCACATCTTAATAAAAGAATCCAGTTGCATTTTGGATCATTTAACTTCTTTTAGATAGAAACGTCTTTTTAACTGACACTCTTAGCAGTGGTTGTAACATGAAAACAGACCTGTTTCTGTGTGTTGGGTTACAGCAGAATTAGCTGTGTTGCATCATGATGATACATTATCCTTGAATAGTTGCCGCCAACACAACTTTTTGGAAGTATTCGTAAAGTTTCCACACATGTCAGGAACACTCGGTGTGAAAATGGAGGAACAATGTCCGCTGATGTGTTTCTCAATCAGTTGAAGGATAGTGTGTCACCACCTCGACGACACGCAATGAAGCAAACCAGCGTCCGTGAACTGTTTGCCAGACCGTGAGATATGTTGAGTGTTTCTTGTGCTCTTAAATAAAAATGTTTTCAATAACTTGAGTGTTTTATTTCAACAACAAAAAAGATTAATCCCAATTTTAACAGGGTTCGTACGGTCATGGAAAACCTGGAAAAGTCATGGAATTTTAAAATGGTCATTTCCAGGCCTGGAAAAGTCACGGAAAAAAAACTCAAATCGTAAAAGTTTGGGAAAAGTCATGGAAATGTGTTATAACAGGGTTCTTATGGTCATGGAAAACCTGGAAAAGTCATGGAATTTTAAAATGGTCATTTCCAGGCCTGGAAAAGTCATGGAAAAAAAACTCAAATCATAAAAGTTTGGGAAAAGTCATGGAAATGTGTTATCACGTGTTCATTTACGCCATTTTTTTTTTTTTTTTAAGAAAGCTGCTTATAATGTAAGCCGGCGTACGCTTTCAATACGCAAGATTTACTAAATTGTTTGTGTTTGGTCATGGAAATTTGGTATAAAGTCCTGGAAAAGTCATGGAAATCCATCTGTCAACATGTGTGAGAACCCTGTATAATCACATGTTCATTTATGCCGAGTTTAAAGTAATGAATGTTTTAGAAAGTACGACTCAAAATATAAGCTGGCGTACGCTCTCAATACGCTAAATGTTCTAAATTGTTCATGTTTATACCGAGATTTCAGTTTGGTCATGGACATTTGGTTTAAAGTCCTGGAAAAAGTCCTGGAAATCCATCTGTCAACGTGTGTAAGAACCCTGTTTAAATACTTGTGTATTGTTGCAGCCTACAACTCGTCATGTGATTGTGTGTCATTTATTCCACTGGAGTCCGTCTGTCCCTCGCCAGTTTAGTTCGCCACACGCCCTGTGAGGTTTGTCACGCGCGCAGAAGGATGGGCGTGTTGGTCGAAGGTGGCGTTTGTGTGTCAAAGGGATCTCGCTGAATGCTTCACCTTTGCTCGTGCGCGTCAGGGCGGGACCGTTGTGACGTCACACACACGGTGAGCACCCTCTGCTCTACTGTACCTCCACAATTAGGCTCTTTGTTGTGTGACGTAATGAATGCACTGGGTGTCGTTTTTCTTTTTTTCCGACGGCAGTTACGCGGTATTAAAAGATTTGGGTTGCTGTACAAAGCGAGCAAATTGTAGAAGTGCTATAAGCCAATAACGCTTGTTTCAGTACAGTATTTCTTTTCTTTACTTCTCTTATAAGCCCTCAAGAGCATGTGGTAAGTTACACAATCGGCCTTTGCTTATACGTCCATCTGCTGCGGCCCAGAGTACTACACACAATGTTCTTTGCAGGGTTCATGGAAAACCTGGAAAAGTCATGGAATTTGAAAAATGGTTATTTCCAGGCCTGGAAAAGTCATGGAAAAAACTTAAATCATTAAAGTTTGGGAAAAGTCATGGAAATGTGTTATAATCACGTGTTCATTCACGGAGAGTTTGAAATAATCTGTTTTTTTTTTAAAGAAAGACGCTCAAAATATAAGCCGGCGTACGCTCTTAATACGTACAATGTTCTAAATTGTTCATGTTTATACCGAGATTTCTGTTTGGTCATGGACATTTGGTTTAAAGTCATGGAAAAGTCCTGGAAATCCATTGGTCAAAATGTGTAAGAGCCCTGTCTAAGTAAATAGGAGCCCATTTAGCTATAGGAATACTTTATTGAAAAGCACAGAAGTCAAGATTTTATAAAAGAGTTTGGGCAGCAAATCATACAGGGACCGTTATAAAATATGAGTAACAATGATTGAAACAATCAGCAATATATATATATATATACAATATATACATGTACAGTAACAGTTTTTTTATCAATCTCAAAAGCAAGTCATGTATATATATTTACAAACAATATCTGTTAAAGTATGTCAGGAATCTGAGTACAAAAGAAGTAAAATATCAAAAATAGTCCAACATTCAAGAGAATCGCGCGTAAACTATACAACAGTTCTGCAGAGCTATTAATGCTTCAAAGCGGAACGACGAGAGTTATTGCATAGTGTTACCGTGACGATGCAGCGCCGTATTACAAAGGAGTCAGGAGGTTGTCTTCGCTCTTGATGAAAGTCTTTTTGACGCGAGGGACGAGGAAGACGTTGCCGTCCGTCGACTGCTGCAGGGAGTAGTCGGAGGGCGAGTAGCGGTTCCCCTTCTCGTCCCGCAGCATGCCGAACACCTCCAGGTACAAGCTGTTGAGCTGCTTCTTCATCTCCTTCAGGTCGCTGGCGTTCTGGCTCTTCTCGCTCAGCAGGCGCTCCTTCTCGTCCTTCAGGGAGTCCAGGTTGCTCTCCAGACCCACGATGTTCTCCATCTTGCGCTTGCGGCAGTTCTGGGCCGCCACCTTGTTTTTGCCGCGTCGCCGGATGTCTCGGACCAGGGCGAGCTGCGCCTCGTTCAGCTGGTGCTTGGACATCATCTCGTTGAAGTCGTCCACCGGCAGGTTGATGATCATGTCGACGGTGAACGGGATCTTGAGGGCCCTGGCCCGCTGCTCGTCTCGCGAGAGGCGCTTTTCCGAGCGTTTCTTCTGCTTGTCTTTGGCGAAGGGGGCGTCGTCGTGGCCGCTCTCCTCTGCCGGGTCGGTCCCGTGTCGCCTGGGGTTCTTTTCCTGCCTCTGCTGTGGCTGCCCCATCGAGGCGAACAGAGAAATACCCGGCTGAAGATGATCAGGTTGGAAATTTAGGGAGAACATGTCCGAGTAGTCGGATTCTGCACTCCCGGGGTTGTGGTCCATCTCCTCCATGTCCGAGTCGCTGAAGCCGAAGGACTCGTCTCCGTGCGAAGACTTCCCGGGGGAACTCGCGTTTGGGCTCGTGTTGGAGGAGATTCCTGAATCCGAGTCTGGCATTTCTGCCGTCGCATTCGGTTTTCCTCTGTCGAATGCGTCTCCGGATGAGAGGCTGTTGAGGTCCACGGGTGTGAAGGGAGGCTTGTTGGAGGCGTCGGACTTGGCTTTACTTTCCTTTCCTTCGAGGCCTCGGCTCTCTTCCACAACAGCGTTGGGGTAAAACATGTCGCAGAAACTTTCTGCAGTGAAGTCGGCATTTAACTGAGGAGCTTCCTCCTTCATCTGGCTGGGGTTGTCCGGCGGGGCCATGTTGGGATTGAATGCATTCATAAACTGTGCAGGACACACGTCTGTGTTTGTTTCCCCGTCCGTGGGGTAGAACGTGTAGTTTGCATTCTGCACTTCGGGGCGGTTGGGAAGAGGATATGCTGCGGTCTCCAGTGAGTTTTCCATTTGCAGGTTCAGGCATTGCTAGGAGAAAAAGATAAAGAGCCATCCAAGTGAATACAATGAACATATTATAGTATAAGTTGAGTCACGACTTTAAAATTCAAGATGAGAGTGGAAATACAAGTGTCAACACTTATTGTATGTGCTGCTGTGGAGGCATATATGTTATGTGCTCATACGGTCTTGATATTTCAGTTTTTTACATGACATGACATGTCCTTTAGCAGACGCTTTTATCCAAAGAGACTTACAATAAGTGCATTTCAACCTAGAGTACAAACTAAGAACAACAAGAATACAGAAAGTAACATTTCCTCAACATAGTCAAACTACAAAAGTACCACAATAAGATATTTAAGAGCCACTGAAGAGATAATCTGTGTTTTAATCCAGATATAGTCGTGATATAACATGGTCTGTGTCACATGGTCTGTGTCACATGGTCTGTGTCACATTGTGATGACTTATCAACATACATCCTTATTTATTATTATCTAAAATAAAAGGTTTTATTCCTGTTTTCTTTATAGCTGTGCAGTTGTTCTAGTGACTTGTATTTCACTATTTCGTAATTCACTAACAGGGTTCGTACGGTCATGGAAAACCTGGAAAAGTCATGGAATTTTAAAATGTTTATTTCCAGGCCTGGAAAAGTCATGGAAAATCATAAAAGTTTTGGAAAAATCATAGAAATTTGTTATAATCACATGTTCATTTACACCGAGTTTGAAATAATTCATATGTTTTTGAAAGGAAGACTCAAATTATAAGCCGGCATAGGCCAAGTCCAAACTTTTGCACATAAAGGATAATAGTTTGATTAAAAGAATAAACATTTATATAAGTGTTTCTAAGATTAAACATGGATAGTAATGTTTATTCTTTTAATCAAACTATTCTCTCTCATCCATTTGTTTAATTTAAGGTATTTTGTATGCTTTGTAATTCTCATTGTTTGTTTATACTACATTTTCAAAAAGTTTTCATGTACACACCGAGATTTCAGTTTGGTCATGGACATTTGGTTTAAAGTCCTGGAAAAGTCCTGGAATTCCACTGGTTAACGTGTAGGAATGTTTTAGAAAGAAAACTCAAAATATAAGACGGCGTACTGGCGGCGCAATTATTTTTTCTTCGCGTTGCAAGTGAACGCACCTTAACTGGAAAGCTTGTTGGCCAAGCAAGTGTTTATTCTTTTAATAAAAATATTGTCTCTTATTCATTTGTTTCATTTTATGTATACTGTATGCTTTGGAATTCACATTGTTTAAATACTACATGTTCTCACCTTTTCATGTATAAACCGAGATTTCAGTTTGGTCATGGACATTTGGTTAAAAGTCCTGGAAAAGTCCTGGAAATCCATCGGTCAACACGTGTATGAACCCTGACTAAATAGCCAGTTGAAATGCATCTGAAATCTCAATCTCCCAGCACAAAGCAGCTAACAACAACCTCCTTTTTTCTCCTATTCCAAGTCTTATCAGCAGCTAACTAATGCAATGCTATGTATGCTGTAGGGTTCGGGTTGTAGTCCAGTCCAGAGTGAGAGGTCAACGCTACACCCATTAACTAATGGACATTTCAACTGACTTAAAAAGAAAACAAGAAGGCAGCTACTGAGAAACTAGCGTCCACATATCTTAACGTGCGGGCAGAAAGGGCACGTCTCACTGAAATATCCACGACCAAACTGAACTCTCGGTGTATACATGAACATTATTGAAAATGTAGTATTCAAAGAATGAGAATTACAAAGCATACAACACACCTTAAATTAAACAAATTACATTATCCCGACCGCTTCCTGAGATACTGTTGCTATGGCCAGAGAACTTTCCAGTTAAGGTGCGTTCACTTGCAACGGGAAAAAATAATAATTGCACCGATTGTATGAGAGGGTATACCGGCTTAGATTTTGTGTCTTTTATTTATTTGTGTTTTTAATTATTTTAAATTCGGCGTAAATGAACATGTGAATATAACAAATTTCCATGACTTTTTCAAAACTTTTATGATTTAAGTTTTTTTCCATGACTTTTCCAGGCCTGGAAATGACTATTTTAAAATTCCATGACTTTTCCAGGTTTTCCATGAGCGTACGAACCCTGAATGTAAGCTGCCCACAGTTGAACGGGCCAGTCGCACCTGTCTCAAATGCGTGAGACCTCATTCTCACAGAGCAACAAAAAGGTGTTTGTTCCTCTAATGCCGGGCTCCTGACCACCGATGCGTTCTTTGAGTTTTTGTTACGCCACGCAAAACACCGCGCCATTGACGTGGGAGAATCCGTGTATTATACCTGCAGCTCGGGGAGAGACAAAAGCTCCATCCAGGCCTGCTCCAGATCTGGGGACATCCTCTGTGGGGGTGGTGGACCCGGGCTGAGGGAGGCAGGAGGCAGAACCGGCTGCTCAGGTGACATCATGGGTGCAGCAGCAGCAGCAGGTGTGTCCAGGCACACGGAGGTGTTCTGTCAGACAAGAATACAACCGTTTTTAATACACAGGGTTCTTACACATTTTGACCGATGGATTTTTCTATGACTTTTCCATGACTTTAAACCAAATTTCCATGACCAAACTGAAATATCAATTTTTTGGGGGAAAATTGTGCGTATCGAGAGCGTACGCCAGCTTATATTTTGAGCATCTTTCTTTAAAAAAACATATAAATGATTTCAAACTCGGCGTAAATGAACACGTGATTATAACACATTTCCATGACTTTTCCCAAACTTTTATGATTTAAGTTTTTTTCCATGACTTTTCCAGGCCTGGAAATGACCATTTTAAAATGCCATGACTTTTCCAGGTTTTCCATGACCGTACGAACCCTGAATACAGCTGAATGTCTTGTTGCAGGCTGCCAGCTTCGGTGTGTCGTTTCTTTGTTGTTGGTATTACCTCATTTTCCTCTACAGCAAATGTCTCTGCAAGGAGCTGCAGACATTCGTCGAACGAGATGGCGTCCTCGCTCTCTTCGGTGAAGCGGACGTTCTGCAAGAAAGGTTCAAATGCATATTAAACTTTACCACCTTGCGTCCTTTAAAAACAGCGCATACATTTATATTTATTTATAGAACGTGTGTCTCTGTAGAGTAGCTCCTCGTGCGCCGATGCAAAGCTACCGACCCACCTGTGTTTCTGTAGTCACACAGGCTGGGTGTTACCGTAGCTTCAGCCGCAGCCTATCGGAGAGCGTGGGAGTGGTCCCCCTCTGACATGAGTAACGACGGCCGCGTGCCGTACCTTGGTAACCTCTAGAGGCGCGCCGGCCGACTGCAGCGGGGCGCTGGGCGCCGGGCGGGGGATGTACTCTCCCGTTTCCTCGTCCAGCTGCAGCTGTGCCAGCAGGGCCTTCTCCTGCTCCCGGATCTGATGCTGCCTCTTCTCCTCCTCCAGCTCCCGCAGCCTCCGCAGCTCGTGCTCTTTCTGACGGTGGTTGTAGTCGAACACCTCGCGCCTGGCGCCCAGATCGATGTCCTGCTTCCACAATATGTCGATCAGGTCCATGTCCTAGAAAGAGAGCGGAGGGGAATCGGCATCGTGAGTGGCGAGCGATGCTCGGTCGCAGCGGATGCGGACGCGAGCTGCGTCGGAGCCCCGCTGTGCAGCGGGGCTGTTGCGCCTGCCACACCCCGGCCCTCAGTATCCGTTCACTGACAACACTGGCACTGAAGTCGAGGGGGAGAAGCCGCATGAATAATAGATGTGCTTCTCTCCTTCCCGGCCACCGCACCGCACGCCAGCAGAAGTCACGTATCCCCACTTGATACCCTTTGCGAGGTAGGCGATCGTTACCCATCTGATTATGTTGAGGTGTGAATTCACTGGTCGCGTTCAAACTCACACAGGGCGGAATCTCAGTCAGGATTAGTTCTCAAACTCATAAAGTAAAATCCCAAGCGTTCATGTCCTACTATGCAGTATTTATCAAATTGTATTAAATGTCAGTATAACTGACTGCTTTTTTATAATGCTTATTTATATTATTTATATTACTTGTTTCTTTTTTATTATTCGTTTTTATTCACTTGTGAGCAATGCTACTGTGATCCTGTAATTTCCCCGCTGGGGGACTAATAAAGGACTATCTTATCTTATCTTATCTTATCTTATCTTATAAGTTTGTTGTTTGTTGTTTTGTTTTTTTTCGCGAATGACATGAATATATTTTTTACGGCGGTACAAACCAATAAAATATGAGCTACAAGGCTGTAGCTCTGTTGCTGGATTCTGTTTTCCTTGTTTTCCTTCCTGCGATAATATCTTCAAGTAAACAACCACAACTCTCTGGATAACTGACCTCAGCGTATTTTGTCACAACACTGGACACATTATTCTGTCCTACGTTTAGTATACAGGGAGTTCAGGGATGCTGACGATACAGAATGTTAGACACAGCTTTTCTTGTAGGTATCCACCCGCTGAATGTTTCTGAAGTTTTAAACAAGAATGTGCAAAAGATAAACTGTGCTGCTCTCTTCCCCGGGTCTTTTACACAGAACATATTTACAGAAGGAAGTCATTTCCAAAAGCCCAGGGATGTTGCATAAACCCATGACACGTTCACAAGAGCATGTCCGAGCATGTGACTGGTGTGTTTGTTGCTCAAATGTGTGTATAAACACAACTTATGGGAAATGCTAGCCATCATTCATATGGCCACAACAGACACAACTAGTGGGAAGCCAAGGATGAGCTGAAGGGACTATATCTGGATTAAAACACAGATTTGCACTTCAGTGGCTCTTAAATATCTTATTGTGGTACTTTTGTAGTTTGACTATGTTGAGGAAATGTTACTTTCTGTATTCTTGTTGCTCTTAGTTTGTACTCTAGGTTGAAATGCACTTATTGTAAGTCGCTCTGGATAAAAGCGTCTGCTAAATGACATGTCATGTAATGTAGAGGGAAATAATGCACAAAGTAGAATAAAACACAATAAAGAGGATGTGGAATGAAAGAGAAACACTGCATACTAATATCCCCTCCTTTGATGTGTGTATTCACAGGAATGCGTGGTCAAGTTCATGAACTCATAATAAGAGCAAACAAGCATCTAAATATATTCCAAAACATTGTTGACACCATTTTTCGCACTACAATTGTAGCACTGGAAAATAAGAACCCACTAACCCTCTTTGACTCAATGTTGCATCAGAGCCGTGACCGCTGGAGGATTACACGTCACTGAGGCGGCCTACTATAACGGAGTGTGGGGGGGGGGGGGGGGGGGACACAACCAGGCATTATGGCTTCTGGAGGAATGAGAACCTAGCCTAAAATGTCTGAGTGTGACTTCAGGTCATTCGTGTTTTCCAAACTAACAGACCACATTCCTGTCCGTTTGTCACACCTTACACGCTCATCTGACAAGTCATACGAGTTCCTTGTTGAACAAGCCGACGTCTGTCTGCTATGCCGGGTAGTTCAAGAGGCACTTTCACTGTCACTGATTCATTGTGCTTTTACATAATGAATAACTAAACTCACTGATTTTTGCCAGCCTCTTACAACCAAATAGATTGTGTAAATGTGGGTGTGTGTGTGTGATATATGTTTGGTACCAGCATGGATATCAGTCACGAGTCCTCATTTGGCACGAGGACAAGGAAATTGGCTCAACATTTCCCAGACCTCCCTGGCACACAATACACACCTATTCCTGACAAAAAACACGCCTTTAGTTTAAAATAATGACTTAATACAGCTGACAACATGTACTTTGACAACCGGCTAATAGCGATTGGTCCCTAGATAGAGGAGTGATTCAAAGTGTGTGCGCTATGGGTTGCTCATTTACCTGGCTGGGTCTTAAACAAGGGCCTCAAAGGGGACCTGACTTCCCTGGTTTATTACAGCTTCTTTCACCAGCACTCAGTGGACAGCCACCCTTGACCGAGGATGATGAAACACAGCAGCACATGTTCCAAGGCAGCCCTTTGGGCCCTCATCAGTCAACCGGTACTCACTGACCCCCTCGCTGGAGACAGGTTTAGCCAAACACTTCAAATGTATCACGTGACACATAATCCCAAATGCAGCATCTCATTCAATGTGTATGATCAATATAACCAGTACAGCCTGTAGTGGTGGTTATATAACATGTCAACATACACTGAACAACACACAGGCAAACATACACACACTTTGCATTTGTTTCACATTGTCTATATTTTATTTAATTTACACTGCTGAATATTTGCATATATGTTGTGTGTATATATACATATATATATATTATTTTGTATTTTATATTTTTTATATTTTTATATTTCACTTCTATATTATTATTATTATTATTATTAAATATTAAATATATATATATATATATATTAAATATTATTATATTATATATAAATTATATATAATTTAATTTTACATTGCTGTATTTACATATATGTTGTGTATATATATACATATATATTTTATTTTATATTTCACTTTGCATACTATACTTTATGCACAGTCACTTTCTTTCTTTCTTATATTTATATTTTATTCTTGTGTGTTTAGTTTATTGGTGCTACTGTGTCCACAAATTTCCCCTTGGGGATTAATAAAGTATATTTCTATTCTATTCTATCAAACACTGAGGAAGAAGTATGGCCTAGAGATCGATCATTCACGCTCGTCTATATCAGATATGGTTGCCTATCACATGCTTAGAGGAAGCAGCCTGGGGGGCTGGGCAGTTTCAAGAAATGAGCTAGCGAGATTCATAGCGTGTCAAATTAAAGATATCATGTCATTGTATTCAAAGTAACAGCAGCAACACGAAGGAAGTTAGCAGCCTGGCTCGTGATAGTATCTTCCTGCTTTATGTTGTGTGTTTTATTTCCTGCCGAGCAAAACACGTCACAAGCGAATGACTTGCAGAAGTGAAAGCTGTATCGAGGGCAGCCTCAATATCTCTGTGACTAAAGAAAGCCAGGCCCGCGGGGTATTTCGTAGGCTCTTCCCAGCAGGTGTTATTTAGACATTATAATAAGTACGTCATAACCAGGTTGTCACTGCGTATTCTTTCATTCGCGACAGCGAACATGACAAAAGTTTACCTGAACTATTCGGCTATCACGTCGGTCGCTTTTAAAAAGGGAGTTAGCCGTCAATGTCCAGCGTCTACTTTGAATAAATTCTTTATTTACCTGTTGACTGGAAGGCATCACCTCCATTTCCATCATCGCGGAGCTATGTCTGGCCGTAAAGACACGCCTTGTGAATGTTAAATATGTGTGTTATTCCTTCCTTCGGCAGGTTAAAATGGCGAGAGGTCCGAAGCCGATAGAGTCCGTCGTCGCAGCTGAGCAGAGGGAAACATTGCTCCCTTAAATCTAATGAACGTTATGGAGATGATGGCCCTGCCCACCGCGCTCAGGCGCCGGGATCGTCCCCCTCGCTCCGGCCTATGAGGCTCAGAGCTGGGCGTCTGCGCATGCGCGTGACGCCCGCTAGGTCGAGCTGGTAGAAGCGCATGCGCGTGAAGTCCGCTAGGTCGAGCTGGTAGAAGCCCGAACACACGGGTTGCAAAACAAAAAACGACGATATATGCAACACGTTTATGTGCACGTCAAGTGTGTAATACGTCTTAAGACGACCGTGCACGTGATTGGCAATTCATTTAAAAAATGATCAAACTAACCAGCTCGTATTGTCTGAAAATGATTAAGCCCACACACAGTTGGGCTTAATCTATTATTATATATCTGAGCGTCAACATTTCTTAGCTGCTAAAAAGTCAGTTTATAATGAGGACTAATTCTGAAACTAGAAACAACACAATCGTTTCTATTTTAACACATAATAGTTTTGATTGGTGCATAACGCCCCCTGCTGGTTCGGGTACCCATTATGGAGCAGGAGGCCCTGGGGCCCTAATGTCCCCGTGGAAACACTGAAGTCATCCACTGACGGCTGGGGGATTGTGACAAAGCTGTAAAGAGACAGATGTGGGATTTGGTCAGTGGTGGAAGAAGCATTTACATTGTATATTTAAGAAAGGAAATAGCCGAGTACAAGTTATAGGCCTGCATTCAAAATGGAACTTCAGTAAACATTAGGAACAACATGTAGCTAGCGTATAGACTTTCTACAATAGAAGTGGTCATTGTGCAGAATCGTCCCTGCCTATTATTATATTTTTGCATCATAATTTTTGATGCAGTGACACGTAAGCAGTACAATGCTCAAGAAAGTAAAAAAAAAATGTCAAGAAAGCAAAGCTACAAAGTGCTATAAGTAAGTGCCATCTTAGTGCTACTAAAGTGCTATTTTCTTTATTCCAGGTATAGATGGTAAAGATGTGTTTTTAGTATGTGGTGGGAGATGTAGAGACTTTCTGCTGTTCTGATGTCAATGGGGAGCTCATTCCACCATTGAGGAGCCAAGACGGCAAACATGTTATATGTGTTTCACAGGCAAACATGATTAATTTAAATATAAAGACGTGCTGTATGAAGAAAATGTTGAGGTATTATTTCTTGTACATTCATTTTTTCACTATATTTTAGAGGGTGATAACCTTAACCCCTCTGTAGTTATTGAACAGCTACATTATACTTTACACAGTAGGGTTTATATGCACATGTTGGGATGAATTGAAGTTGCTGATACATCCTTATAGGCTGTATAGTATTGTGCAGAGCTTTTAGCATCATTACACTGTGGTATTACTTGTATGTATTGGGTCTGAATACTTATTTTACACAGGTACTCTGCGGTACGCCCCACATTAATGAGCTTTCAGAACATTCAAATAGGACCTAGACTTTAATACATTAGTATTTATAATCCAGTTATATAATAACGGGATTATATAAATAGAAAGAAAGCTATTTATATTAGTGTACATGTGGCTGCAGTAAGATGAAGATAGATGGTTAAGGTTAGTTTTCTTTTAGCTTCATCTTAAGAGAAAATATGTTATTATTATGTGACAATGTCAACCCGGGCAGAAGATCTGAAGAGCCTACTACTTATTTTATTGCAGATAGGCATGCATACATATAATCTCGCAGCCTGCACTGCTATTATACTAACTTCAAAGATTAGGCTACTGCTATTTAAGAAAGTTGTTAAGACTTATAAAAGATCATCACATCTGAACCATTCTGACACATCAGCGTAAGTATAAGTTCTCAGATCGAGATGTAATTAAGTGCCTTTTGAAATATGTCAGGCTAACGAGACAGACTTAGCCCTGGCTGCAGCACCTATCTGTGAAGAACCTCACACTAAAGTGCAGCTCACTGAGCTCATTGCTTGAAATTACAATAAAAATAGACTTTTTTTCCCTTCTCCTTCTCTTTCCTCCCTTCCCCCTGCCCCTCTGCCCCGCCCCCCGCTGCCCCCCTTCAGGCGCGCTCATGAACACGCGTTCACGTTTGGCAGCTCCACGTCGACATTCTTCCAGCTGCATATAGTGAACTGCACAGGACTGGGGGAGGAAAAGGTAAAAGCGACGGTGGACACCTTACGATTAGAGCACTGCAAGGCTGCAGACGGACACCTACCCCAGTGAATGCGTTTGCACTGTGAATTCAGCCACGACCTGCAATATCCTCAGATCGCTTTCTGCTTTTGCGTTTTATCATCAAGACTATATTTGCCCCTCGTGTTGGATTGCAGCTGGTCCCTGGCGTCCACCTATAGCCTATCAGGTACAGTATGACTTTAAGTAGTTATTTCCTTATATTTCCTCTCGTGTAATTCAGTGTAAAGATATTGATCGTGACACTATTGGTTTTATTGCTTTATGTTGCACTTTTGAAGTTGCTGTCACTTGATTGCTGTTGCAAGTGCGTTTAAGTACCTTTGAACTGACAGAAGGTAATACTCCTGGAGCTCAGCTGGCCTTCCATCTGCTTTCTATGGCGAATAGCTCATTTGTCCAGGGTGTGTACCGTTCACAGTTGTTAAGGCTCTACAGGTAGACTCAATGAAACACTGGCAAAGTAGTGATACGCTGGAGTTAAAGACATCGCCATAAGTGGAAACTGTAACCATGTCAGCTAATATAGAGACCGCTTCAGTTTGCAACCAACCAGATGGCCATGGGTAAAGAGGTAAGTAAATACATTTTAGCATATTTCAAGGCATGAATGTCTGACAGGATCAATTGTTGCATATTCCCTAATGATATTTAGCCATTTAATTATTTCTATAGAGGACTGAGCATGTGTAAAAGGACTCCTCTGGCCTGCTTTACCTGTCTGACACTCGGGAGGACCCACCAGCAGCGAGCCTTTCTGAAGGCCCAGTCTTTTAAGTCTTACCCACTTCTTGTTAGAGTCTTATAACTTAAACTAAACCAGCTAGAAAAAGTAAATACAATGAAAACATATATATAATCAAAGTGGATGTCCTGTTTACCTTGTTTTTGTGTTCTTTACAACAGGTTAAAGGAGCACCAAGTTGGATAAGGCTCTGCACAAGGACAATCCTATGAGGTGGCACTGTGGCTTTCCAAATAAAGTTCTGTGATACACTTAGACTCTAATTGCTTGCAGTCAGTGCATTACAGAACTTTGTTTTGGGAGTTAATACGTTATCCTGTGCAAAATAAATCTTCAAACGTCTGGACATTTAAGTTTACAACATTTTGCTATATTTCTGTTTTCAAATAAAGTTTCTCTCTGTTTTAAGCACTTCTCAGTCTTTTTGAAAGTTTCAATTGAAGTTCATTTGTTTACTAAAGTAGCAATACTGTTGTTTGCCGTTTTTGTATTCTGACTTAGTATTGAGTAATTACTTAAAAGAGAGCTGCTGTGTGCCATATGGAAACGGTAGTCAGGTGAGCGCGTGGAGGTGAGGCAAGGAGGTAAATATTTTAGCCATGTTGTTTCAGTTTCCTTTTAAACCACGTCACCAATTTCACATGAGGACTTTTGAAACTATGATGTTGTTTTCATGTGTGCAAATTAAAAAAAAAATGTGCCAGACAATGCAATTTGTATACAACTTGATTTATCGTCGCCGGTTTTTAATGGCAGTTTTACTGAAGAGTGTAAAACATATGTTGTGTAAGTCTGATTAAATAAATAATAAACTTTTTGTTTTCCACTTTTCGTCCACCGTTTAACATTCTTGTATTGTTCTGAGCCAAACCAAGAGTGTTTATTTCCGTTGCCTGCTTTTGCACCAGCATTTCTTCATAACTCGACTTTATAAACTAGATAAATGCATGACTTGTATCCTTCAGTTCACTCTAACATACTGGAGGTGTATTAACTATCAAAATATATGTGTACACGACTTGGAGTACTCTAGTAGTAATTCTAGAAGTGCTGAATTAACTTTGCCTTTATAACCATGTGAATATAAAGTCCAATCTCCGCAGTCAAGTAGATCAACCAGTCGTATATAGCAAGGCATGCTGGGAAATACATGGTGCATTCAGGTGCAGAATCAAGATAACTTTTCAGTTATGTAATTATCTAATATTTAGGTTTCAAAGTCAAACATTGAGAGATAATGCAAACATACAACACGATTATCGTCTTAGGTTGTCAGGTGTCATATTCCCATTGCTTGTTATGTCCTATCTACAGTCCAAATCCACACACAACTTCCAACACTACCATCATTTAAGACAAAGAAAAGCAGCAGATTATCATAATTGGGAAGCTATGACAAGCACATGTAAGGTATTTCCGATCCTAACATGATTCAAACATTTATTACAATAAAGATGTATTGATTATTTTACTTTGACAGACCTAACCATTGCACAATAGCCATTCAAATATAACTAAGTTAATACAACATATGTTATAATGTATCATAAGGTCATCATTGTGTTTTCGTGTTTCATAGTTTCAATCTCCCGCTGCCAAACGTCTCGTGCGATATTCCCATTTTCCAGTTGCCAGGTATTAACTACTATGTGGGTCGTTCACGTGTACGGATTGTGATTTATCCCACGACCTGTGAACGCAGCGCACTTTCCCTGCGCTGACCTGTGACAGCCGCTCGCGGATGCGCTCCCTCCCTTCACAAACACGGAAGCAGCATGGCGTCCAACGGCAGCGGCGGCGGCTCCGGCTCCGACAGGCAACGGATTGCCCAGCAAAGACTGAGAATAATCGCTGGGCATTTGCGGAGACCGGAGGACGTTGACTCGACCATCCTGGCCGCGGAGTGCAAAGCCCAGGACCCCAAGACAGACGCCTCCAGTGAGGGGAGGACGGTGCCGAGGAGGAGGTACAAGGCTGTGATGGAGCGGTGGACGCGGATCCATCCTCTGTCACTTTAGCTAGTTATTAATTCAAACACCAGTGGCTTCGTGTGTAAACAAAACCCAATGCGGGTGACCTACTCTGGCAGGCTATCTTCTCTGTCTCTTCCAGGCATCCATTGCACGGATAGACGTAGCGAAAGCTTTTAATTAGCCTGCGAGCTAGCGTCAACGTACTTGGCTACCGAGTGGGTGCGGCTAGTTTTACTCTCAGGAGTTTCACGTCGAGGTGGTCGACTTTCCTAAAGTTGGTCAATGACGTGTTTTCCATCTCCTGTGAATTATTATCATTAATTGAATGTGTCAAATGGCTGTTTTCCCGTGTGAGTGAGAGTGTAAACGTTACGGCTAATCCGGCGTTCATTGATGCTTTCGGATAACACAGTCGTTGAATCGAACTGTCGAGATTCGAAATAAGAGTTTTTCGAGTTCCAGACTGATACAATGTAGCGAGAGTTCGTTTCTGAGACAAGTGCGTCACTGTTCATTTGACGGCGATGTAAACATGCTGGGAGGGGAGACGTTGGGGCACGGTTCGTTTTTTTAAAACCTTAACTAAATGCCAATTTAAAGGAAAAACTAAGTCATTGTGAAAAGCCGACGAAAGAGACGGTGAAACTTCTTGGTTTCTCTGTCTCTTGTGATTGGCCAGAACAATTGGTGGTCTGACTTTCAACCTATTGGCAGCTCGGCTCCTTCTAAGGGAACGCCTTCAAGCTGTGCTGACGTCTCGTGCCAGTCTGATCACAGCTGTATTTCAGGGTAAAAGCAGCAGTCAGAAGTGTGAGCTTTTGGCCTTGTGAAATTCAACATGTCCTGTTCTAGTCAGTATCACACTGTGGTGATATGATGCACTGTTATGTCTTGCGCTCCTGTCTGTGATGCCAATTGTTATGCTGAACTTGGAGTCGTGGGGTTTTAGTGTCTCCAGTGCGTTTAAAAGTTAAGGGCAACAGTCAGTGGGGTTTTCCATCAGTTTCATTATAAGTGTCATTGTAAGAGACTGCCATGGAGCATAAGGAAAGACAAATAAACAATGTTTTTTTCCCTCCCAAAACAAGAACAGGGGCAATCCAACCGTGTGGTGAAGTCCAGGCAGCCTGCTCATTGTCCCTGCCTTTTGATAGACACACCACATACAACGCTGTTTTCTGTTAACGAAGATGCTTACTCTGTTCAGCTTTTGACATTTTTGTCATTCTCCCTGCTCCTTTCTGGTATAGCTAGTTTTGTGGTTTCAGGTAGGGATCCAGATTTACAGGTTGCCTCGTATTCCATATCTACCTCGCGGAAACAAACTGAGTTTAATACAACAGCCCCACAATCAACATTTGCAGTTTTTGTTAAAACTGTTTAATATAAGTGTTCATTCATTTTGGTCGGGCTGCATTCTGTTGAATTGTATTGCACTATATACTGAGAAGCATTCCCACTGTATATGTCCACGGTAGTCATAGATATGCACATTCAATTTGCAATTTTCCAATACTGTGTATGTAGTTAATTCATGTCAAAGCATTATCATTTATAATACAGGCGGAAATGTCAAATCGCAGATTTGTTTTTGATGTTTTCCGTACAGCATTCATTATCTTAGGGAAAATCACTTTAGATACACACAAGCAGAAGAAGTGATCTCAGTTTATCCAAACAAAAAATCAGCCTTTTAAAATTCATTGAAATACGCCTTTAAAAAGGACATTGCTTATGTCCAGAAACTTTTAGTAATTAGAAAAAACTTTCCAGATTTATTGATAGATTTCTCTTCAGTATGCTCTGCAGCTTTGACAGTCCATCAATGGTGGCGAGGATTCATTAAAGTATGACTCAGTGTGTCAGTCTCCTTTATACTCTCACTCTTAATTTATAGGAAACTCCATTTTGTCGGGTATTAATCTTAATTATGGCTTTTACTCCACTGTGTTAGCATCCCATCCCTAGTGACCAGTGAGTTATGGTTGCTCTGAGTGGTGAGCTGTCTTTCTGCACAGTGGAAGTACAGGACACAAGCTCTGCACAGTATTGAAGCATCGACAGTCAGGCTCATCTCTGGAGGTGGATTTGCTGATTATAATGGAACAGTATAGCACAGCAGCACGTGTTTCCACTTCTATAGTCGTTATAGCTGTACTCAAATATCATATTTATTTAAAAAATATGTTTATTGATCAAACCTGAGGAAAAAAATGATACAATCTGTGATTGTAGTTTCTTTTTTCTTCTTTGTTTTTCTTGTCTTTTTTTAAACCCACAAATTCAAAGGAAATGGCAGACAGAGGAAAATAAAACTACATAGTAAAATAAAACAAAAATACAAAATAGTAGAATGAACAAAACAAAAGCAACAAGCAAACAAATGGAGAGGGGAGGAGGGGTGGGGGGTAGCTGTACTCAAATATCTCAGTTATTACAAAGAAATTAACGTATGGATGGAGGTGCATATGTACTATAGAAGGTGGCATGCTAAATAATTAGCTGAAGCTAAGCTAAGCACATGTCTGGACCTAATCATAACACTACAGAAACTAGCTTTGGAAACTGCAACTGGCAGAGGCCATACATGTCAAATATTTGAATGTGTTTGATGGGAAAAGGCTGTGGGCAGAGTAGTGTGTCTGATGGCCTCCTCTGTTGATGGATATGTTATTTCAATGCGTCTCTTCTGTATGACAACGTCAACAAGCTGCGTGTGTGCAGAGCATGGCGTCGTTGTAGGCCCCTGGGGAATAGTGTAGGTGTGCTTGCCGGCTCCCTCCAATATTGTAAATGTGCCCCAACTAGATTGAATGCAGAGACTGTGAGTGACTGAATAGAATATGGAGACCTTTACATTTCCCCTCAGTGAATTGTTATATGTCTGGTTGTAAAGATTTCAGCGTGAAGTATATTATCAGCAGGGAATTAAGGCATTCCTCTTCGTCTTGCTAAAATTGCCCATGCCAAGCTCGTATCAGCCCAGCGGGAATATGTCGGCAAGTTATACCAAGGCGCCTTCATGCTTTTTGACTTCTTACGCTGACATTTCATGTAATCTCTTATCTTCTGTGTAAAGTGTATCAATTGAATGCTTAACCTCTGCCACTATTTGCTTTTTCACAGGCAGGATCTTATGAAATGGAACGGCTGGGGATACAGCGATACAAAATTCCTCTTCAATAAGAAAGGTCAAGCAGAATTTACCGGCAAAAGGTACTATATAATATCACATCAACACTCTTAGATAATGTTTATGCTTACCTGTTAAGGTTATAGAATAACGTTCACTATTTACAGCCTCTAATCGTGTTTCTTCACAGCCATTGTGCCTACCTTCATTCATAAGTTTGCATATCTTGAAGGTGGTGATGTTGCTGCATTGTTCCTTTTCACTGCCCACACAGGGCTTTTGAAATCAGTTGCTAGCCTCTTCTTACACTCTCAGCAATGTGGTGCTACTGCCCCCTAGTGGCTGGAATGTTAACTGTTGGTTGTCGTCAGAAAAGGCCACTAGTTGTGGTTGGCAGCTCTCCCTAAACTATGTTGCCCATTAACAGAAACCAGTTTCTAAATATATGTACACATTTAGCATATTATGTCAGTAATTATTGATGTGTGTCGTGGGAGTCGTCGGTACACACAGGCCACAACGTTGTTGGTTTGAATGTCTGAGGCAAACAAAGCCACTTGTCCTCAAATTTACTGAACACGGTTTCAGTTTACAACGGCGCCCTTATCCATTTCTCCGTTGACAATAGCATCGGTCTAGATGAGCCTTGTGATTGTAATCATGACATGTGACTTCAGCATAGGCTGCCTCGCTGGGGAGATTGTACACACGGAGAACTGGCACCCGAGGATGTATTTTTGAGTAATGAGCCAAACGGAACAGGATGTTGCACAGCGACTGGTTTCTGCCTGTGCAAGAAACAAACCGCCCCGTGCCCTCGCCACTGAAAAGCTACCTGAGCGGCTCACGATATCGGAGGCTGGCGTGCCGCTGAATGAATGTCAAAGACGGCATTCTCCTCGTCCGTGCCCACTGTGACGGCAACTTTCTCATTATAGAGTGTGTTTCATGGTCTCTTGGACAAAGGCACAGCACAGTCCCCTGATGGGCTGGCCCGGGCTGTGCCAGCAGCTCAATTATGCAGAGGATGGCGAGGGCGATCATACGGACAGCACCGTCGTTGCTGCTCTGCGTGCCTCATAACCTCATTGGACACAAACCTCACACTCTATTCTTATTAGTCACAGGCCTGGGTTTCCAAATGAATAAGCCCAGTCATGCATTTAGATGTTTTCAACTGAGAGCTTTGACTTCCACAACGGAAAATCGCTATTACGTGAGGTGTCGTTTTCTTTTTTCCTTAATTGGTTGGTCACACAATTTGTCTTCTTTTACTCATTACAGGTATAAACTAAGTGGTATGGTCATGCCTGCTCTAAAAGATTGGCTGGAAGTCACTTTTGGAAGCACTTTGCAGCATAAATCTCCAGCAGCAGTGAGTGTAATGAATATGTATTTGTTGTGTCTCCAATGAATGGCGAAAAAGTGCACTTTGTCACAGTTACCAAAATCACAATGGCTTGTTTTGTTTCAGCCCATCATGACCAGCGGTGCTGTGCAGCCTCCCACTCTAAACGAGGCCTTTGTGGAGGAACTGAAGTCCACGGGTATTCCCTTCTCTCATGATGCAGAAGACCGGGTGTTTCGGGCCCACGGTAAGGCATGCTGGAAGGAGACTATGGCCATATCCCTATATTTTTTTTAAAAATGTGTTCTTATTTAGCTCCAGTGTTTTTCTTTGTAATAATAAGGTTTGCGTCTCCTCTCATTCCTGTTTTTTCTTCCAGGCCATTGCTTACACGAGATCTTTGCTTTGCGAGAGGGGAAAGTTGGTCGTATTCCAGATCTGGCGGTATGGCCAAGTGAGTTCAGGAGCGCTGTGTTTTTATTGGTTTTTCTCCACCCACATAGCATCGCTGATCCCCCCCCCCCCCTCCCTCCCTCCCGTACTGGCGTAGCTGATTGAAGGGGTTAATCTCTGCAGAGGCAGGGATATTAATATGTATGAGCAGAGGCTTAATAAGAATAGTCAGCGGGTGGACGGTTGACACCCATGGTCTGGCCTTGCACAGTGCACCCATGAATTATGATTCTGAGATTGTTTGTTGTTGTTGTTGTTGTTGTTGTTATCGCTGGCACTATTTTATCATGCAAATGAGTGTTGACTGATGACTGGAACTTGATTAGCCGCCTCCCAAATGGGCAGCAAATCATCAAGAAACCGGCGGCATCGTTTCATCCTCACCAGCACCCCATTTAAATGTCACCAGCCCCACAGATACGCTCTCATTTGCTATGTATCAAATGGATATTTTGACCATTAAATTGCAGTCAAACTGTGTATTTTAAGTGGAGATTTAGTTAGTTGAACTGTAATCTGTCGGCAGAAGCTCTGTGTTGAATTGGATGGCGAAAGGCAGGCATTTCTCCCCGCCTCCACAAGCACTTGGGGCCAGTCGAGCACGTCCATGTAGGTGGGCATTGCTACTCCTCCCACTCCCTCACCTCTCCGGTGTGAATGGATGTGAGCTCCGTGATTGGCTAAAGCATGTTTATATTGATCCAGCACATCCCACCAGAGAGCGTAGCTTCACGCAGTGTGACTCTGCCGGAGGGAAAGCCCCCGGCAACTCGCAACCGTCAGGCACGTCCAAACTCCCTCGGCTCTAATGGCTCAGGCCACCTACGGTTATTTATTGTGTCCTCTACATACATAGTGTTACGTGCCTTTACAATACGTCTACTCTGGTTATTACACACTTAGTTTATGAATGCAATAGAGTACAGCAAATGAAAAAAATGTCTCTTTATGATGGCCACTCATTTCTAAAACAATAATATTCTGCGTCTTTGCAGACTGCCACAACGACGTCGTGAGGATTGTGGAACTGGCGTGCAAACATGACGTTTGCTTGATACCATATGGAGGTGAGTTGGGAAATGAATGGCTCTAATCAGCATAATTAGCTTGTCACATACTGAATGTGCATTCCAATGTATTGATATGGCATGCACTTTAATATCTTCTTTACTCCCATCTCACGCTAGTGAAATTATTATGATTTGTATTGGTAATGAAGCCACTTAATCTGTGAATGAACCTGGTCGATGAGGTACTGCTCACAGTGCAGTAGATGTTATGCATAATGTTAAGTTTAGCCTGTAGCAATAGAAAATAAATATTGCAGGCATTCTGGGCCACCAATCTGAGCATATGACGTACAACATCTACACTTCACTTCCAGCCTGGGGACCTCTATCATATAAATACCCCCCCCCCCCATCTCCCCTCATGTCTCCTGCTTCTGTTAACTATTGTAAGAAGGTTGGGTTGTTTGCACTGTGCAAACGTTGCTTCTTTGTTTTTACTGTATTTTGCATAACTGCCACTTCAAAATACATACACTTAAAAAACACTGTCACTTAAATTGAAGGGGTGTTCATTTCTGAACAAAACGTATAAGTATCACGAACGCGCGTTTTGCCTCAGAGCGTATTTTCCGAAATTGTCAAAAATGGAAAAATCACGTTAAACTTTGCGTGCATTAAACCAGAGCTGTGTTGACTTTAACTCCTGCAGCTTTACATGAAACCTGAATGTGCTACTTATACCAAAATAATTCTTTTTTGATGCCTTTCTCTGAAAAATATAAACACTTTAATTTTTATAAACACGTTTTCATTATTTAATACCACACCCTAGATTCACAAGTGTGGGTTTGTGTTGAGAGTATGAAAGCAGGAACATGTTTCTGAAGGCATCTCTGGTGTGTGGCTTCTCTCTCAGGAGGGACGAGTGTCTCCTGTGGCCTAGAGTGCCCCCCAGAGGAAACCCGCTCCATCGTCTCTCTGGATACCTCTCAGATGGTACGTAAACACCTGTGTCTGTAGATGTCAGAAGAGTTGATCTGCACTAATGACGAGATGAACGGGAACCAAATCAAATCCACCTCAATTCATCTGAATTAATACTGTCATTGTGAAACCTACAGTGTTTTACTGGCTTGCATTAAAAGACGGTTTCTACTTTTTTTTTTTTTATGTCATTCTTATTCAGTGAAACCAGAGAAAAAAAGTTAAATGGATACTCGGCTTTAATTCTTTAATTCTTAACCTGTGCCACCAATTCAAACTATATGCTATTGCTTTATGGTGACGGTGTTTATCAACGCCACAATGAAGCATTTAGCAGTTATATTGCCTTTGTTGGCATTTGTCCAGATACTGTCACTACTTTGTCATTTTATCGAGAGGGGATGTTTTTACATTATTCAGAATAATCTTTAAAATATGAAATCAGTTGAAATGTATGTCTTATTTATTAAGCACTAAAAATAAATAATTCTCCATTCTAGGGTGTTGCTTCACTTCATATAAATGTAAATTAAAGGCACGGGGAATCTCATGGGATAATATCAAATCAAATAGCCACTGACGCACCGTGGGTTTTGGAGTTGACGCAGCCAAAAGAAAGTAATGTCCATTTCCCTATTCCATTATTCTTATAATTTATTTACTAAACAAACAAAAAGAGCTAACAAAATGTTGACACTGCCTCTCGTGTGCTGCTAAAAAAACAAACAAAGGCCACCCCGGTGCATGCTGGTCCTGAAGCTACCCACACCGACATGTAACCACAGGGGCCCAGTGTTGCCCATCAGTGAACCAATCCTAAAACTAAATATATTTAAACAACAATCACAACTAAAACTACCATCAGAAAAAAAACTCTTCTAACATATCAAAATATACAACCGAAATAGGCAATGATTAAACAATATTACTTTACAATAAAGTACAAATGTCAAAATAAATAGCGCCAACAAATATATTCAGTTTTTGTTTTTACTAATTTATAGAATTTCTGTTTTGTTACTACATGCGATGGATAGATTGATAGATAGATAGATAGATAGATCAATAGTAGATAGATAGATACTTTATTAATCCCGAGGGAAATTTAGTTCAACCAGTATCTTAACTTAACTCACAAACATACATACACAACTTACAGTAGAATCACAGTATAACAACAATACACATAGGGGGAACATGTACACAGGGAGTAGGGAGTATACAGAATTTACAGATATTAGTATGCATTGGTTGTGTTGATATCCACGAGGATAGTGCAACATGCTATAAATAAACCAGTCTGTGCAATGGGCTTGTATAGCCAAAAAGAGTAAAAAAGATGGACAGTGGGATGGAAAAATAAAAATGAAAATGAAAATAGCTGATGCTCTAATTATAACCAATATTTGTAAATCTGTGAACGTAGGCTACTGTGTGTATATTTTTGTTTCTAATAGTGTTGCGTTGCTTTTTCTGTGGCGGAAAAACAGTAAAAGAGTAAAAAAAGATGGAAAGTGGGACGGAAAAATGAAAATTAAATGAATTTGGCCATGAACATGATAATGTTTCATTGGCTGTGGCATAAACGATGAACATCGTCACCCGCCCCGTTCGGCCCTTTGATCAGGCTCACATCGAGGTGATATATAAAGCCCAACGTGTCCGCAGCATTTCCACAGACACCAGTGAGCAGTGTTCTGGTCCGGGGTCAGAGGGGGCGTGGCTCCAATGGAAGCACATGAAAGGAGCAGCGTGGTCGGAAAGTAACGTTTATTATCTCTGGAGAATAATTGATGGCAGGTGTGAAATGACCTCATGTAGGTACGGGTAGGCCACATGCCCAAAGGCCCAAATATGAGGTGTATATTTAGACTCGGATGTTAAATTGAGTTTAACCTTGAGGAAGATGTCTCCGCCCCGCTGCACTCATTTATCCTCAGACGTGTTAGCGTCGGGCTGAAAGGACGTGCAGGACTTCAAAACGTCTTGTTATGAACGCTGTGAAGGGGCCGTCCCCATGGACCGCTGTTGAGGATGGTGTTTATGTCTGAGCCTGAGATATTACAAGTCAACTAAACAGATGTAAGCAATGTTAGAGTTCATAGGACAGACATGGTATTACGCAACGCGTATTTATTGTAACCTACACGAAGGAAAGAATGGTTTGTGTTGTTTTCAGACAAATTCAGCAAACTGAGTTAGTATCAGGGATATTTACATATTCTTTAGGGTGGCAAACCGCTGACTGAAATCCAGAGGCTTTTAAAAATAAATTGGGGGTGCTTTTTGCTCTCTAATCTTTGTTCAAAAATAATAAATATACTTATTTAGGTTTACAGTTCATGATGAATTGATAAATTACAAGAATACAGATTCAAAGTGTTTTCTTACATTTTTTTCAAAAAAACAAATGTATGATAAAATATTTTTTATATTCGATTTTATTCTGATTTCTTTGCAGTTATTTATTAAACTTTTTTTACTATTAACAATTATAACTTTATTTTGTATTTTATTTATTGATTTGTTTGTGTACCGACCTGGTACAGATGGGACACACACAACAAAGAACAAAAACAAAACGCTATTAAATCATAATGGTGGTTAGAGGAGACTACGGGGGCGTTATTTGCCCCTCTCCTCGTGATATCGGGTGCAAAATTATATTTCTTCGGGGCAGTTTTGCGCTTTGCCCTTGTGTATTTCCGACACTGGATAGCATCACATATCATTGTAATTTGGCTTTCTTAAAGAAATTGTACTTTCTTGTTGTTCTGAGTTTGGATAAAAGCGTCTGCTAAATGTCATGTCATTTACACTGAATGGTACGATGCATCTACAAGGAATGTTTCATGACCTCCTCAGTCATGTCGCTTTTCTTTTCCTCACAGAACCGCATCCTGTGGATTGACGAGAAAAATTTAACTGCCCATATGGAAGCTGGCATCGTCGGTCAGGACTTGGAGAGGCTGGTAAGTACTGCTCATCCATCCATTTGTATCCACTAAAAGAGCTTTAAAATGGCGTATAATGCTGTGCCAACAATCAAGCTGTGTGACCATTCCGCATGCAGGTTGCCCATGCTCAGTCACCTTGGTACTCTTTGCTCAGTAGATCCAACAGCGTTTAGGAGGGAGTTTGAGACGGGAGTGCTGAAGGGGAGAGATTAGAGAGTGAGGCGGCGGTCATGAGCAGATGGCACCATCAAGCTAATTCAGAAAAATGGAGAATAAGCGGGCGTTTGATGTCGGGGAATGCGTGAGCTGCATCTAAAGCAGACTCCACCTCTGCATTTAGGCTGGGCCAATTTGATGGAGCAGATGGGTCTGCATTAAAAACTGTCTTCCAGGGGAGTGCTGTGCTAAAACAAGACCTGACTTAACCCCCGTCTTATGCTTCTGGTGAGGGTTGTTGTTGTACTTTGAGATCCTTATCATTATTACTATTAAATGTCCCGCCTAAAGATGCAATCTGTTGGGGTTGGGCTGCCTTCAGGAGAACGCGTGTTCCTGATGACCGACACATTTCCCTCAAAGCCGTAGGGATGGTGCTTCTGATGAAGGTTGCTCAAAGGTGGTTGTGTCGTCAGCCCAGTACCTCGTCACATCGTTATGGATGGATGGATGTGGCAAGTCAATAAGGAAAGCCACTTCCAGTATTCAGGGTTCGTACGGTCATGGGAAACCTGGAAAAGTCATGGAATTTCAAAATGGTCATTTCCAGGCCTGGAAAAGTCATGGAGAAACCTCAAATCATAAAAGTTTTGGAAAAGTCATGGGAATCTGTTATAATCACGTGTTCATTTACGCCGACTTTGACATAATTAATGTTTTTTAAAGAAAGACGCTCAAAATATGAGCCGCCGTACGCAATCAATACACAACATTTTCAAAATTGTTCATGTTTTTACTGAAATTTCAGTTTGGTCTTGGACATTTGGTTTAAAGTCCTGGAAATCCACTGGTCCAAATGTGTAAGAACCCTGATTGTACATTGGGCCGTCCTATGGGAGCTGAATGTGCACCAACGACGATCACGACTGTGTGAGCTGTGGCATATATAACTCGAATATTACATAAACTTGTAGTTGTAACATTTCTGTAATTGTATTTGTGCTAGTATTCCTTAAAAACAAACGCCTATACATGTATTGTTTTCCACATAACATCAGTTATCCAGTCGAGCAGTGGAAGTCGACACTGACCTGGTTTCAGTTTTCTTGCTTTATTTTAAAAGCGCTATATAAATCTTATGTATTATTATTTTAGGCCAATGTAAAACCAGGCGAGCTCCTGCAGCAGCTGCATTCATATCGTTTTCCCTCTTTGCCTGCACACGTTTTTCTGCTTGTTGTTAAAACATTCTTGTGTTTACGACGTCATTGTTTGCCAAACGATTTTGGCTCATTTCTTTTCTCTTTTTTGTATTTTTGTTTTCACAGCTTAATGAGAGCGGCTACTGTACAGGTCATGAGCCGGACTCCATGGAGTTCAGCTCCCTGGGGGGATGGGTCGCCACCAGAGCATCGGGCATGAAGAAGAACATCTACGGGAACATCGAGGACCTGGTGAGCTGCCGGCCCTCTGGCTGTCTGCTCCTGGTGGCTCCAGAGCATGACCGTCAGCACACTGCTGCTGCTGCACAGTCAGAAATAAGGACGTTATTATTAGCAGAGGTTTAGTAGACCTTACCCTCGCCTCGAAAATGCAACAGTCTTGGTTATGAAATGTGTTCAAGCACGGTGATAGATAGATAGATGGATACTTTATTAATCCCGAGGGACATGTAGGTCAACCAGTATCTTAACTTAACTCACAAACATACATACACAACTTACAGTAGAATCACAGTACAACAACAATACACACAGGGGGAACATGTACACAGGGAGTAGGGAGAATACAGATATTACAGATATTAGTGTGCATTGATTGAGTCAGTAAGATATCCACGAGGATAGTGCAAAAGGCTATACATAAACCAGTCTGTGCAGTGGAATTGTATATAAAGAGTAAAAAAAGATGGACAGTGGGATGGAAAAATAAAATGAATGAATTTGGGCATGAACATGATGACGTTTCATTGGCTATGATATAAAATGATGAACATCGTCACCAGCACCGTTAAAAAATATGGACAGTGGGATGGAGAAATTAAAATGAAATGAAAATGAAAATAGCTGATGATCTCATCATAACCAATATTTGTGACTCTGTGAACGTAGGCTACTGTGTGTATATTTCTGTTTCTAATAGTGTTGCGTTGCTTTTTCTGTGGCGGAATAGGTCGTCCGTGTAAAGATGGTGACCCCCCAGGGGGTGATTGAAAAGAGCTGTCTGGGCCCACGCATATCCACGGGGCCGGACGTTCACCACTTCATCATGGGCTCAGAAGGTTTGCAACCTCTCAAGTGATTTCAGTGCACCAGGGGATTTGTGCACGTGTGGTTAGTGGGGTTAGTGTGCAGGTCTCTGTGATAAAACGGTAGCATCAGGATGTTTCTCATGCTCTAGGCTTCATACACATTAACCAGCTTTGGAGGGAAAGTGATCTGGAGGTGTAGAAGTTAGGAACCAGCTCCAGCTGCAGTGCCCTGTCCTTGTGAACGCCCACAGAGAATTGCACCATATGCCTGGTTCCCCCTAAATAATGAGGAGGTTCAGGGACTCTTGGCTTCGCTATGTTTAACAGCTGTGAATGCAAATGTTATTCTCACCCTACAGAGCTCGGCAATCTGCTCCCTGACTAGGCTGGTGTCACTGTAGAAATCTCTATTTATAACCAATACAGCCATTTCAGTACCAAGAGCACAGCTTTATATGCAACATCAAATTTACAAGTGACTAATGTGCAATGTAGATTACAAATGCAGGGTTTTTCCTGGGTCGAAATGGGTCTTCGGTTTTTTATCGCAGACTTTTTTTGCCTTAGGCGCTCAGGAAAACAGCTTATTGTGAGTCACGTCACGGATTTCAACCGGCTCCGTCGATCTATAATACTGACATACAGTCGCTCTCATGAACATACATTCATTCTTGCCATTTACATTTGCATAGAGTAAACATTACCCCTATGCTTCATTATACATTAATAACATCAATATTCTCCATAATATTTTCTATTATAATATCTTTCTATATGTATTAATTTAAAACACAAGACCTCTGCAGATGTTATCAAAATAAACTATTACGACCTAACATGGTCTAACAGAGATAGGACAGGACCACATGTCTCTGGGAGTACATCTACTTCTGGGAGGCCTAAAAGATCACACATTAGTCTCATTAGAATGATCTACTTCTTCACCCCCCATCGTCAAGGTTTTAAATTAACATAAAATAAAGGTGTGCTTCCTTTTCACATTTCAAAATAAAAGTCAAATTTAGCTTAAAGCGGAAGTAGATTAAAACGTATACAAAATCATTAAAGCAATAAAATATAAAAAGGCATATATCAACACCAATAGAGTGGATACAAAATAAGGCAATAAACCCAAAACAATAAACCTTTTTAAGGGGTTATTTACACAAAGCATTTCACTCTTGCTTTCAACCAGTGTAAAGAATGAGTGGAATAATCAACGTTAATAATAATAATAATAATAATAATAATACATTCCATTTATATTGCACTTTATATTTGAGCAATCTCAAAGTGCTATACAGAGCAGAATAAAACAACAAAAAAAGCTAAAATGTTAAGTTATATTTAAAAGCAAAGCCCATAAAAGATATTTTAGCAGTAAGCTTTCTTAAAAAGGTGAGTTTTCAGGTCACGCTTAAAAACGTTAATCCCTTTTCTCTTTTAAAACTCATCTCAAACGTGGAGGATTTGATTGAAATTAGTAGTGGCTTCATACTGGCCAATGTCTTTTAGACACTTAATGCTGGAAGCAGAGACGCTTCTCATTGTAGGAATAGTAATAGTCCATCCCCCAACATTTTAATCAAGTAAGATGAAGTTTATTTAATCGAAAAAAAAACTCTTTTGTTGCATTTGTCCCCAAGTGAGTGTCTTTCTGACCTTGCCGTTCTTATTACCTCCCTTTTATTCCTCACTCGCTCACCCTCCTTTACTCCTTCCACTCTAGCTCGTTTTTCCCTCCCTCCCTCTCTCTGGCTCCTCCTCCCTCCCTCCCTCTCTCTCTGGCTCCTCCCTCCCTCCCTCCCTCGGTGGCTCCTCCTCCTTTTTGAGGTTGAGGCTTAATGGAGTCGCATGTTTTCCACGGGGCCAGTAGGGAGCGGCGTGTGGCGTGTAGTGTCACATTAGAGGGCTCATTAACAGCCACACCGGGCGGAGGACGCATCCTAATGGAGCCGGCTCCTCTCAGGGAAGATGCATCTCTAATGTCTACAATAACACTGAACATACAGGGTGGTTACATGTTATTGGATAAAACACTATAAATTAATTGATAATGACTAAATGGGAAAAAGAGAATGCTCTAAGAAAAAAAATCTTGAAAGAGACCAGAAACACAGCTAAAGGAAAGTGAATGTTGAACTACTTCTCAACAGATTGCGACACTCATCTCAGTCTGTGTTATTTGGTTTATAAAACATATGACATGACATTACATGTCATTTAGCAGACGCTTTTATCCAAAGCGACTTACAATAAGTGCATTTCAACCTAGAGTACAAACTAAGAACAACAAGAATACAGAAAGTAACATTTCCTCAACATAGTCAAACTACAAAAGTACCATAATAAGACATTTAAGAGCCACTGAAGTGATAATCTGTGTTTTAATCCAGATATAGTAGTATTTCCTGAATTTTTTTTTTTTTTTTTAACCTTTTTTTATTTATTTGAGGTATAGTTTTGACTCTAAATACATCCATTTTGAAATGCGGGGCCACTTTTCAACACAAGATGATTTTCACAACTGGCCACACATAAAAAAATACTTCACCATTGAAATAGCAGTTTGTATATCAATTACTCAACGCATTTTACGTATTCTTAAAGAACACGTTTTTTTGCTCTCATGCCACCGCCATTACATTACATTACATTATATTACATTACATTACATCACATTACATGTCATTTAGCAGACGCTTTTATCCAAAGAGACTTACAATAAGTGCATTTCAACCTAGAGTACAAACTAAGAACAACAAGAATACAGAAAGTAACATTTCCTCAACATAGTCAAACTACAAAAGTACCACAATAAGAGATATTTAAGAGTCTCTTATGGATTTGGAGATGGCGAATAGAACTTCAGAACTACGGTTTACTGTGAACTCGGATATTTCCATGACAGCAGTTGGTTGATCCGAGGCGTCGCTGCTGTGTAAGGCGGACACTTTTCTTTAAACATGCAATTTGACTCCTTCAGTTGACGGTTGTCGGGGTCATGAGGTCAGCCTGAGGTTTGGGCATACCTCAGGGTTCGTACGGTCATGGAAAACCTGGAAAAGTCATGGGATTTTAAAATGGTCATTTCCAGACCTGGAAAAGTCATGGAAATTTGTTATGATCACATGTTTATTCACACCTAGTTTGACATAATTAATGTGTTTTTTAAAGAAAGACGCTCAAAATATAAGCCGGCGTACGCTCTCAATACACAAAATGTTCTAAATTTTTCATGTTTTACCGAAATTTCCGTTTGGTGATGGATATTTAGTTAAAAGTCCTGGAAATCCATCGGTCAACATGTGTAAGAACCCTGATGCCTGTGTGTACGCGTTGCTGCTGTCTGCCTCGCTGCCTTTGAAAGGCTCTGCTTTATTTCCTCAAGGTCTTAAGTTGATAAATCTTAGTTGTCGTCCAGTTTGTGTAGAAAACCAGATCTGCTACGTGAAATGTGAGACAAAGGTCACTCAAAGGTCACTCTGAGGACCCTCGGGACGCGTACTAGAGCCCCATAAGAGGGCTTATGTACAGGATGCGAGCAGCTATCGTGTATCGTTGATTTTATATAACGGTTCATTTACTAATTCATTAGATTTAGTTTAGTTTAGTTTAGTTTTTGTTTAGTTTTGTTTAGTGTCTCCTCAATTAAGAGGTTGTTGGTGGGGAGGGACTTTGTCCATAAGAATGATACTGTTGACTTCAATGCTTGAGGGGGGGAAAGAAAAATGCTAAATGTCTCACAATTGCACTTTTTCTTTGTGTACTTGCCTTAAAATAAAAATATATATATATATAAAAAAAATAAAAAAAGATGGGCTTATGTTGTGCTTAAAGAGGGGGTTAGATCACATCAATCGTGGGAGTGGGTTGAGGCCTTTTCCTCCACTAAAAATCTCTCGCTGTGACTTTCCACAGGAACCCTGGGCGTGGTTACCGAGGTGACGATGAAGATTCGTCCCATGCCGGAGTATCAGAAGTACGGCTCGGTGGTCTTCCCTAACTTTGAGCAGGGAGTCGCCTGTCTCCGAGAGGTGGCCAAGCAGGTAACGTGTTGAATGCGTCTTTGAACACGTGGTGTCACGCGTTCCCTCCCCGTCTCTTTGTGAGTGACGCCAGTTTGCCCAAACATTAAGAAACACGTTTTAAATTTACCTGCCGACTAAACGCCACAAACAAAGATCTGAATGTAGATTTTAGACCAACTTGTAGTCTTTGTTAAACCCTACAAGCTTATAAGAGTACAACCTTTAATAAGACTTCATTATGTACATTGACTAGTAGGAAAAACAACAACAGAAAACACCCATTACTCAGTTTGTAAAGTATATTTTTATGTTTGTTTCTTTTTACTTTCTTTTTATTTTATTTTCATTATCTGTTTTTAAAAAACTATTATTTAGTTACTTTATTATTATGGGAGGGGGAACAGGGTGAGCATGTTTGCTCTCTATTGTCCTGTTGATATTCAACCTGATGTGACCTGCAGACTGAAAATCAATAAATACATTGTTTAAAAATAAATAAAAACTAGAATGGGCACTCGGTAGAGCGCATACCTTCGCATATCACAAGATTGAATTATGAACAATTTGGCACTAGTTTCACACAAATCGGATGCCAATTAACCGAGATATCGCAAATTTACGTTTTTCACCTTTTCGTGACCTTGACCTTTGACCCAATCACTCCCAAAAACTAATTGATTGTTCCTTGGGTCATGACCAATCATCCCACCAAGTTTCATAAGAATCGGCTCAGTTTTGTCTGATTTAGACGAATAACTGACGGACGGACAAACGGACATATTCACAAATAAATACACGCCGGCCAAAACATTACCTTCTGCATTTTCAATGCGAAGGTAATAAGACTTTATGTTGACACTCTTTATTGCCACATTGCATACGGTTTGTTGTTCTGTTCTTCGACTGCCAAAACAAATCAAAACCGTAATCTGCCAATTGGAACTTTTTTTGTCAGCTACATCGAGTTAAAGTAAATAGACTTTACGTCTGTGAACTAAAAGCTTTAAACCCGAGGAACCAACAGAGTGGACGAGAATAAATCACAATTAATGATGATTCAAACCAACTAATATCAACCACATTTTATTTTGCAGAGGTGTGCCCCAGCGTCGATACGACTCATGGATAATGAACAATTTAAATTTGGTAAGTTGTGTTTGATCATTCACAACATCGCCCAGACGTAAAGCCTTGCAGCTGCTGCCGTTCCTTTTACAGGGTTCGTACGGTCATGGAAAACCTGGAAAAGTCATGGAATTTTAAAATGGTCATTTCCAGGCCTGGAAAAGTCATGGAAAAAACTTAAATCACAAAAGTTTTGGAAAAGTCATGGAAATTTGTTATAATCACGTGTTCATTTACGCCGTCTTTGAAATAATTAATTAGATTTTTAAAGAAAGACGCTCAAAATATAAGCTGGCGTACGCAATCAGTACGCAACATTTTCTAAATGTTTTCATGTTTACACCGAGATTTCAGTTTGGTCATGGAAATTTGGTTTAAAGTCCTGGAAAAGTCATGGAAAAGTCATGGAAATCCATTGGTCAAAATGTGTAAGAGCCCTGCTTTTATATGCAAGCCTCGCTCATGTAAGCCCTGTGAGGGCTTCGCGGTGACCCTTCACTCTACAAGGAGGACTTTATGTGACCTGGTTTTATATTTTTAAGTGCTTTTCCTTCCGGGCTCACATGTAACTTGTGGCTTTGATCAGATCACTGCAGGCTTTTAAAAAATATATATTTATTTTGATTTTTACAAATTAGCAAGACAGGACCTTAAGGATACAACACAAAGTGAAAAGAGAAATAAAAGGGTAGAAAACAACAAAAAACAGACACAAAAATAAATAGATAATGGATACAGAATAATTAGACAAACCACAGGACATTACACATTCGCACATCACCAGTATAAGAACATATTTAAGGTTACATCATCAAATCAAGTCAGCATCAGTACCATTGTTTTTAATCTGCCACAACAAAGTCCACCACGTCTAAGACTGGTTTCCATATTTTGACAAATCCCTTGAGATTGTCATGGAGGGTTTGGGTCAACTTCTCCAAAGGGAGAACTTCCAAAATGCCCTTGTACCAGTCATCTGTAAAAGAGGTATATTTAGAAATCCAGAGTTTAAGGATAGTTTTTCGAGCAATATATAATAGTATTCGAATCAGTTTGGCGTCGTTATTACTCCTTCCACTGTTCACTTTAGACGGCAGGCTTTTGACCAGCAGCATTATAATTATTATTTCTATTTTGACTTTAAATTAGATTCTCTCGCTGTATTCCTTTGCTGTTTCCTTGATTACATCTGAGAGAAGAACAATGAATGGCAATGTTACAACATGTAATGATTTCACCTTCTGCAGCACCGGATTGTTGTATTGATTATTATTCCATTCTGCAGCATAATGGCTGCACACACAAACAGACAAAGAATTCAAGCAGGATGAAAGATGGCCAAAATTAAGTAGTTGTAACATTGAGGTCTTATTATAATGCTTCTTAAGGTCTCGTGGCGTGCCTCTGGCGTTGCTACAGAACTCCGTAAAGTTCCCAGTCTCCAGGGGCCTCGTTATCTCTCCTATATTTCCACTTTTCACAGAGTAGGCACTTCTTAGCATTAAACAGGGGAGATGCAGCCGCCAGCTTTTCCACTAATAACTAAAACTCATGGCTCTGTGATATCATCCTGGGCTTATTAGTGGATTGTCCTCACCTTCAGTCATGTTGGCTGTTGAGTAAGGAGGGTTGATGTATTCACAGGTATATCTTCCTCAAATTGGGATTACAAGTAGAATTTAGCGCTGCCTGTCTCGATGCAGAAGACGATTAGTGTTGTATTTGGTAGCAGAGTGTTGATACGCAAAAAAAAGCTCAGAGTTAGAAGTAAAATGATGCACAGCGTAGGTGTAATTCTCTCTCTCTGGATGTTGAGTATTTAATTAACGAGTATGATGGCTGCGAGAGACCTAAAGACCTGCAATCACATTTTGGAGTGGAAACAATTAGGACACTAAGTGATGAAGAGACTTGAGCACGGGGGGAAATAAATGAACTGTTAAGTCTCGGCGACATCACCCGTGACTTCCCCGCAGTGATTGATAACCATCCCACTGGCCCCAGCCTCTCATTTTCGCTTGTCCACAGGCTCTTTTGTGCGTCCGATCAGAAATAAATCAAAAGGTGTGGCTGAGGAAGACGGATATCGCCGCGTCAACCCCACTTCCCTTCGGAAAACCCTCTGATTTATAGGCGCTGTCGCTGGCAGCCACTGGCCAGTTGTAGAGTTATTCAAATGTTACCATTTATTTTTCCTCCTTTTTTGTTTGAAACCTCAAATAAATCTGACTCGCTGGAGACTGTTAGCAGAAGAGTATGACTAATGTGTGGAGAAAAAGAAAGTGTTGGCCTACTTTGTGACTAGATGGCGCTGATCCGTGGCTCGTATTTTTACAGGTCACGCCCTGAAGCCTCAAGTGTCTTCGATGTTCACCTCCTTTCTGGACGGGTTGAAGACATTTTACATCACCAAGGTAACGAAACGATAATTAAAAGCACATCCCCAGTTGCTCATCTGGAGTATTCATCCTGATGAGTGAAGCCTCCTCTCTCCATCCCCAGTTCAAAGGGTTCGACACCAACAGCTTGTGTGTGGCCACCCTCCTGTTCGAGGGAAACCGGGAGAAGGTCCTGCAGCACGAGAAGCAGGTGTATGACATCGCTGCAAAATTCGGGTACGTAATTATTGTTCTCTTTCTGCTTCACAACTAGACACGTTACAAAGAGCAGTTGCACATACCTGCAGACTTGTCACCTTTCGGCGAAATTCACCGTTTTGAAATCAAAATAGGTCATCCGCGTGAATTGTGTAGGTACGAAGAGTTTTTGTTTTGGGTGGGGGGGGGGATTAGACAGCCGGCGTTCATGAGATTGGAGAGAGAGACGGAGAAAATGAAAAGGAACAGGCTCCTCGAACAGTCATGGAACAGAAGCATGGAACAGGCTCAAAGCTCAGCAGAGCACGCAAGTAAAAAAAAAACTAGAAAAGGAAGTTGGTTCATGAATGACTTTAACCCCATATTATATATAATGATAATGTAAATGTGTTATTATTTATTAGGGGCCCGATAACTGAATTCTTCAGAGGATTTTTTTTCTTAAAATGTTTATTATTATTTAGATTTGCGGTCAGAACAATCAAAAGACTAGTTATAAAAGCTTTGAGGTGTCATCAAACAACAGGATATGGTGTGGAGACAACAGCAAAAAAGTCACCTGCACCCCTTCACCCCTCATAAGTTTGCAGGTATGGTTACGGATCAGTTACGGATCAGTTACAGATCAGTTACAGATCAGTTACTCATCCCTACCGTGTTGAGCACAGAAATGAAAAAGCACCGTTTGGTGAGCTTTCCGACATGCAGCTTGAGGCCCTGGTGTCACTTTATTTAACTAGCCATTATGTATTAGCA
Organism: Liparis tanakae; assembly: GCA_036178185.1. NCBI lineage: Eukaryota > Metazoa > Chordata > Actinopteri > Perciformes > Liparidae > Liparis > Liparis tanakae. Next base: position 21,841,176 of record CM070107.1, read on the forward strand.
GTGACAAGGATGGAGAAGCACAGCTACACACTTCAGACTCGGCTTCTACTCAGTACTTTGTCTGCGTAGATTGATGGATCACCTGTGGATGTCCTCCTGTCAGGCCGGCCCTCATGTTAAAGTAGGTGTGGGGTGGGCGGCGATGGCGGGGCAGCGCTCCCCTCAGGACCGCAGGGCGAAGAGGACGCGGCCTGGGAGTGCTGCTGTGATTGATTATGAACCGGATCAATGAGGACTTTGGTGGAAATCAGTTCCCCGTCCTGCTGAGAGGGATTCTCTCTATCCTGGGCCTGCTTTGAACTCTCAACAAAAGTTGAATAGATGAGTTCAACCAAACATACATGATGCTTTATGCATTTCAGTGGGTTGTTGTCCTGTTGCCTTCAAATGTAGTAATGTCTTTTACCCTTTTTGACCTCAGCAATTAAAACCTCCAGAAAAAAGATTAGAATTAATATTGTTGTAGACTGGATGGTATATTTTAATTCTACACCTGTGCCGATGTATAAATTAAGATACTGTCTAAAAACGAAAAATAAAAAAATATTTAAAGAAAAAATAATTAATATTGTTTCCCAATTTTAAGTGTTAGGTACTTTGTGTGTGTTTGTTAATAGCCCTTTAAATAAATTAAAATGTTTATTTCTTATGTTTGACACAGTGAAAAACAGCCTGGGGTCAAATTGACCCCAAAGAACACCGATGTGTACAAGTTGTGTTCAGGACAGTGAAAACGTATCATCATGTGAATTTTTTTTTCAAAGTTGTCCCCAATAAATTAAGAAAAGTCATGAAATATGAAGCCAAAAAAATGTATGTCAATCATATTTTTAGAGACGTTAAACATTAAATGGGGTCAAATTGACTCCAAAGGTAACAGGAGGGTTAAGTCAGATGTTTCAACACAATCATTCTAAGAAACTGATTTTAAAAAGTACCTTTCTGCTTTTTGGTTTCAAAATGTCTATTTTTTTATTTTATTTTTTTCCTCTTTTTTGGACAGTATCTCAATTTACCAAGTATACATCAGCACAGGTGTAGTAATTAATATATACCATCCAGTCTTTCAAGTTAAATAATATAGAACATTTTAATCAAAATGTATCTTAAAGAGACTTCATAAGTGAGCCGCTAGTTTGCATTCTCCTCTTTTCTTAATTTCCTGTTTACACAACATTTCTGTATCTGCTTTCAACAAAACTAGATGAACTGTAATGCAAATTATATTGTCAGCAATCATTTTTGCAAGAAAAACATCAACTTTTTATGTAAACAAATCCAGATGACTGATCTGAATGACCACATCTGCAACATTGTTGCTAATCCGTTCATTAAAAAACAAAACAGTGAGCCTTTATGTTTACTGTGCATACTAATATAAGTTAATTTGTCATGTATTTCATATCATAGGGGAAACTTACCAACAAAAAGAAACTTTCTCAAATAAGAAACAATATTGATGTTGTACCAACTATTCTGAAACCAATAGCTGATTACAACACACATTTTATCAGGGACAAACCCGGGATGCCCACCGCTCCTCACTGGGGGATTTCGGTGATTCCTTCCTAAGGTAAAGCTTATTGATTATATATTTCTGTTGGTGTTATTCTTTGGCCCAGTGCCAAGACTCACAGGGGTCTGGATCGCTGCCCTGCAAACGGCCAGCAATTAAATCACAAGAAACTTGTCAGTAACATGCAGCATCCTCTGCTTTATTGCATTATTAAAAATAAATCGCGATCACCAATCAGATCAAAGTGCCCGTGATGGATTGGTGCGGTTCTGTGAAGAATATTTCCTTGTGGTGTTGGGGAAACGGGAAGAAGGGTAAAAATCAATATAGTGATTTTCTAATGAGCTTGCACTGATTAGTGTGGGTGGCAGATGAAAATCTGATTACCCAGTGCAGGTGATGGATGTGTGGCTGACCTGTGGCGATGCACAGAGCACGGCTTCATTGATCTGTGCGCTGTGTGATTGACAGGCTCCCAGGCAGCTGTTGTGAGGCGAGCCGTCTGTCCAACAAAGCTCAAAGAAAAGAGCTGTTAAATATTAACCCTGTTATCTGCTTCCAGGGGGCTGGCAGCTGGAGAGGACAATGGGCAGAGGGGCTACATGTTGACCTTCGTCATCGCTTACCTCCGGGTGGGTCACTCCTCTGGCTTTTCTTTCCGCTGACGGGCAGGTGGGGCGGGCGGGCGGGCGCAGGCTGACAGCAGATAGGATATTGAGACGCGCAGAAAGGCTGCAGAATGTGACCTCTGGGGGTCTGTGATCGGATCTGGTCGCGGTGGTTGTCGGGAGGTATCTCCACCGCGAGGAGAGCACAGGGCCGCAGTCAGAGCGACAATGGGGAGTTGTCTTAGGTCAGTCCTGTCAGAGAGGCCGTCTTTTGATCACAGAAACGAGCAAATAGTTTATGTGCACTTGTATAACCTGGTTACTTTAGGCTTTCTGGAGTAAGAGTGTTTTATTAAACATACAGCTCTTCCCCTTTTTTTGTTTTTAAAATACACAAATGGTGCATTTAAAGTTAGACGAGCTTGTGCTCTCATCACATAATTTTTTTACGGGAAAACGCCCTCCAATTATGCTGACAAAATAAAACAACTTAACTACAGGAGCGTCATCTTCTATCACTAAAACATTTTTTTAAATCAGTAAGCCGTAGTTCCATAGTAAGTCTGGGGATAGCGGTGAAGGGCCAGTAGGTTGCACTAGGTTGCTACAGTAGAATAGAATAGAAATATACTTTATTAATCCCCAAGGGGAAATTTGTTGACACAGTAGCACCAATAAACTAAATACAATAAAATATAAATATAAGAAAGAAAGAAAGGGACTGTGCATAAAGTACACAAAGTGAAATATAAAATACATAATTAAATAAAATAATATATAATATATATATATATATATATATATAAATAAAGCAATGTAAAATTAAATTATTTATTTATTTATATATATATATATATATATATAAATAAAATATACGTATGTGTGTGTTTGTATATATATATATATATATATATATATACAAACACACACATACGTGTATATATATATATATATATATATATATATATATATATATATATATAGTAATCCAGAGCATGTAAACCTGAGTTCCCCCAGAATCCTGGTTTCTTTTGAGCCTGTCAAAGTACTGAATGACCCTTAACCGTGACCCCACTAATCCTAATGTACTCTGAGCAGGACTTTGGGATGGACTACTACGTGATCGGGGAGTCCTTTGAGACCTCTGTGCCCTGGGACAGGTAAAGATATGAGCTGTAGGCTTCTCACGCTTCAGTTTGAACGCATGTAAACATGTTTCTTCTTCTTCCTCACCTCAGTCCTGAGAGACTCCTCCCTCTTTCTCCTGCTCCTGTTTCTCCTGTTTCTTTTATTCGTCTTTGTTTTCTGTCTTTGCCATTCACCCTTCATGCCTGCCTTCTCCCCTCATTAACCAACTCTGCGTTGGCGGTTGCTTCGCCTCCTCAGCCTACAAACCCGACACGCACACACACGCACACACACGCACACACACACACACACACACACACACTTGGAGAGACCTATCCGTTTGTGTTCTGTGTGCGGAAATACAATATGAGCCACATATTCATCTCACATCCACATTTCTCCATGGTTACACACACACACACACACACACACACACACACACACACACACACACTCCGTGTTGTGTAAAATGCCTGTCGAGAGAGACCAAGAGATCAGGCACTGAGGCGAGCAAATGTGCCTGGCTCATTACCCATTCCCCCCTCCCCCTCCACCCCCTCCCTCCCCCCCCCTCCTCCACACTGCTGCACATGCTTAGGACTGGCGGCCATTTCCACACCAGTGGAAACGTCTCCCACAATGTTCGTCATGTTAGTCTCTTCCTCTTTTCATCTACTTTTTCTGAGTTTTGATAACGTCTCATTGCTAATTGAATCAGTTTTGTGTCTGCTCCCTTGTTTTATGTTTTGAATAAACAAATATTAGTTTGGATTCCAATGTCATTTATTTGCAATTCGGTGTATTCTGTTTAATCTTCTCTGTTCTACCCGTTACATTACTTCCAGGGTGTTGGACATTTGCCGGAACGTGAAGGCCCGCGTCGTTCAGGAGTGTAAAGGCAAAGGAGTGCAGTTCCAACCGTTGGCCTCGTGCAGGTAATGTGAGCAGATGACAGGTGGAGGTGGGCCGATTGAAGGGAATCGGATCAATAAAACATGTTAGAGACACGTGAAGATACAGTACTGGGTTTTACTTAGAGTACAGTTTTCTTTTTTTCTCCAAAGAGTTCTTAAATGTATGGAAGCCCCTTTCCGCCACTGTGATAACAAAATTAATATCCTGTAAGTCATAATTATGAGATACTATCTCATAATTATGACTTGGCATCTCATAATATTGACTTACTATCTCATAATAATGAGATACTATCTCATTATTATGACTTACTATCTCATAATATTGACTTACTATCTCATAATAATGAGATACTATCTCATAATTATGACTTACTATCTCATAATATTGACTTACTATCTCATAATAATGAGATACTATCTCATAATTATGACTTGGCATCTCATAATAATGAGATACTATCTCATAATTATGACTTACTATCTCATAATAATGAGATACTATCTCATAATATTGACTTACTGTCTCATAATATTGACTTACTATCTCATAATAATGAGATACTATCTCATAATATTGACTTACTGTCTCATAATATTGACTTACTATCTCATAATAATGAGATACTATCATAATTATGACTTACTATCTCATAATATTGACTTACTATCTCATAATAATGAGATACTATCTCATAATTATGACTTATTATCTCATATTATTGACTTACTATCTCATAATAATGAGATACTATCTCATAATTATGACTTACTATCTCATATTATTATTAGTAAGTCAAAATTATGAGATAGTAAGTCATAATTATGAGATAGTATCTCATAATTGACTTACTATCTCATATTATTATTAGTAAGTCAAAATTATGAGATAGTAAGTCATAATTATGAGATAGTATCTCATAATTATGACTTACTATCTCATATTATTGTCCAAAAAAAAAATGCCTACCCAGTCTGTCTCAGTCAAGCCCCATATGTCTCTTCTGAAGACACAAGTGTTTAAAAATAAATAAATACGTACGTGCATTTTAAAAAGAGAATAAGTTCAAACTAGCATGGCAGTGCCAGAAACAAATCGACTTTAGATCTTTACACATTTAACCGACGGGAACATTTTCTCAAACTGTAATTCAAGAATTCTTTAATGAAGCAATAAGACTTTATTCGCCATTCTTTTGCTACTTCACCATCAACAACACGCAACATTTTATTTCAATAACAATTAGGTATCGAGGTTGTACGCCCCCCCGCCCCCCGGTGAGTTAGCAACGGCCACACGGACAGACGGACGGTCTGACAAACAGACGGCGAGCCGCTCCAGGAGCGCCGGGCTGCTGCTCGCCGATCGCGGACAGATTAGACCTCGGCCTGATTATGCGACAGCCATTCATTTCCCGGCTGCAGTCTGTCACATGATTGATTTGTCCATTTAACCTCTAGAGCAGTCGGCGTGCCAGGTGATGGGCCATGTCAAATGAACAAGGGCTCTGCACCCTGCTCCTCCACAGGGAGCGAGGCCAGAGAGGGAGAACATGCAAAGGGGGGAGCATTTTGTTCTCAACAAGACCAGGGTTTTTTTTTTTTTTTTTTACACTGGTCCAAGCTCCATTTTATCTGGAAGAAAAATAAAATAGAAATATACTTTATTAATCACCAAGGGGAAATTTGTTGACACAGTAGCACCAATAAACTAAACACAATAAAATAGAAATATAAGAAAGAAATAAAGTGACTGCATAAAGTATAGTATGCAAAGTGAAATATAAAATAAAATATATATATGTATATATACACAACATATATGTAAATACAGCAATGTAAAATTAAATTATATATATATTTATATCATTTATATATAATAATATTTAATATATATATATATTTAATATTTTTATAATATATATATATATATATATATATATAAATGTATATATTTTTTTATATATATATATTTATATATCTGACAAGTTTATATATATATATTATATATATATATAATTTAATTTATTTAACATTGTTGTATTTATTTATATATATATATATATATATAAATAAATGACAGACAAGAAGCCCCATGAGCAGGAAGGATGTTCTGTTCTGTGTAAAACGACAGACTGAGTCATCCTGTTACCTGCAGCACACATGCGTCTCAGATGATTAAAAGCCTTTGATGGCCATTTAATATCCGATAATGTTATGTTATTAAATGTGACGGTGCTTCTGCGCTGCCTCCGCTTTCGGGAGCATGAATGGAATTGAGGTCGGGGGGTTCACCGGGGAAAGCCAAACCTCCCACTTTACTTTGTCTTGCTATTATCAAGCAGGAAATGCATTTATCGTATGAAATTGGAGCCCCTTGCCAAAACGGTGCTCTCTGTACGCATGTGAATTATATTTCAAGAGCTGAGGGAGAAACATTACAGGAGTCTTTTATACTTGTGTGAAGTTTTACCGGTTTTCTTGCAGGGTGACTCAGACGTATGACGCCGGTGCCTGCGTCTACTTCTACTTTGCCTTCAACTACAGGGGACTCAGTGACCCAATACACGTGTTTGAGGAGATAGAGGTACGACCAGTTTAATGTCATCAGCATTATGGTGCGGTCCAGTCCTTTTTATATATAGATATAGTGATATAGATATGTAAATCTGTCCTTCTGGTCACATGACATCTATTGTTCTTTCCATCTTGGAGAGGGATCCTCCTCTGTTCTTCCCTTTTTCCCCCCTGAAGGGTTATTTGGGAGTTTTTCCTGGTCCGATGTGAGGTTTTGGGGCAGGGATGTCTCTGTGTACAGATTGTAAAGAACTCCGAAACAAATTTGTAATTTGCAGGGTTCGTACTGTCATGGAAAATCTGGAAAAGTCATGGAATTTTAAAATGGTTGTTTCCAGGCCTGGAAAAGTCATGGAAAAAACGTAAATCATAAAAGTTTTGGAAAAGTCCTGGAAATGTGTTATAATCACATGTTCATTTACGGCAAGTTTGAAATAATAAATGTTTTTTTAAAGAAAGACGCTCAAAATATAAGCCGGCGTACGCTCTCAATATGCAAAATGTTCTAAATTGTTCATGTTTATACCGAGATTTCAGTTTGTTCATGGAAATTTGGTTTAAAGTCTTGAAATAGTCATGAAAAAGTCATGGAAATCCATTGGTCAAAATGTGTAAGAACCCTGAATTTGTGAAACTGGGCTATACAAATAAACTGAATTGAATGTTAACTCTCCAGAAAACAAATGAATGTTCTTCTTTTTCCCCCAGCATGCAGCTAGAGAAGAGATTCTTGCCAACGGAGGGAGCTTGTCACATCACCATGGAGGTACCAAACCCTGACAAATACATACTAAAAGATTATTTTGGTTGTCAATTAAATGAAATTGCACATTATTCACAAGTGGAACATTAAACGGGATGACATGATATCTCCTAGCCTGGATACCAGACCGAACTTAGCCCCGCCCTCAACATTTTCAGTCGGGAAGTTCACATTCTGACTAGTATGACATCGTCAGGCTAGATATTTCCACTTTCTAGAGTAGAAGAGGCAGCGTGCCGTTGCATTCTAGCTTGCAGGTGACCCGTCGTGCTCTAAATGTGCATTTCCTCCGACCTTTCACCGCCTCCTTCACGGGTCTAAAATAAGCTAAAATAAGCTCCCGCGGCTCACATGAATGGCTCCGAATCGTCTATTTGTTCATTTCTAGCAGTGCCCGAATGAAACGTGAGGCGGGGAGGGCGGCGGAACGACTCTCCGGGCCCCATCAGGGCTAACCGGGAATGGCCGCCTTATCTATATTGCCATCCGCCTCGCTGTTTTCATACATCACTTCAGGCTATTTATCACGCCTGTCAAAAACAGTATGCAGTGAATCAGCTGCGATATTAAATCACAATTTCTCCTGAAGGCGGGGGGGACGGGTTCAAAATTAAAAGATTGCTAATAAAAAAGGAGGCGATGGGCCCCGGGGGGGTAAATGATGCCGCCGTTATCACCGGCTGGATGCTGACCTCCAAACGGTGGCCCAGCCACCCCGAGCCGCACAGGGAGGTGACGCTGGGGGAGGGGGGGGGGGGAGGGGATATTGATGCAGCTCCCGCGTGCGAGGCCCACTCTGTAATTGTGATTAATAACAGCGAGGCGTGCTATCTGAGCGCAGACAGGCCGGTTTGTCTGCCCACAATCAGGGCTTGACAAATGGAGCTAGTTTCCCTGGGTTTTGTGTATCAAACAAAACGGATGTAGTCGAGGCTGCTGAGGTGGGAGGGCGCCGGGGGAAATGCACATCGTAGTTGCGTCCCTGTATTTACAGCGAGTCGGTGTGGCGCTGCGTGGGCGGAGGTGAGGGAATCTGGGCGTGCGCAGCGCTGCAGGACATGATACTCAGCTGACACCCCCGTGTGCAGGGTTGGTACGGTCATGGAAAACCTGGGAAAGTCATGGAATTTTAAAATGGTCAATTCCAGGCCTGGAAAAGTCATGGAAAAAAACGTAAATCATAAAAGTTTGGGAAAAGTCTTGGTAAATTGTTATAATCACATGTTCATTCACGCCCAGTTTGAAATAATTAATGTTTTTTTTAAAGAAAGACGCTCAAAATATAAGCCGGCGTACGCAATCAATACCCAACATGTTCTAAATGTTGCATTGTTTATACCAAAATTTCAGTTTGGTCATGGAAATTTGGTTTAAAGTCATGGAAATCCACTAGTCAACATTTGTAAGAACCCTGCATGTGTTGCCTGGGCTGTCTATACTCTACGAGGACAGCTTCAGATGGAGGTCCTCACTTCTAACAGGCCTGTTTGATCATTCGTTGGTTCTGAAGATAGGAGGAAACGTCCTCTTTAACTGGGTCACCAGTTGTTGAACATCCATCAGCAGGCGAGTCGTCCATCCATCAGCCAATACTCTGGCTGCAGCCTATCACAGGAGGGCAGGGCGGCTGCCTTCCCCCCCCCCCCCCCCCCCCGTCTCCCACGTCCTGACCCCAATTTGTCAGAGAAGGTCGGGGGAGAGCGAGAGGTCGCGGCTCAGCACGGACACCGCCGGCTCCTCGGTGCGAGGGCCACCCCGGGGTGCCCAGCGCCTTCACCTCCCCTCGTGGCTCTGCAAAGCTCCGATATCGCTGACTCAGGTCGCTGCACTAAGGAGGTAGAGAAATGACCCCATTCTGTGACGTTCCCACCGCGACTTTCGCCCGGCGCCTCCCGGGGCTTTTCCACCACGAGCGAAATGTGACACGTTCCCAAAAAAGAAATCTGTCATTTCTGAACTAACTACCTGCTTGTCTTTGCGTGTCTCGGCTGCACGGGCCTAGCCCGGGGAGATTAATTGCGATAGCGAGCAAAAAAAGAGAGCATGTGACAAGATAGATGTGTAAATTATCACAGTGATGGAGGCAATGATGCAGTCCCGGCACCGTCTGTTTTCTCTCCTTTCCCTGAGAGGAGGGAGGGATGGAGGCGGGACGAGGAGGAAGGGCTGAAGAGGAGGAGGGTGCAGAGAGCAGGGTGCTTTCTTAGTTATTGGGCAGCAGCTGATTGGTCCCCGTGTCGCCATCTGGAGGTCTGCGTGCTATCGGAGTCCCCGGTGACCCCGTGGTGTCAGGAGACGGGCCTCACGGGCCTCACGGGCCGAGCCCCATCTGGGTTTCCTGGCTGGACTCTCATAGCAGGCGGCCTCCTGCCTCATCGCGCCGCTTCAGACGGCAGCTCCCTGCTAGTGATGCAGAGAAAAAACTAAACATAAAAATAAATAAACATAAATAAAAAAATAAAAAATAAAAAATTAAATAATATATATTTATATATATATATAATAATAAATAAATAAATAAATAAATTAAATTTAAAAAATAAATAAATAAATATAATAATAATAAATAAAAAATAAATAAACATAAAAAACAAAGGTGCACGATGGGGGTGTTCACACGAGGCGTGTGAACACTCCCATCGTGCACCTTTGTTTTTTTTCTTCGGCCTCTCTATCTAATCTCCAGTGGTTACTCTGCTGATTCCAGGTGTGTGCTCAGCCAGCAGCACCTGCTCCAAGCTGCCCTGTTCTCAAATGTATCTTTATTTTAGTTTTGGAATATAGATATTTGTTTGTTTTGTATGTTTCGAGTTGACGCAAACCTCCAAAAGTTAAGATTTACCCAGCTCTGATGTGACATATATTTAAAGTAAGCTTTTGTGTTTCTTTGTTAATGTAACGTCCTTTGAATAAGGCCCTTTAACTTTCTTTTAAATAGTATGTTTTGATGATGACTAGCTGTTTTTTTTTATTCTCCAGATGCTGCCGGGATGTTATATTATTATATTATTATTATTATGTTATAACCTTGTCTCCACCAGTTCAATTCAGATGGCCAATAACTTGTAACAATTATTTTCAATATTATTCAATCCATTATTTTTATTTATTTTAAATCTCAAACAAACAACAAAAAGATATTCAACAGAGAAAAGCAGCATCATCACATATGAGAAACCTTTCTTATTCTTTTGCTGTTCCCATCAAATAAAAGCAAAATTACGTCTAAAAAAAAATCATTTTTAAATCCATTTATTTAAACCCTCGAAAAATGCTATGTTCAAGCTGAAAATCAATCTTCATGTTGGAGATTGTGGCTGAGTTTACACTTGTTTAAAAATGAATTCAACAACTCTATTGGCTAGTAAAGAGAAATCCACGTTCCCATTTGATTTGAAGTTGTCCACGATGGCGTGGCTCCTCCTCCGTCACATGACCTCCTCCTCCGTCACATGACCTCTCGCTGGCTCCAGACTCTCCGCTCACGATCTGTCGGGCACGAGCGCCGTGGAGTATGTCTTACTGGACAGCTGGCGGAGCAACGGGCACCCTCACTAGGCGTGGTGCCACAGCCTCCCTCGCTCCTCAGGTTGGGGGTTTTGAGGAGGAGGAGGAGGAGGAGGAGGAAGAGGAGGCTGCAGAGCCAAAGTCCTGCTGCCAGAGGACCGTTGTGTGATGCTCTGCGTTGGCTTTGGCGCCCTGTTGGTGATCAGCCCCGTGTTCAGGGGCACCAGAGACAAGCTAGCACAACATCCCTTGCAGGTCAGCTGGAGGAGCCCGCTCGTGTGCACAATGAGACCGAAACACACACACACACACACACACACACACACACACACACACACACACACGGCTCTGGAGGGAGGCGGAGGGGAGCGGCGGCTCAAAGAAGCAGGGAGCCGGGGACGGCCCGCTCCAGCCGCCAGCCGGCCCCTCCTCTGGGAACACACGGAGCCTAATGAGTTTGATAGTCTGCTGAGCGCCATAAATCATGCCATGCAAAACATTTCTCCTCTCCGAATAAAAGCATTTATCACCCTCTGTTTATTCACTCACTCTCACAAGATTGATTGGCTCCCAGCAGCCCGCTGAGCAATCAGCCGTGCCGATTCCTCCGTTTCTCCCCCTCGGTCCTCTTTCCGGAGTTCATTTATTTATTTTCTCTCCTCTTGTCATTCAGTGGGGAAACTTCGGAAGGAGTGGATGAGAGAGACCATCTCCAATGTCGGCATGGGGATGCTGAAGTCCGTCAAGGACTACGTGGACCCCAATAACATCTTCGGCAACAGGAACCTCCTCTAATCTTCCTGCTCGCCTTCATCCCACCTTTTTTTTTTTTTCCAAAAAAAAAAAAGCATCTTGTGCATTTTGGATTAATAGATACTTAATGTGAATTTTCAAATAGACAGATGTTGTCATTTGGTGCCATGTATTGATTCACCCAAACCTTGTCTTTGAACTTATATTGCACTTAATATGCTGTAACAATCGTCGTCTCTCACGGTGCAGCTCGTCTTTCGCAGCCTCGGCTCATTGGAGCGACGGCCATGATGCAACAAAACCTTGATTTTTGTTTCTCTTCTTTTTCTCACGTTTAACATTTTTTTTCATACACGTAACCATTTCCTAAATCTTCTTGCCAACGTGGTTAATCCATCTCTTCTGTGTGTCATACTGTCCACTGCCTCTAGTGGCGAGTTGTAGATGAATGTGCTTTGTGCCTTTTCTAAAGTGTATGTCTGCGTTCCCTCACGACTAAATACTCTGCTGCGGTGCAGGGGGCGGAGCAACGTTCACTTTTTGCAGTTTTCTATGTCTTCATCTTTTCTTGCCCTCATGCTTCGGTTGTACTTGCCATAAGAGACTTTGCATGCGTGCACGTGCGTGCATGTGTCCGGTGTTAAAGCCTCACTCTGCCCCCCCCCCCCCTCCTACAAGTACAGTCTGATTACAAAGACATTTTCCTTGTATGTGTGTGTGTTTTTTGTACTGAAAGTGTTTACTTTGCATGATAAGTTACTAAGAAAGTGAAGTCAGGGAGAGAAAAACAAATCCCTCAGGCCTGCTTCGATGTCACGGCCTCTGGGTCCCGTTGTACCAAAGACTCGACACATGAGAACACGCCAACGCACCGGAAACATACGTTTGACTATGTGAGTAACTACATGCACAGCTAAAATATATATTTTTAATCAGCATTATGCAAAGATGACCCTTCTGAGAGCTGTATAATGTATATATGTGTCGGTAGCATGTGCTAACACTTTCTACATCATGTCTTGTGATACTGAATTTAATGAATTGATTCCATCAATTTGCTAAGAAATTCCTCCTAAAATAGTTTCCCTTGTTATCTGTAGGGTGTAATAGATTTTTTTTTTTTTTTTTTACTGCAATTTAATACCAGACCTAAACCATGTGTCACTGCTAACCATTGATTTGAAGGCAAAGTGAAGCTATTTGCTGACCAATCTTGCCTTTATTTTCTTTCTGATCGGTGCTTCATATTTTCCACCGTGTCCTTTTAAACTCCCAATGTTTCCCCAAATAAAAGGACTCGTCTGATATTTGATCTCCACGTCAAACGCCCGACGCGTGAGAGCTTCTGAACGTTATGGATGAACCACTCCTTAACAACGGCGTAACACCAGAGTACATTTTGTCAAAGCTGTTTGTGCAATAAATTGAACTAAAACATCTCATGTGTTGAATTTTTCTTTTAGTAATATGCAACACTGTTTAGAGGGCATTACTTTCCCCTCTCCGCTGCAGGGTTCTTACGGTCATGGAAAACCTGGAAAAGTCATGGCATTTTAAAATGGTCATTTACAGGCCTGGAAAAGTCATGGAAAAAAACTTAAATCACAAAAGTTTTGGAAAAGTCATGGAAATGTTGTTATATTCCCATGTTCATTTACACCGAGTTTAAAATAATGAATGTTTTAGAAAGAAAGACTCAACATATAAGCCGGCGTACGCTCTCATACTGGCGACGCAATTTCCCTTTTTTTCCGCGTTGCAAGTGAACGCACCTTAACTGGAAAGTTCGATGGCCATAGGGAAGCAAATGTTTATTCTTTAAATAAAATTTTGACAGACGAGTCTAAACCAGCCAGTCTTACGAGAAGAGTTGTGTTGTTGCTACACACAGGATGGGTAGGAAATCATCTCCAGCCACCCACACACTGCTGGCTGACGTCACAGCCGTCAACAGAATGGAGATCAGCCTGCAGTTGTCACACTGGCCTGATGCCGAGGGTCGTGTGCATGAATACAGCAGGATGCAACATCATCTCTGATCAATCAGTATCATTGTTAGTGACGTATTGATTACAGATTCATATATTTGCTGCTAATTCTAATGTTCTGCATCTTCTTGGAACGTTTCATGTGCAAAGATGCATTTGTCCACATGAGGTCAGCACTGCACTGGCAGGAGGAATACCTGAGGCTGCAGAGCAGAAGCACTGGTGCTTAAATGAAGTAAAAGTAGAAACACTGAAATATGAAATGCCCTCCATTACATGTGAAAGTCCTGCATTGGAAATGTCACTTAAAGAAAATTATGCATTTTTGGATAAATGTACTGTAGTATACAATTGGAATTTCTACTATATATATATATATATATATATATATATATATATATATATATATATATATATATATAATGTTAGCGAAAGAGAAAATATAAACATTTTGAAAAAATACGGAAATGCAATGACCACTGCTATTTAAAAAAATAAAAACTCAATTACAGTACTTGTGTCTCCAATGCGGGTCTAAATGTACTGTTGTGTCAGAATAAACCAGAGGATGTATAGCAGCATATTTTTATTCAAACTCTGAACAGAAACATTGCACATTTGCCTTTTCATGCCCTAGGTTTCTTTCCATTTAGCTGATAAATAAATCCACAGTCCAAACTGAGTGAGTAAAGAAGAAATACAAGAAGCACGTTACATTGAAAAAAGGACAAAGTAGTCGGGTCACGTTTGGAGACCTAATAGAAAAATAGAACAGCGATATTCATAATTCACGTTACATGATGCAATAGAATTTAAATCATGCATTTCTGATGAGATAATGTGTTTACGGATGTAGTTCAAAATACGAGGTATTTGTTGGCTCACATGTTTGCTACATTCTTAGCAAGTGGTTGAATTTGATACTGCATAAAACATGCACTTGAAAATGTTTCTGGTCGACTTCAATTCAGCTCTTTCACTAAAATACAGTAGAGTACAGATCCATGCCACACGATGTGCACAGTCACGTTTTAAACTCCAATTAACAAAGCTACAACACAAGTCATAGGCAAAACCCCACCCACAAAATAATACGTGTAACATTATTATATAATATGGGCACTTCAGTACCATAAGTGTCAGTGTCTAAGTCTTTCTTTTGGAGATTATAAAAGCTGTTTAAGTAGCATTTATGAGCTTTGAGATAAGAAAATAGATCAGATCAAATCAAAAGTCAGACATTTGAAGAAATACACTTTCTCTTTCTGGCTGCAAGTTAGATTAGAGGGTACCACTTTCAAATAAAGCTATTGGTTAGCTTAGCTTAGCATAAAGACTGAAAAGACAGCGAGCATGACTCTATCCATAGGTGTCAAAGTCCACCTACCAGCACCTCTAAAGCTCTCGAATGATGCAGCCTGTTGTATCCAGAGCTGCAACAAGTCATCAATCAGTTGTCAAATATTATTAAGAATCATTAATAGGTTCTTTACTCCTCTGTGACCGTAAACTGAATGTCTTGTGGACAAAACAGACATCTGAGGACGGCGTCTTCGCCATTGAACACTGATCTGACATTTTATAGACCAAATCACTAATCGATTGATCGAGAGCTAGAATAATCCTTTGTTGCAGCCCCAGTTATATCTATATATATATATATATATATATATATATATATATATATATATATATATATATATATATATATATATATATATATATATATATATATTTATATATATTTATATATATATATATATATATATATATATATATATCTGACAAGTTTCCAGGCAACCACGAGAGGTTTCAGAAAGTTACTGGCCACGTAAACGTCTGTCACGCAACCCTTTGTAAAACAGTACATGTTTTGTGTTTAGAATAACCAAACTAAATATGTAATTAATGATCTTTGGAACTGCTGGTCGGTGGATTGTATTCCTGGCATGGGACGGAGCCGGCCCGTCTTTCGTCTTTGTGATGAGCTGAGCTTACTTTCGGCTGGCTGACGCTTTTTTAGGGGACAAATAATAAAATGACAAGTGTGTTTCAACAAATATCAACGACTCTTAGTTTAGTGGGCTTTAATTGAATGTATGTTTCAGCTGTCTGTGTTAAATCAGCAGATGAGATGTCTGCAGAAATTAATTGATGTCAGAACAACTTCATCAAGGCACATTGTGTGTGTGAGTGTGGGTGTGGGTGTGTGTGTGTGTGTGTGTGTGTGTGTGTGTGTGTGTGTGTGATAAGTGGGACCCTGTATTTATAAAATTGGGGAAAATAGATTTCTCTATGTTTCTCATGTTAATGCGTTGTGGCTAACACGGGATCAAGACAGAACTGCAGTCATTGTTTTTTTATAAATTATGGCAATAAAAGTCATGGTTGAACTTGGATTTCGGTGAGGAGGCCATGCATGTTTTCATTAGGATCGTAAAACAAGGCACAGGAGGGGAGGGAGCGGAGCACTCAATTTGCATGGCAAGCATGGTCACAGGTCCTGCTGGTCCTGAACTCCTTCATCCTTCAGAAGCTCTACAGCCAATCACAAGCCAGAGCTCACAGGTTCTCAAACAGCACTTGTAAATAACTTAATAGTCTATGTACAGATTTACAAAAAAAAATATCTTCGTGACCCCGGATTAAAATGCATACAACGAGGAGGTGCCAAGAGCGAAACGAACCACAGCAGAAACAAACATCCCTCTCATCGCCGTGTCGTGTCCACTGCCCAGAATAGTCAGTGTTATGTCTCTGGTCGACCGGCTGACACGCCGCGTTGAGTTTCCTTTCTGACGCCGTGTCGTCGGCTGATGTGTAGCCGCTCCGACGAGCTCGCCGAACAACAGCTCCGTCAGCCTTCGGCGCGGGAAGACCGAAGGGGGGGAGGGGGGGGGGGGGCAGAAAAACCTCTAGGGCAGCGCCTCGAAAGCTCATCTCTAGCAGCGAAAGCGAAGAGGAGCAGAGCCCGAGAACTTCCGCATGCGGCGCTGCCTCTGCTGCAGGCTGCATTTAAGAGGAAGTAAAGCCTAAAGCGATCAGCTGGGAGACGGCGTCGGCAGCTAGCTGACGGGTTTGGAGGGCGCTCCGTCAGCATCGCCGCTGCAGCAGACGGTTTTGCCGCCTGTTTTGGGCCCGCTGCAGCCGCTGGCGTCCGGGCCGCCGCCGCCGCCGCCGCAGGAGCTGGAGGGCGCGGGAACACTCGGGCCACGTTGTCTCTTCTGGTGCAGCTCCTCCCAATTGGCCCGGTTGGCTTTGATCATGTCGACCATGGGCTGAAGTTTGGGATTCAACTTGACGAGAGTCTAGGGGGAGAGAGGAAAGGAAGGAAGATGAGAAAATATCCTGAAAGAAATATAATAGAACTAGAAGGGGCACTCGGTAGAGCGCATACCTTCGATTGGGCATTGAATTATGAACATTTTGGCATTAGTTGCAACCAATTGGATAAAAATTGACCGCGCTATAGTAAAAAGACTTTCTTTATGTAAGAAATTAATTTCGTTTTTGTTCCTCTTTTATCTAATGACCTTGGCGATTCCCAGATGAATCTGAAATAGTCAAAAGAAGATTTTGACCTGTTCATGACCTTTGACCTTTGACCCGATCGATCTCAAAATCTAGTCAAATGGTTCCCGGATAATAACCAATCATCCCACCAAATTTCATGCGATTCGGTTTAATACTTTTTTACTTATGCGAATAACACGCAGTAACTAACAACGTACACAAGAGGGCAGCTACCTGCATCCTAAACAATAGGATAAACAGTAAAATGGTTACCATGTTAACCATTGCAGCATATCATTTTAACATGATGTCATTTGCTCATTGTCTCTAAACACAACGTACAGCTGAGGCTGATCGGAATGTGACTAGATTTGAACATTGTGACCTGATGAAAGGATCAATGAGATCAATAAACGCCGTATTAGCACAATTTTGCATTGCTGTATTTACATATATGTTGTGTATATATATGTATATATATATATATATATATATATATATTATTTGATTTTGTATTTTATATTTCACTTTGTATAACTTTATGCACAGTCACTTTCTTTCTTTCTTATATTTATATTTTATTGTGTTTAGTTTATTGGTGCTACTGTGTCAACAAATTTCCCCTTGGGGATTAATAAAGTATATTTCTATTCTATTCTATTTCTATTCTATTCTATTCTTCTCTGAATAGTGTATTTAGCGCCTGTGCCTGTGTTTTGGAGATACAGGTACAATTTGAGAAAAGGGTTAAACATCTTTTGTGCAGCAAACTAAATATGACACTGGATTCTGAAAACATCAGAATACTACGTTTTGTAAAAATAAAAAATAAATTAAATATTGACCATTTATAATTTAAACTGGAGGCTTAGCTCAGCACATTATTAATCAAATGTCAACAACGCAGAGAACACGCGGCTACAATAAGAGCAACATACAGTTGCTTAATAGTTTCAAGTCAATGAGGTGGCTGCTCTTCTGAGATTAGAGGCACATGAATGAATGAATGAGATAAGTCGCCTTTGTCATCCGTCCGTGTTGTAAGTGGCGCTGCAGTCGAGGCTGTCAGCCCCCATTTTAATAAACGACCTGAGAGACGGGGGATTTGGTTCCTTCTGTTCTCCTCAAATTGTCTACTGTGTCTTTTGGATTCCCAGGGAAGTGTGTAATTAGTTGTTGTTTCATTATCCCTGAAACATAACGTGGGCATGGGCACCACAATCCAAATCGTTATTCACACATGTAAAGGAGGTGCATTCACAGTGAGTACATTCACCGTGAGCATTGTGTGCGTATGAAAGGGAGCCCAAATGTGTTTTTACAATGGGAGAAAGCACAACTAATCACAGCTGCCAATTAATTGAACTTTCCATGGATTTATATTCAGAGGTTATATTCACTAAAACAATTAAAGCACTTGTGTGGGTGGTCAATCAGAAAAAAAGCTCTATAATGTGGCCAAGTTCACACATCAAGACTATTTATTAAAAACAGCTGTCTGCTCAATTTAGTTAATTAAAAATGTCCTGAAAGATGTTTTAAATACTGTCTGACTCAATAATTCAGAGTACTGTAATTGCTGCAGTATGAGTGCTTCTCATCATGAAGCCGATCAATATTAGAACACAATATGGATTTAGAGTCGACTTTGTGTTTTCACACTGTTTTTATGTGTGTGTTTATAACATGGTAATGTAGAGTTAAAGCAATTAGCTGATGATTGAATACCCATTTAGGTTATTTTAACATTCACTTGTTCCAGCTTCTTCAATGGGAGGACTTGCTGCTATTTGTGTCTCCCAAAACCCTAAAATAACCTTTTTTATAAATGTGTACATATATAAACATAGATTAAAATGTATTGTCATTGCACAAGAACGACTTCTTAAATGACATACATAAATGTAACAAGTAATATAAACTGTTAAAGCAAATACTATCACACTGTGGCCGACACAGGACACACAAACATTGTGGATTGATCATTTTTGTCTTTATAGATTTCTCTTTTTTAAAGGAGAGCAATTTCCCTCTTTCTTTAAAACATTTATCCACAGTGGAACATTGTCATTAGTTTGCACAGCATCATTATTCTACTGAAGTCGACTCAGGAGGAGGAGAAGAAGAAGAAGAAGAAGAAGAAGAAGAAGAAGAAGAAGAAGAAGAAGAAGAAGAAGAAGGAGAGGAAGAAGAATGAGAAGGAGAAGGAGAGGAAGAAGAAGAAGAGGAAGAAGAAGAAGGAGAAGAAGAAGAAGAAGAAGAAGAAGGAAGAAGAAGAAGAAGAAGAAGAAGAAGAAGAAGAAAGAAGAAGAAGAAGAGGAAGAAGAAGAAGAAGAAGAAGAAGAAGAAAGGAAGGAAGAAGAAGAAGAAGAAGAAGAAGAAGAAGAAGAAGAGGAAGAAGAAGAAGAAGAAGAAGAAGAAGAAGAAGAAGAAGAAGAAGAAGAAGAAGAAAGAAGAAGAAGAAGAAGAAGAAGAAGAAGAAGAAGAAGAAGAAGAAGAAGAAGAAGAAGAAGAAGAAGAGGAAGAAGAAGAAGAAGGAAGAAGAAGAAGGGAGAGGAAGAAGAAGTAGATGAAGATGAAGAAAGAAGAAGAAGAAGAAGAGGAAGAAGAAGAAGAAGAAGAAGAAGGAAGAAGAAGAAGAAGAAGAAGAAGAAGAAGAAGAAGAAGAAGAAGAAGAAGAGGAAGAAGAAGAAGGAGAGGAAGAAGAAGGAGAAGGAGAAGAAGAAGAAGAAGAAGAAGAAGAAGAAGAAGAAGAAGAAGAAGAAGAAGAAGAAGAAGAAGAAGAAGAAGAAGAAGAAGAAGAAGAAGAAGAAGAAGAAGAAGAAGGTTATATAATGGGATTAATATTCTACAAAGTAGCGAGTCGATCAGCACCAAGAAGGAGATCTCTCTCGCCCACAAACAAAAGCCTGCCGCCTCTGAACCTCCTTCTCCCCCTCGCAGCTCTAATTGGCAGCAGCGTGATCGTGAGCTCCATATCTGCATTCTCCAAACATCATGAGCCCCCCCCCCCACACACACACACACACACACACACACACACACACACAACACACACACACACACGGCTTTGATGCTTTTCTATCTCCACCACACAGACTGTACAATGGGGAAATCAAAGCCCTGCACACATAAGTCTAACTTTTGACACTAATCCTGGATATAACTAAACAGCTGTTCAGATGATCTGTTGTTTGTTTGACTGATTAAGAGTAATGTGTTTAATATGACAATAAAAAAGGGAGGAGGAGGTCCACCGATACCACCCGGTGCCGTGAGAACGAACGATCTCTTTCATCCTCTGCTTCCTTCATGTGTGCTTTGATGAGCGTGGCTTCAGGCCCGGCGTCCTCTGGAAGTCAGCCTGCGTCTCTCTCCCACACGGCCGCTGTTCTATCATTTCATGCTACTTGTCGAGAACTGCTACCTTGTGGTATTGCGCATGCGCCGAGTCGATTTTCCGAGTTTGTTTGACACGCCCATAATGTTTTGCAACCCTGTCGATGCACGTCTGATAACGGGGAGTGACGTCCTCAAAATCCAGATTATTTCCCTAGTTAAAAGTACATTCAGCATGTATATTGTACAGGTAGTAATAATATGTAGTAATGACATGTAGATTAATGAGTGATAAGCAGTTGCTATTTCTTTTGTGTCAACAAATGATTGTAAACATGAGTTTGTTCACATTATCATAATAAAGCACTGGTTTATTATTAGGGTATTTAGTGTTGAAGATAAACACTTTAACAGTGAAAAGTGAAACATTGAACTTTGAAAGAAAAGCATATTTTGATAGTACAATAACATGCATTCATGTAAGAATGCTAAATTGAATTATATCAGGGGTAGCATATTGTGATAGTACAATAACATCCTATTATGTTAGGGTAGCATGAATCGATAGACACACCTATCGGTTTATGCAGCGGTAGCAAATTCTGACAAGGCAGCAAAAAATGACAGAACAGCGGCAGTGGGAGGGGCTTCTGAGTCTCGACGTCATTCAGAAAGACGCACGCACACGTTTCTATACTGGCGAGGACACCGTTTATATTTCCAATAATTCCTTGAAGGATAACCCCGGGGCTCGGAGTCTAAAGCTAACATTTGCTCCAACAATAAAGAAGCGTCTCTATCCGCGCGTTAGCAGAAAGGCCTTCCAGCGTCACGGTGCAGCAAAGCCCAAAGCACACCGTCTATGCGGAGGGGATTCAACCTCCTCACACACTCCACCACCTCTGAGCTGCTGTGCAGTCAGAAAGTGCACACACACTCGCTCTGCCATCCTCAAAGGAGCAGGATGCAACCTTGGGAGTTGTTTCCGAGTTTTCAAGAAAGTGACGTCTTAAAAAGCACTTATTTCTGAGTGCTAAATCTGTCGCGGCGAAGAAACGGTTGAATAGTTGATGGGGACATTGCTGGCGTCAGAGAGGGGGACAATAGCTGAGCAAGGCCAGTGTGTGTGTGTGTGTGTGTGTATATACAGTATGTGTGTGTGTGTGATACAAGCATGACACAGCGAAGGCGGAAGAGATTCAGGCTTTTACCTCGTACAGCGGTGCACAAATTCCATCAATCCACTCCAGCTGAAGTCCTGGCAGTTCATCCTTCCTGTTTCGATCAAAGATGGCCTGCAAGACGAAAGACGACGTGTATTGACTTCTCCACGTGTGTCGGGGGAAACAGAGGAAGGATTTGATGACGCTCACCTACAAGTCAGCCGTACAGTCCTTAAGCGCCGTTGTTATCAACGAAACTCTCAGTTTATTTCACGTACATGTTCTATTGTACCTCATTATTCTGCAGCTTTAAGAGGCTCCACTGAGGCTGTGCTTCAGAGATAGTTACTGGGCTACGACTTAGAAGTTAATATTTAATTTCCAACACCCACGCACAGAGCGGTAAAGGTTTAACACAAGCGGCGGACCTGAGGCTACGGCATTAGTTCTTTCTGAGGGGAAGCAAATCGGGCACGGCCCAATTAGTCAACAGCTATTTATTGCATGCAGAAAGCTGTTGGCTTTTTCCCTTTTTAAGAACTTGTAACACAGTTCAGCCTTCAAAGCTCCTCCATCAAACACACACGGCTCCTCTGGTGTGGTGCTGTCGCTCTGAGGACAGAACATGTGGTTGGATTAAGGTCTTCGTCTTCATTCTTTTCTTGCTATTATTATTGTGCTATTTTTACATTTATATGCGAAAAACAAATACAATGTATTGTTATTATAACTCTACTAGTCAAAGCTAATAGAGCTCCAAAACACCAACATAATAAATGGAAAGGTCCGTGTGTGAGAGACAGCAGCGAGGCCCTGGAACCCTCTGGTTCTGGAGATGTTTCTTCAGTGTCATCAGCTCAGTAGAAAGACGGTGGCGTGGACTCACAGAGGGCGTGAGCTTCAGCTCGGACCTCTCCCGGTCGCCCTGCTCGAAGAACTCGCTGGTCACCAACTCTGCTACCTGGAGCGAGGGAAGAGAGGAATGCAGGGAGTCATGTGTTTCAATAGTTTTCTCAACTGATCATTTGGTCTGTATAACATGTAAAGACATTAAAGCCCCATTATGTAGTTGTTCCCTTGTAGCGCCCCCTTCAGGTATTTAACGTTTACTACAGTGTCGTAAATACCCAGTTACGATAGATCAGGTGATCATCTCTTCACATATGTTATGTGTGTATATACATATTGCATATATTTTATTCTATTTTATATTTTATATATTTTATATCTCGCTTGTTGCACACTTGTTCTTCTTTCTTATATGTATATTGTATTATTGTGTTTTAGTTTAATGTTTATTGGTGCTACTCTGTCCGCAAATTTCCCCTTGGGGATTAATAAAGTACTATTCTATTCTATTCTATTCTATTCTATATATGGCTCTTCCGGTGACGCATATGGCTCTTTTGAGTTTGAGTTAAAAAATAAATAATTGAAATCCCCGCCTGCCCCCCTGTAACTTTCTCTCTCCTCCAGATGACAGCAGCAGTAATGTCAGGTCCCTTTCTTAAAGACGTCTTTGTTCTTTAAACTAAAGGTCTGTTATTGGTCGTCTCCACAGCAGCATGTCTCTCTGTCTCTACGTCGCGTAGCGGAGACAATAAAAAGTCCCCTGTGAGGTGGACTGGACTATGTGACGCTGGTCATCATGACAGAAAGCAGGTCCAAGGACCGGGCGCTACAACATGTGACAGAGTCGGTCTTTAGCCCACAGACCCGATGGAGGAGGAGACATCTACATATTAAAAGTCTTTGTAGCGGCACCATTCTTTTCAAGCTGTTATTTTAAGGTAGGAATTGTTACATAGTGTCGCTTTAAATGCACAATATCCTAAAGCCCAAGGTGATGATGTCCCAAATACGTTATATTACAATCACAGGGTTCTTACACATGTTGACCGATGGATTTCCATGACTTTTCCAGGACTTTAAACCAAATTTCCATGACCAAACTGAAATATCGGTATAAACATTAACATTTTTGAAAATGTTGCGTATCGAGAGCGTACGCCGGCTTATATTTTGAGCGTCTTTCTTTAAAAAAACACATTAGTTATCTCAAACCCGGCGTAAATGAACATGTGATTATAACAAATTTCCATGACTTTTCCCAAACTTTTTTTCCATAACTTTTCCAGGCCTGGAAATGACCATTTTAAAATTCCATGACTTTTCCAGGTTTTCCATGACCGTACGAACCCTGCAATCACAAAATACTGATAAAAGCAGCAAATCCCGACATTTTGGAAGCAGGAACTTGTGAATCTTGGTATTTTCTTATTTAAACCATGAAACAATTATGAAAAAAGTTTCTTTTGAGCAACTATCAATTAACCCATCAATTATTCTCCTCTAGATGAAGTACATGCATTTCACATCTCTGATAGTTTTTCTCACCTTGCGTGATATTTCCCACGGTTTCGTGACGGCGCCAAGATCACACGCCGTCATCATCATGGATCTGAGAGGAGTCAGACGTTTATTTCCCACAGTATCCATGAGCTCAGAGAGCCTCCATGTGTGTGTGAGCGGGGCATTACCTGCACATGTCTCGATGAGCCTTCAGATTCCAGTTGTACTCTCCTTTGTTGACCAGCTCAAAGAAGGTGTTTCTGTTCCTGGAAGGAAACAAGACATTTGTATATGACTATATCTGGATTAAAACACAGATTAGCACTTCAGTGGCTCTTAAATGTCTCTTATTATGGTACTTTTATAGTTTGACTATGTTGAGGAAATGTTACTTTCTGTATTCTTGTTGTTCTTAGTTTGTACTCTAGGTTGATGCACTTATTGTAAGTCGCGTTGGATAAAAGCGTCTGCTAAATGACATGTGATGTAATGTAATGTAATGGCGGTGGCATGAGAGCAAAAAACGTGTTCTTTAAGAATAAGTAAAATGCGTTAAATAATTAATATACAAACTGTTATTTCAATGATGAAGTATTCTTTTATATTTGTCGCCAGATGTGAAAATCATCTTGTGTTGAAAAGTGGCCCCGCATTTCAAAATGAATGTATTTAGAGTCTTGCTGCCAAAACTATACCACAAATAAATAAAAAATGGTTAAAAAAACTCAAAAATAAAGGAAATATGACTATATCTGTATTAAAACACAGATTAGCACTTCAGTGGCTCTTAAATATCTTATTATGGTACTTTTGTAGTTTGACTATGTTGAGGAAATGTTACTTTCTGTATTCTTATTGTTCTTAGTTTGTACTCTAGGTTGAAATGCACTTATTGTAAGTCTCTTTGGATAAAAGCGTCTGCTACATGACATGTCATGTAATGTAATGTAATGTATATGAAAGTGTAAGTGACATAGAATCCACCAGGGGGCAGTATTACCTCAAATAAACCTGTAGTGGGCATTGCACAGAGACAATATATGCTTCATTGTAAATGGGTTAGTGTACTGGAGTCTCACTATCAGGAGATTTAAAAGCAGCAGAACGTACTCAAAGTAAAGTGTGAGGTCTGTGGCCAGAATGGACTGCTTCAACAGCTGCATGAGGTCGCCGTACTCTTTGGACGAGAGGTTGGAGAAGATGTTGTGACCCTGCGGAGACACAGAGATACCACGATGAAGAAGTCATCAAGACATCTTCACAAGCATCCTAACATCCAGAACTCTTTCTGCTCAACAGAAGGCCAATACTACTTATTCTAAAGACAAGTTGAATGATTTAAAACTTGATAGCAGACAATACAAATCACAAATACCTTTATCACACTTTATCACAAATACCTCGTGTACCTCATGTGCAATACGTTTAAGTACTTTTTGTTTATATATACCTTTCTATCCTGTACATTAATATTCTACAGTTTTTTTAATGCTTATTTATATTACTTTTATTACTTGTTTCTATTATTATTAGTTTTGTATTCTCTTGTGAGCAATGCTACTGTGATCCTGTAATTTCCCCACTGAGGGACTAATAAAGGACTATCTTATCTTATCTTATCTTATCTTATCTTATCTTATCTTATCTTATACTAGCTGACAGATATGACTGGATGTGGATCTTTTACACGCACAACATTTTACTCTCTACCAGTGTCTTCTTCCTGAGATATACTGTATATTAGTAGTTATAGTAGTTTGTTAACAATCACAATGAATGCAATGTGTTTCTTTCAATAGATACTGGACTATTGGTAATATAAGATTAAGTGAATGAGGGAGTGAGTCATAAATGAAAAACACTTGCGGTAAAAAAAGAAGAAAAAAGACTCCATAATAAAACATCCTTGCATATTGAATGGTGATTTTTGGACTTGAATTAGCCACATTACTTATTTATATGTTAATAGGATAGCAGTAGTTCAACCATTTCGATATTCCAAGCAAACTCGGGTGAGCTTACTGTGTTGTCAGCACCATGAAATGAAGCCACTGGAACAAACCCGGCTAAGCCTCATCTCAGCGGCTCCCCCCCGACGTCTTTATTACAGCTTCATGCAGAGGAAGTCACCTGGTAAAGCGTCTCTCTCAACCAATTTCCTCCAAATCTATCGCTTCAGTAATTAGATTTATTTATGCGCAGCG
>CM070107.1:21872500-22002500 GCA_036178185.1 Liparis tanakae
GGACTTGAGAAAGTAAAGTCATTCTCGTTGGGTGTCTATTCAAACAAAAGTGTCTGAATCTCACACAGAATTACATTACAATTACATTACATCACATCACATGTCATTTAGCAGACGCTTTTATCCAAAGCGACTTACAATAAGTGCATTTCAACCTAGAGTACAAACTAAGAACAACAAGAATACAGAAAGTAACATTTCCTCAACATAGTCAAACTACAAAAGTACCACAATAAGATATTTAAGAGCCACTGAAGTGCAAATCTGTGTTTTAATCCAGATATAGTCGGAAAAGGTGCGTTTTCAGTTTCCGGCTGGAGTATCTTTATGAATAGTTAATCATATAATGAGTCGTAATTTGAATTTCGACTTCAGTCAAATGGAAATGTAACATGATCTACTTATAATAATAACATGATTTCAATAAGCACTAAGGCCAGGTTTGCATCAGCTACTGCGTTCAAGCTCCACAATCTCTGGCTCATCCCTCAGCCGCGCTCAGCAACCAGTAACGAGCAACGTCCAATCATATTCATGCACGTGTGCACAACTGTCGTTATAAAGCCACACTTCACAGTCTCACTCCGATACCTTCATGCTAATACGTCTGCAGCTGCAGCTCACTCCCCCATCCCAACCTCCACTGGCAGAATAAATATTTAAACGCTTTACTAAAAGATAGTGTTTCTGAAAAAGCTAGTTATTAACGACCCCGTTGACGTTAAGTTAACGGCCGTCAGCTCATGCTCGCACTCTACGGCCACAAACAAACATCCTGGGGAAGTTATGGCCGAGTAGGAAGCAATTGTTATTTATACACCTTTGTTTTGTACCATTACATTTTTTTGTTGGCTAAAATTAACACTGTTTTGTCTTAATCCATAAATTAGTATCATGCTGCTGCTGCTCTTATTCTGCCTGTTTTGTGATATACATGCCTAAAAGGGGGATAACTTTTGTGTATCTGGCAACCCTGAGATCAGTCGACCAATGACTGTTCAGATGGAACGTACGGGAGATACCATTTGCAAAACTTGTACCCTAGTTCACACATTGGCAATACAAAGCCATACTTATGTTTTATATAGTACATTTTAAGTAAAATGACCAACAACGTCAAAGTACTTTATCATAAGTATACAAGTTCTTCATCCAAAATACTATATGAAACAAAGTAGAATCAGCTAGATGTACTTAAAGGTATTATTCTGCAAAGAATGAGTGATCTGAGAGGTTGCATGATCATATAAATGGGCAGTAAATAACAACGTATTTGCTATAAACTGTCTAAAGTGTCTCTGACTGAAACCGATCCCTCGCTCTGCAGCTATAGTAGCATAGTGTTTACCGTTAGCATTGCAAACATGCACTGGCAGACGTTGAAGGCGTGTCTCCAGTTGTGATAGAGCACCATCCTGTAGTTTTTTCTGACAGTCAGCAGCCATCTGCAGAGTGTCTGGAGGGGGAGACAGAGCAGGAGGAGACCCTGGGTCAGCAGCTGTCATGACACATTAGAAAGGAACCGCGTTCTGGGCAAAATCAGTCAAGTAGTCAAAGGAAATAGATGGAGACGATCAGTAGTCTCACCTCATAATCAATCTTGAATTTCTGCAGCATTCCTAACTCCATAAACATCCTCAAAGCGGCCGTAATCATGGCGTCAACGTCCAGGGAGAAGTCATCGAAGGAGAGCTTACCGATGCCGAGGTCGCAAACCAGAGGAATGCTGGCCACCTGTCATCAAGGAAAGAGGAAACATGAAGGAATAAAGAGACGAGAGAGGATGAGTTCAGAGAGGAGAGGAGGACGTAGGGGTCACATGATGCTCTGCCACTCTCAGAGGATACACGGAGATAGACTCATTTAGCGAAGGTTAGGTTTAATGAGGGAGCGTTACCAGAAGATGTTACCCCTGTTCACTTTCAGAGCTCACTGACCAACGCAGTTATGCATCAACAATATGCTTTCATTATTATTCAAAGAAAAACTAAAATGCATATTACATACAGTATGTGAATCCAATGCACTGTTTTTAAAATGACGTACATTGAAACTCGGAGATATAGTAAAACAGCACAAATAAACATAATTTACTTTCTGGCAATATTCAAAAGATTTTTAGAGATAGAGAAGGAGAGTATGAACTAAGAGGGGGATGGAATTGCCAATTGTTCATACAACTCAAAAAAGCATGTGCATCTCTGTCTATGGGGTGAAACAGGGGAATATTTTAACTCAGTGGTTCCCAAACTTTTTCCGTCAAGACCCCCTTTGATGATATAGGAACATTGGACGACCCCCCCACCGCAACCCGCAACCCGACCCCAAATTGTTTTTTAATGAATTGCATTATAATGCATGAACTGTATAAAATATTTTTATTTCTTTCTAAAATAAGTACATATCACTTCACAGTTTATTGGGAAAAATAGCAATAATAAAATATATATATATAAAATAAAAAATATATAAAATAATTTGTAAATACAATTAACTTAATTTCAAACAAAGTGCAAATAACATATACTGTATTTCCTCACATTGAACAGCAGGTTTTCTCAAACAATAAAATAACACAATTATGAACAAGGTGTGCAGGTCTACATGGACCATATTATTTTGTGATCATATTCCTATGTATATTCCTGTTCATATATATATATATATATATATATATATATATATATATATATATATATATATATATATATATATATCAGTGACTGTGTGGGCTTGCTTTGCTTTACAGATGTTGTCAAAGCGGGGTTGCTGGTTGGAGATAGCTACTCTCAGTTCATTTAGACCAGTCACAAATCTGTCCATCTTTGTACATACTTCCTTCTCTTATCTTTATCTTTCTCTGTCGCTCCGTATCTTTCTCGCTCTGTGTCGCTGTGTGTCTCTCTCTCGTTCGCGCTCCCTCACTCTCTCTCTCTCCCTCACTCGTTCGCGCTCTCTCGCTCTCTCTCTCTCTCTCTCTCTCTCTCGCTCTCTCTGGTTCTGCCAGTCGGTCTGTGACATGAGCCGCTCTGGTGGCGTGGTTGGAACACAGTGCATGTCACGTCGGTTATTTTATATTGTTTTACCGGTGTATGTGTGCGTCTGTGTGTGTGGGTTGGCGATGAAGCCGCGACCCCCCTGTAGTACCACCGCGCCCCCCCT
This sequence comes from Liparis tanakae, assembly GCA_036178185.1. Classification (NCBI taxonomy): domain Eukaryota; kingdom Metazoa; phylum Chordata; class Actinopteri; order Perciformes; family Liparidae; genus Liparis; species Liparis tanakae. The sequence goes on from CM070107.1 coordinate 21,875,663, forward strand.
AGGGGTCGCGACCCCCACTTTGGGAACCACTGTTTTAACTGATGAAATCAAGGAAAGTAAAAATCTGTTGATATTTAAGAACAAATTTAAAGACAAGACTCTGGAGAAGTACAAACGTATCATCAATTAATGAAGCATCATAAGTAACGGTTAATGGGGACAAGTTTTTTGTTGTTTTGATTATTGTTTTTTGTAAATATGTATGTGTGTGGATTTATGTGTGTGTGTGTGTGTGTGTGTGTGTGTCGTGTAGATGTATATGGGTTTGTGAATGTGTATGTATATTTGTATATATATATATATATATATATATATATATATATATATATATATATATATGTTTGTGTATATATGTTTGTGTGTATATATATATGTATATATATATGCACATATATATATATGTATATATATATGGGTATATGTACAGATAAATAAATAAATGCATGAATAAATATAGAAATACACATACAAATGGTTAAATAAATGTATAAATAAATGTATAAATGAATAAATAAATGCTTAATTAAATGTATAAATAAATACAGGAATGAATGAATATAAGTTATAAATGTTATTTCTCTATTTATGTGTCCACACGTGTTTCTTCATTTATATATGTGTGACATTTACGTGTCCGTATATTCAAATGAGCTGGGCGGTCCGAACCTCTGTCTAAAGCCTGATTGGTCAAGTACATTTATTTAAGCATTTATACATTTATTTAAGCATTTATACATTTATTTATACATTTATTTATACATTTATTTAAGCATTTATATATTTATTTAAGCATTTATACATTTATTTATACATTTATTTAAGCATTTATTTATTTATTCCTATATTTATTCATGCATTTATTTATTTATTTATTTATTTATACTTAAGTCATTTTGAGTCCTCCATACCAGAGCACCAAGTGTTCCCCACACACACACATGTCTGTGGGTCAGGTCAGCAGGTATTCTCCTCTCTCTCTCTATTCACAGCTCAGACTCTGAAACATCTGCCAGGTTAGTTTGCAGCTGCCATTTTCAATCCGGTTTTATCCCAGTGGAGTGTACTCGGTGAGTCTCCATATGTAGAGCAGTTATGAAAGAAAGAGGGGAGAAGGCGGGAAGCGGAGCGCGTTGTGCATGAGGGGGCTGGAAGATCACACGGCTGGGAAGAGGGGTTCCTGACGGCCACAGGGGAGAATCCTACACATTAAAGTGCAGGCAGATAGGTCATATCTATATTTTAGAAGTGTCCTGCTAATTAAAGTGTAGATGTTTTCATTTGTTACTCTTTAGGAATAATGAATTGAGATCGATTGCCCATCGATTGGATTAATCCATTACCACAATTAGTTTATTTTCATACGTTTACTTGTGTGTTCCTGCAGGAGGAACAGGAAATGAATCAGACAATAATTCCTCTCTGTGGCCATGTATTTTTCTTTCTTATTTAGGTCAATGGGAGATTGTTATTTAATCAGAAACCTATATCCTAATTAAAGGGTCCACGAGTCAAATAAAGCCACATTTCCAAGATTTTAAATTCTCGTTAGTACCAGTTAAATCTTAGCCAATTTTACTGTCAATGCATCATACTTTTGTTTGAGTTTAGAAGAATCATAAAGGACCCTTATGATTATTTAATGTTTTTCTTTGTCGTAATTTAACTCAATAAAAAGCAGATACATGAAGGAAACCATCTACAGAACAAGGGAAACTATTACATTATATTATGGCAATTAAGTGAGCAAACCTGATGATCACAAGTTGTAATCCACACCGATAGTGTGTGTACACTGCAATGTGTAGAGAAAGGAAAGCATTCATACGATACAATGATAGACCATTTATTTTGTCATGGCGGTATAGGAGGACTTCCCTCTTCCTCTACTTTATGAAACATGTATATTAGAACATGGTTATGCTGCGTGACAGTTAGTATTTGTGTGATTTAAATAAAAGAACATACAGTTAATAAAAGACACATGAACTCCCATGATCTTGGTAAACAGGGTTTGTTTAAAGGAAATGGGCTGGTGCTTTTTCTACATGATCAACAAAACAAATCCCATGAAAAGATCAGAAACAACAAATCAATCGAGTCTCTCGACTTTATTCCCTGCCTTTGCTGGAACGCTGCTGGGTTCGTTGGCACATTACAAGCAACATATTGTGAAACACAATGGCTTGAGAGTGCACTTTTATATTTGCACAATATCAAACTGAAAACGCACCTTTTCCGACTATATCTGGATTAAAACACAGATTTGCACTTCAATGGCTCTTGAATATCTTACTGTGGTACTTTTGTAGTTTGACTATGTTGAGGAAATGTTACTTTCTGTATTCTTGTTGTTCTTAGTTTGTACTCTAGGTTGAAATGCACTTATTGTAAGTCGCTTTGGATAAAAGCGTCTGCTAAATGACATGTCATGTCATGTAATGTAATATCAAAAAGGGGGACCCACTTATAAAACATTGCTGTATTTGTGCTTGACTACTCCTGCATTTCACTTGTTTTAAACAGTACCTGTCTCTTTGTAAATTAGAAACCATTTCCTACAGTTAAAACCAAGCCTTTTTTCTTTAATAATAGACGAGAAGCATACAACTAAACAATGTAATGATGATTACGGTGAATTACGGTGAATATCTGCATCTGAATGCATCTGAATATGCAACAAACACTCAGCAATGCATAGTGCACTTTATACACTATTTATACACTATCTGTGCAATATTGTCATTTGTGTGCCTTATTCTTGTGCAATACCATATTGTGTGACTTATTTGTAAACTGTGACTTATTTGTATTTATTTATTTGTTACCTGTAATTTTGTTTAGTTTGGAGGACCCAGCAATATAAGATTTTCATTGTACAAATAACTTTTTATATAATAATAATAATAATAATAATATTGTAATTTGTGTGCCTTATTCTTGTGCAATACCATATGTTGTAACTTATTTGTAAACTGTGACTTATTTGTATTTATTTATTTCTTACCTTGTAATTTAAATTAAGTTAATTTATTGTCAGCCATTACATTCTTCTTTTTATTTTTAAATGGGTTGCTTTTAACTATGTTTTAATCAGTTTTATTTGTTTTTTTCTGTGTGGCACTCTGAGATTCTTGAAGGAAGAGTGCGATAAAAATATAATGCATTATTATTATTAATTTTGTTTAGTTTGGAGGACCCAGGAATATAAGCTTTTCATTGTACAAACAACTTGTTATATGTGCACATGACATTAAAATATCTTGAATCTTGAATATCTGTTACCTTGAATTTGTCAACTTCGGTCTTGGAGCAAGTGGCATGGTAAGACAGAACCTGCGAAATAATGACACAGTGTCAACACTTTTTTCCAATGATGAAAACGATCAGCTACAGTGGGAAAGAATCTGCACACTGTGGTGTTATGGCATTTCAGTGGATCTTCCAGATGAGGAAGTTAACATTTCCCACTCGAACAGTTTACAAGAGCGACGATGTCAGCCCCGATCTCACGGCCATGTTGCCTTCATTTCCTGAGAGAAATACCTCGCACAGACCTCAAGCTGCTTATTGGATCATAAACGCTCATGTTTATTCAGTGCTGCCAGACGCATGCATCTACATACTAGTTCATTCTGTGCCTCTCCTTTAAATTATCTATCTCTCTGCTATCTGCTTCTATCTTGAAAAAGAGTGGTGCTAACTACCATAAAGCAGCTGAAAGCTCCCTATTGTATTGTGAGGTCGCGATGTAAAGGCTGAGGAGTGCTGAATGCCGACAAAATGCAGGGCAGATGAGGGATTGCTTTTCACTGCCTCTTATTAATTCTCAATAAAACCTTTGCGAGAAGGTTATCTACAAAAAAAGATCAGCACTTTTTGCGTGTGTACATTCTTGTGGAAAAATCGGTCTAAAAAAAGAAGCTAAGCACAAAGATCCAGGACAGAGGATAAGTAAGAGGAGGTTTTATATTATCCATGCAGCAGCCGTTGTTTCTAATAACTTCACAATATCATTATAGATATTGGAATACAAAAACAGATAGGACTCTCAGGGAAACATCATCTGAGGGAGGGCATGAACAAAAGGAAGCTGCAGTATAAAGCTGGAGCAGAGCAGCATCAACACTTTGATGTACAGTTTGCACAGCAATGAGAATGAATGGGACGTTGTGTTCTTACATCCAGAGCTACAGACTGCTTGGCCCAGGACTTCTTCACCTGGTCGTACATGATGGTGTTGTTGATGCCCAGTCCACAAAAGATCACAAACGCCTGAGAAAATCACAAAAAAAGAAGACACACTCAGCTCCAACTATTTATAATACACCCACTGTATGTTGATAAGATGGAGAAGCAAATGCAATACTTCAAAGAGACGCTGGTCTGCATCGCCGAATGGTTGCCCATCGAGCCTGTTCAGCACTTGGGCCACACCTGATACACAAAACACACAAATAACCTCACAGTTCTCTTTTCTGCTTGATTTTGGCGAGGATCCAGTGCTTATCACTGCCTCCGATTGAAAGAAGCTGAAACCCACACACTCCATGTCATCGATTAACTTTCATTATCATTTTTATTTTTCCATCCCACTGTCTATATTTTTTACTCTTTTTTTACTCTTTTACTGTTTTTTTACTCTTTTTGGCTATACTAGCCCATTGCACCGTTTATTTATAGCATGTTGCACTATCCTGGTGGATATCAACACTCAATCAATGCACACTAAAATCTGTAAACTCTGTATTCTCCCTACTCCCTGTGTACATGTTCCCTCTGTGTGTATTGTTGTTATACTGTGATTCTACTGTAAGTTGTGTACGTATGTTTGTGAGTTAAGTTAACCCTTTAAGCCCCGAGGGGACCTATATAGGTCCTTTTTTTTAATTTTAATTAAACTGTGTAAAACATTACAATAATCATGAACAAATATATTGATGCTACACATCAAATTAATCAAGAGAACCTGGGCTACAATAATTAGTCAGCCATTTCAACACAACTCAAACACCAACTAAAATAGTTATTAAAATATCATAATCATAATTTTGTCATGAGTCAGCCCACTCGGCATGTTTCCGGAACTAGAAATCTGTAGCTTGGTGCGATGAGAAAAAAAGATGTCAAAAAGCAAGACAACTCCACACAGATTCCAAATATATTCACCAGATCCCTCTGCTCCAAAGCATCACTGAGATATGAACCAAAGACACAGCAACATGAATCGCTTTACAGTCAGCAAATGCTGCCTATATGTTTTTTAGCCAAAATCTGAACACCATAAGTGTATTGAACACCATCAATAATATACAAGTGAAATATAAGGTTTGGTACATGAGAAAATGCAAATGGCACAAATGGTATTTACGGATGGCACAGATGGTGCCAACATTTTGCCCAAAATGTCCCCAAAAAATCTCGCCTGAATTCTCTCTGTACTAAACCCTCTCTAACTTTGTTCTGCTTCACTTTTTCAAAGTCAAACTTTGCAGAGGGAATGTTTACATATTGTGTTATGATTTTGGAGAGATTTACACCTTAGTGAGACATCATTTCAAAGAGATAATCATCCTGAAAGTTTCTTTTTTATATATTCGGACTTGAAACTTCTATTTTTGCTGTGTTTCAATCTTTATTTACTCAGAACCAGTAACATATGTACTAATATCTACACTTCTGAAAAAAAGCTCACATGGGTTGCCTTTATTATAACACCAACATTATTCAAACAGCCCTTGTGGTTGCAGAGATACACCCTTTTTAGGTTGGGTATGCAATTTCGAGCAGAATCCTAAAAAGTGCCATGGGGCTTAAAAGGTTTTAAGCTACTGGTTGACCTAAATTTCCCTCGGGATTAATAAAGTATCCATCTATCTATCTATAAGCAGAGCCACAACATCCTATCACACAAATATTCACTTAATTTCATCTTTGAACACACATCTAGTTATCCACGATTGGATTGCAGTGTTCCCAGTTTAGATGACTTCCCTCGTTATCTAATTAAAAGTAGAGGCAGACTTTGTTGATCAAAGCGTCCGTATTTAATTGATAGAGACTTTATTGTCAATGAGAAATGATGCTAAAAAGTAATTAAACATACGTAATAGACAACATTCCATACATTAACATTTTTAAACCATCGTACCACAGTGACATTTTAATTTCAACGTGTAGCTGGAGCTCCATAGAGGTGAAATGGGATTAGCACTGTACAAGAACAATTTTCATTACGCTGTCATTCAATTTAAAATACAGGGCTGGTGTTTTCCCAGATCTATTATTGCTCCCTCTGTAATGAGCATGTGATGAGTTACAGCGTAGATGGTCCCAGATATAAGTTAACCAAAGGACTGCTTAGAGCCCTGTGGCTTTAACTACATTCACATTTTTTTATGATCACAAAAAACCTAAATAATTTGCAGCTTCCTCGTGTTTTTTTACATAAATCCCCCATGTGTTGCGTGATTGTACAGTCTACAGTGTGTTCCCTCGGGGTGGTGGGTGGAAGGTGGTGTCAGATGTCGCAACCAGCTCCGCCTAATGTTGACTCTCGAGGAATTGTACTAAACAACCAAGCTGAACCCTATGGAGGACTCAAAATGACTTAAGTATAAATAAATAAAAGCATGAATAAATATAGGAATAGATAAATAAATGTCACACAGAAATAAATGAAGAAATACGTGTGGACACATAAATAGAGAAATAAATAAATGAAGAAATACAGAAATGTAGAAATATATTCATTTAATGATGTCCTGTTGATTTATAACATATATTCATTCATTCCTGTATTTATTTATACATTTATTTAAGCATTTATGTATTTATTTATACATTTATTTATTTACACATTTATTTAAGCATTTATTTATTTATTTATACATTTATTTATTTATTTACACATTTATTTAAGCATTTATACATTTATTTAGACATTTATTTAAGCATGTATTTATTTATACATTTATTTAAGCATTTATACATTTATTTAAGCATTTATACATTTATTTATACATTTATTTAAGCATTTATTTATTTATTCCTATATTTATTCATGCATTTATTTATTTATTTATACTTAAGTCATTTTGAGTCCTCCATAGAACCCAAAGTAACATAGGAGCTGCTTATTATAATCCTGCATGCAGTTTGTGGAACATATCGTCAGTGTCCGTTTTTCAGGAATACTCTACTGAAGGTACACACTCAGCCAAAGCTACACGGGAATCCTTAAAAACAACAATGAGTGGAAAAGTCCCGGTCAATCCAACCCGGTTAGTTTAAAATCGAATCCCTCGCCTGATGATGACGCAATCTGAGTCCGGACGTCACAAACTACCAGACTGCCAACGTCTGTGGTAATCTGCAATACTTTGAGTGACCAGTTCAGGCTGAATTCACAACCAAACCGTGGTATAATGGTGGTGCTTTAGTTGCATGTATTTAATTGAAAAGCTACCTTTAGTTATTTCCGACTATATCTGGATTAAAACACAGATTATCACTTCAGTGGCTCTTAAATATCTTACTGTGGTACTTTTGTAGTTTGACTATGTTGAGGAAATGTTACTTTCTGTATTCTTGTTGTTCTTAGTTTGTACTCTAGGTTGAAATGCACTTATTGTAAGTCGCTTTGGATAAAAGCGTCTGCTACATGACATGTAATGTAATGTAATGTAAGTTATGATGTAATGTTTGGACTAACATGGCTCTCCCTCCACATCTCTCATACTGAAATTCAAGTAAATAAAAGAAATGGCAATTCAGACTAGCACAAGCAGCATGTTTTAGAATTTGAAAAATGAATCATTCAAAATAGCTTTTATTTCCCTCTACCTTTAATAAAGTACCTTTAATGACATTTTGCAAAAGGAAGTGGTAATATGATTTTAATCACTTGATATTTGACATGACACATTCGTGTTGTTGTAGTCACAACAGTATTTCCTGTGGGTACATTTTGAAGCAGCAGGCTGTGACCTTGGTAGATGCCACAAGGACATATATTTTATACGAGAATGCATCCTTGGCTTGAACATATCATCTCCCGCTGCTTTGTTTGTATAATGTTTTTTTCCTCACTCAAGATCCTCAGGTGCCACCCACACATGCTGCATTTCTTTATCCCCTCATTCTCTTTCTGTGCTTCTTCCTCTTCCCTGTCCCCATCTCAACAAATGCACTTACGCCTACACAAAGAAAAGAAAAAACCTGAGCGCACATGGACGTAACACACATACCCCCCCCCCCCCCACACACACACACACACACACACACACACACACAGACGCACGCAGGTCTTAACCAACCATCTGCAGCAGATATGCTGATCACTTTGCACTCAAACATGACTAATGACTTCCTGCGTCAGATCTCAGTGGACCGAGAGAAGTGCTACCATTGCTCCTCCCTGCAATATCCAGCACCAGAACCAGGCGCAAGATCAATGATTTATGAGAGTGTCAGGGTGGTGTTGGCCTGGGGCGGATCCACAAACACAAAGCACACAGCCAGAAGAAGGGAACTCCACCTCCGAGTGCGGAGCGGCGGTGCAGCGTGGATCTAATCTCACACATGCAGCCTCAGCTGAACACATGCTCAAGCTCCCCGCTCTCCTCGTGTCTACTATGCAGCAAAAAGGGAACACGCACATTTACATAACGAGTGCATGTAAGTGCTCTATAGATACACTATATGCACTGCAAAAATTAAAATCTAAGTTAAATGAAATATCTCAAATTAAGGCAATCTATGCTTGTTTTTTGACTGACAAGATATTTCTTCTTAAGGCAGTTTTAATGTTGGAGCATTTCACTTGTTTTAAGAAATCTTGTCAAGTCAAAATGTCCTGTTCTGTTGGCAGATAATTTGGCTTATTTCAAGTAATATTCCCTCATTTTATTACTTTTTGTCCTAGTTTTTTTAGGCTGAATTTTTGCAGTGTGGCCAGAATTATAGAGACACCTATGTCTTTTTGGCTGTTGGTCTTAGTAGAGCTAACCCCATTCATTCCTAAATTCTCAAAGCTACATCATACAACATCAATGTTGTGGAAATAGTTTGAGAAAGGTACTCTCCTGTTTGAAGATGGCAGTGCTTCTATTCATAAAGCGGAGACAATAAAGAAAGCCGTGACCTCCAACGCCGTCGGTATGAACCGCACGCCAACTGAAAGCCAGGTGTTGTCATCCAGCTTCAGAGCCGGGTCTCAGGAATACACTCCATCACAAAAGGGTGGGCTTGTTATTGCTCAATATCTTGTAAATATCAGATAACCACATGGATGTAATGGTCAAGTGTTCTTATATAGTTCCAAATAAACCGAATTTAATTTAATTTAATTGAATATATACCTATTATTGTAGAATCAGACGTTGATACCTTTTCATAAACATTAGCAGAGATCGAATATATACAGTATACATATGTTTTAGAATTGATACATACAATTAAATAATTTAAGTACAGAGATTAAATCCCTTTTGTTAACTTACCGATGATTTGGTGGTTGCTGTTCCATATGGGAACACACAGCACAGAGCGGATGTGGAAGTCTGAGAACTGGTCTGCCTAGAAACAGAAGAAATAGTGGGAAATGAGGATTACCAACCATCTGCATAACACATGTCCTACAGCACAGCTCCAAAAACATATTCAATACTTGTTTACTTACTCTTTATTCTGCTAATTATATAATTATATTTTACAATTTTCAACTGTATTTATTCTGAATAAACTGCTCCTACTGCTTCTCGAGCATTAAGCACCGATACACGGACAACACATGTGTTTATATTCTTTAAAGTAAGGTTTTACTATGCAACGTATAGCAGTACACTGCAAAAATTTAAATCTAAGTAAGATGAAATATCAAAAATTAAGGCAATCTATGCTTGTTTTTTGACTGACAAGATATTTCTTCTTACAAGGCAGTTTTAATGTTGGAGCATTTCACTTGTTTTAAGAAATCTTGGCAAGTCAAATTTTCCTGTTCTGTTGGCAGATCATTTGGCTTATTTCAAGTAATATTCCCTCATTTTATTACTTTTTTCCCCATGTTTTTTTAGGCTGAATTTTTGCAGTGTATAAGTATAAGTATTTGAAGATTTAGAACGATACCCAGCTCTCAAGTATTACATTGTATTGTCATCACTAGATAGAGGATTCATGTGCCTCACCTCTAATCGAGGGACAAGGAAGTATAAGAACCCGTAAAGCCCGTAAAAAGCCAGAAGCAGCAGGTTTTCTATTCATTTCAGTGGAAACCTGCCGGTAGTTTTTCTGCCCTGTGCACATTTTCCGTTTTCCTGTCGCTGTTGCTTAAAGTTGACCATGTCAAACTTTTGCTGCTTGCAGCTGGATGCAGAGCGGACTGCTGTGTCGCCGCTCTGGGTCTCTGATTGGCTCTATGCAGCTGCAGGTGATGCTCATGGTGTTATAAAGGGCGTTTATTCAGTATTCAGTCAATTAACAGCTGCAAAATTAAAAAAATGGGCAGTTTATAAACTCTGATCATGTGTCGCCAAACATGTTATCATGTCATCATGTGATGGTTTGACATCCATTAAAAGGAATAATTCACCCATCAATTACTTCTTGAAGCAACACACTCATGTCACTTTTTTCTGATTACATCCAATTGAAGCCTCTCGCAAAACTATATCGTATAATCCAATTAATCCCATTTACCCAATCGGATGCTCAGCAGTTCCCAAACACGTGCATCTTTGCGAAAACTTTACTATTTAAAACACTTGTGCGTAAACAAGTAAAATTGTTTTAAAGGGGACATATTATGAAGATTCCACTTTTTTAGGGCTTCTATACGTTAATGTGGGTATCTGCGTGTCTCCTAACACACAAACTCTGGAGAAAAAACAACTCAGGCGGCTTGTTGTGGTTCCTCTATGTCAGAAACGATATGCTGGAGTGTGTCGAATGGGATCACGATCTAATTCTACGTAGTTCTCGAACCATGCCCATGTATGGTATGAAAGACTCAAAATGACTTAAGTATAAATAAATAAATAAATTGCATGAATAAATATAGGAATAAATAAATAAATGTTTAAATAAATGTATAAATAAATGTATAAATGCTTAAATAAATATATAAATGCTTAAATAAATGTATAAATAAATGTATAAATAAATGTATAAATGCTTAAATAAATATATAAATGCTTAAATAAATGTATAAATAAATGCTTAAATAAATAAATAAATACATGAATAAATGAATATAAGTTATAAATCAACAGGACAACATTAAATAAATATATTTCTACATTTCTGTATTTGTTCATTTATTTATTTCTCTATTTATGCGTCCACACTTATTTCTTCATTTATTTATGTGTGACATTTACGTGTCCGTATATTCAAATGAGCTGGGGCGGTCCGAACCTCTGCTTTAATAAATGTATAAATAAATAAATGCTTAAATAAATATCAACTATCAAATCTACTACTATCAAATATCACCTTGTGGAAAGATGGGCATAATACCTCCACTTTAAACATTAAGGTTTTTACCACAGATGCATGTGTTTGAATTAGCCTGAGTATCAGAATGCTGAAGATGCTTCTTGGATGAGCCGTGAAACAGCTTAAAAACAAAGTCTACTTTTGATTGAAATACTACAACCTGAGTGATAATTGCCATAGTTCCTACGGGTTTGTCTGTCATGCTGGTTGAAACGGTGCCGTGTGTTGTTGTGTGTTGTTGTGTGTTTACCTCAGCATCAAAGCGAGGATCCTGATAGGCATCGCTGATGTTCACGGGGAGTCCTGTGGAGGCCACCAGCTCTGCGATGCTGTTGTTGATGAGCCAGTCGGAGTAAGACGATTTCTCCATGCTGTCTTTGAAACTAGGCTCAGAAAACAAGACGGCAGGATTACAAAGGGAGCACAACACCGCGCCTTTCTTTCCTCAGGAGAGGTTTGATTCTCAAACACAATCCTTCTGCTGATAACGTGGTTATCATAAGAATAAGAAATACACTTTTGTACCGAATTAAAAAATATTGCCTTCTCTTTCACACCTGAACTGCTAGCTTTGCAAAGGGCCTTTTCGTGTTTCTCCTTGTGGACCCTGTTTTACATTGACGTGCATTTAATGAACCTCTCATACAGTAGATATCAGTAAGCTTCTCCCGCAGCTTATGAAGTAATGAAAAGTTAATTGTGTGATTGTCTTCCTCATTGCCAAACGCCCCCACACTCTGCCACAGAAACACCTGCATAGACCGCCCATTCACGTTTACTGCAGTGTGCGGGCGCCGACTTTTTTTACTTTCCCAAGCGCAACATGGTAAATGTTCAGCGTGGCTCATTTAGTCTTTCTACACCAGAATAAAGACGCAGGGACACTTCCGTCTAATCTTTTGAATCCCTTTGATTTAGTGATACAGCTGTGTGTGTGTGTGTGTGTGTGTGGCAGGGAATAACCCTCATGGGTGTGATGGCAAGATGCCTTACAGTATGTACCTTTCCATTCTTTCTCTCCCCTGTCTCACATCTGTCATCTCTCTGCCACACACACACGAGCAGCATCAAACACTCGCTCACAGTGATCCTCCTTATGGGGGCGGCTGGGGATCGTAAGGCACATTAGAAATCCTACAGTACGCTCGCCTTCTGACACTAAATGTATTCACTTAATTGCACACATGAATCTTGCACAGCAGCCCTTGTTGTTCAAATGTCAACCTTTAGGAACCGTAGTATCTTCAAAGAGATGCTGGATTTATTTTTGTCCTTTCAGCTTGGTTTAAATTGTGTAGTTGTATTGCTTAGAATCACCAACTGGCTAGAAAATAGAATAGAAAGAATAGAAATATACTTTATTAATCCCCAAGGGGAAATGTGTTGACAACAGTAGCACCGATAAGCTAAACACAATAAAATACAAATATAAGAAAGAAAGAAAGTGCATAAAGTAAAGTGTGCAAAGTGAAATATAAAATACAAAATAAAAATATATATGTATATATACACAACATATATGTAAATACAGCACTGTAAAATAAAATGTTATATATATATATATATATATATATATATATATATATATATATATATATATATATATATATATATAGATAGTGTGCAAAATGCAAAGTGTGTGTATGTGTGTAGTGTAAATGAAATGTGTGCAGTGCAGATCAACTATGGCTATGTATTTAATGTGTGATTAAACTGGTGGCTTTGATGTGTATTTAATTACAACTACTTTCTAACTGTCATTTCTTGTGTGGATCTTTTTTTGTATGAATGTTGCGAGGATTAAAACTGCCTTGACCTGAACATATCAGTTATGGCAAGTGCAGGACTTGGGGGATAATTTGTCTTCCTTTCAGCGTTATTTTTCATCCATAAAAATCCCACACAATATTAAGCCTCTCTTTCTCCATTCAGCCATCCCTAGCAGTGGAGAGAAGCAGCGAAACCCAATTAAGTAAGGCTCCTACAGTATGCCTTGTGTTCAGCATCGGCATATTACTCCCCCAGCTCTAAAAATATTCAATTTGTATACTTCCCTCTTTGTCCTTGATGGGAGCGTTTACATATTCAAACAAGACAACCTGCAGAAGTTACAGATGCCATGGTGCCAAAGGCAAACAAAGGTGGAGAAATTAGTTTTAACTATTACATTAAAAGAGGTTACTGGGATGAGTAAATGTGAAAAAGGAAGACAAAGCTCTGTTTTCGAGCCTTCAGTTGCTCAGCTCCCAGGCTCTGGAAGTCCCTCCCCCCCTCCTCCTCCCCCACACACACACATAAGACAATCAGACTCCATCACATCATTCAAGTCTCAAACCTCACCTGTTCAAACTGACATACTCTTTATAACTGGATCCTGTGCACTTCACTTGTTTTTATGTTGATGTTCTGTTTTAATGTTGTTTCTATCTCTCATACTTTTATCCTGTATCCTGTTCATAACATTCCTACCAACGGCCATGAGGCTTTATAACAAAACACCTCCTGCCAGAAACTTGCAAAAACCCACTGTACATATTCATATTCATACTTAAACTGTTGATCTGCACTGCACTCATTTAATTTAATATACACTACACACATACACACACTTTGCATTTTGCACACTGTCTATATATATTATATATATATATATATATATATATATATATATATATATATATATATATATATATATATATATTATATATATTTTATTTCATTTTACATTGCTGTATTTACATATATGTTGTATATATACATATACATTTTATTTTATTTTGTATTTTATATTTCACTTTGCATACTATACTTTATGCAGTCACTTTCTTTCTTTCTTATATTTATATTTTATTGCATTTAGTTTATTGGTGCTACTGTGTCAACAAATTTCCCATTGGGGATTAATAAAGTATATTTCTATTCTATTCTATTCTATTCTTCGTCTGTTCTATTTTATTGTAAGGTGACCTTGGGTGACTTGAAAGGCGCCTCCAAATAGAATGTGTTATTATTATTATTATTATTATTATTATTATTGAGGATCAGAGGAGATGTTCACACTGAAACATACATACCTGCTTTCAATGTCAGCGCTACACTTGGGCGACAGCAGCTCAAAGGACTTGGTGAACTTCACCACCTGGACGGTTGGGGAGTGAAAGAAATGGCCTGAGCGTTTGGAAGAATTGCTTGGAGGTACACAGTACACAGTGCTCAGTGGTAAAACTAGAGAGAAACACACACATTCACAGATATACACACATACCCACACAGCAGAGGGAAAAACAATCGTACCGGCGACGCGATGTCCTCCAGCAGCTGAACGGAGCAGCGCTCGCACTTAAGCAGCGTCTGGGCGCGGTGCATGATCTTCCTGACAATCTTTTCCAGGTCGGTCTGCTCCTCAAACAGGTCGTTGACCACCTGCAGCAGCGCCTGAACACCAGCGACAGGAAAGACACCACTGCCGTCATTCCAAGCAATCGGAACGCACACAAAAAAATGCTTTCCCATGCAGGGTTCGTACGGTCATGGAAAAGCTGGAAAAGTCATGGGATTTTAAAATGGTCATTTCCAGGCCTGGAAAAGTCATGGAAAAAACTTCAATCACAAAAGTTTTGGAAAAGTCATGAAAATGTGTTATGATCACATGTTCATTTACGGCGAGTTCAAAAAAATATTTGCACATATGTTGTGTGTATATATACATATTTGCATATATGTTGTGTATGTATACATATATATTTTATTTTGTATTTTATATTTCACTTGTATAGTTTATGCGCAGTCACTTTTTCTTTCTTTCTTATATTTATATTTCATTCTTGTGTGTTTAGTTTATTGGTGCTACTGTGTCCACAAATTTCCCCTTGGGGATTAATAAAGTATCATTCTAATCTTTCTTTCTATTCTAATTATTATGTTTTTTTTTAAAAGACGCTCAAAATATAACCCGGCGTACGCTCTCAATACACAAAATGTTCTAAATGTTTCATGTTTGTACCGAGATTTCAGTTTAGTCATGAACATTTGGTTTAAAGTCCTGGAAATCCACTTGTCAGAATGTGTAAGAACCCTGCCATGATAAGCTGTTAGAGCACGAGGATTATTATTAATGTTGTTGTTGTTGCAGTTGTTGTTATCCTTAAACCGTAAACCAACATGATGAAGATACACTAGACCCTTTATCTCAGGTAGTGACAATCCAATTTCACACACAAGCATTCACCGAGCTGTGTTCTCATTATATTCTCTTTCGTCGCAGATCAATGTGTGACATGAATTATTGCATCTGTTAACATTACTCCCGCCCATCCCCCGCTATGGATCCAGAGGAAACGTCCATGCAGGACCGCATGCCGCGCTGTGATTCCCACTGCAGTGGCAGCAAGTGGGCTGCTGATCGATAGTCAGCCTCGGTGTCAGCATCGGGGGGGAGGAAGTAATGCTGATCCCAGGGATGCCAGTTTATTCTCCTTACCCGACTCCTGTCATACTCCTTCCTCGAGGCTGCGAAGAGTTGGGCATTGGAGATGGCGATGCCACAGAAAGGCAGGTACATCTGCAGCACCTGTGGACAGATGGGACAGACTTTTGTTTTACTAGCATCGTCCAGACGTCTCTAAACGACCATGTGGGCTCCACTTGGTCTGTGTTGGGTACACCGCAACATACAGTTATATATACATGCTACGTGTTCACTCATCTACAGATAGCAGCGCCACCAAGTCAGTGAAGAAGAAGAGGAAGAAGAAGGAGGAGGAGGAGGAGAAGGAGGAGGAGGAGGAGGAGGAGGAGGAGAAGAAGAAGGAGGAGGAGGAGAAGAAGAAGAAGAAGAAGTAGAAGAAGAAGAAGATGAAGAAGAAGAAGAAGAAGAAGAAGAAAGAAGAAGAAAGAAGAAGAAGAAGAAGAAGAAGAGAGAAGAAGAAGGAGAAGAAGAAAGAGAAGAAGAAGAAGAAAGAAGAAGAAGAAGAAAGAAGAAGAAGAAGAAGAAGAAGAAAGAAGAAGAAGAAGAAGAAGAAGAAGAAGAGAAGAAGAAGAAGAAGAAGAAGAAGAAGGAAGAAGAAGAAGAAAGAAGAAGAAGAAGAAGAAGAAGAAGAAGAAGAAGAAGAAGAAGAAGAAGGAGAAGAAGGAGAAGAAGAAGAAGAAGAAGAAGAAGAAGAAGAACAAGAAGAAGAAGAAGAACAAGAAGAACAAGAACAAGAACAAGAACAAGAACAAGAACAAGAACAAGAACAAGAACAAGAAGAAGAAGAAGAAGAAGAAGAAGAAGAAGAAGGCTGGTCAATGGAGGATTTATCATTATTCATGTCATATGTTATGAGGAGGAACTGCCTTCAAGGATACACACCATGTTAATGTAAACACCTAAATAAAAGTCTGCAGGACATCTACGTTGTTAACATTTATTTTGGATAAGAAAGAAAATAATAAGAAACTATTTGAGTGAGTAATATGTTCATGCAAGGAAAACATAGCTTTCAAATTAGAGCAAATAATAAATGGCCTTTCAATGGCATCATTACTTGCTAGCACAAATAAATCAATTCAACTGACATTTGACTCGTTGACTGAATAGTCAGCCGCGCGGCGCCTTGGGCCGATCACATAAAGTCCTTATTCCCTTCATATTTTTCTTCACATAAATAATGTAATCACTAGGTGTGGCCTAATTACTTTATGTAATATAAATTGAAATCAAATCAATGTCTTCCTAGTTTGAAATTGCACATATTTTTTTTTCATCCCCACTGTTGATTAATTCTGGACATCAATAAGCAGGATGCAGAGACCGGGGTGAAATACACAGGTTGAAAAACTACAATTAGCCTTATCTGAGAGACACTAACACCGTAACATGGAATCAATAGAATTTAGGTCGGGTGCTTCCTTACTCTGCCTATTTGTTTAGTTATCAATCTTTTGTATCTGGCTGCTGTGTAAACAATACAATGAGTACAACAAATCCACTAATATTGACCAGGCGTCAGCTCGACCGGGGGGGTGGAGACACCACGACAATACATGAATGGGAAGTTACTCAGCTGTGGCCACTGATACAGGGATATCTCTTTCACCTTTCACAAAAGATAATGCATCGCTTACTCATCAGCCACAAATGAACAAGCGTGAGCCTCTACTCAAAGAAGAGGTCGTCCTCAAGGTCACAACCTTGACTTTGGGACCCCGTGTGAAGAGACGTCTCATGCATGAAATGAATTTGCTCAAATTGGCTATTTATCTGTTCGATGTGCTTTAGTGAGATGTATAAAACATATGTTTAATGAATGAATGAATGAATGAAATATACTTTATTAATCCCCAAGGGGAAATTTGGTGACAAAAGAAGCAGCCCGATAAAACTAAACACAATAAAATATAAGTATAAGAAAGATAGAAAGAAAGTGACAGTGCATAAAGTAAAGTGTGCAAAGTGAAATATAAAAAATACAAAATAACATAAAATAAAATATATATGTATATATACACAGCATATACACAACATATATGTAAATGTAAATATAAATAAAGCACTGTAAAATTAAATTAAATATATATATATATATATTAATATGTGTATTCCTATTTCAGTGTAATACTTTTGGAGCTTCTTCAGTAACAATTGATCGCATGACAACTTAACAGGACTAATTGCTGGGGTAATGATAATTGTAGACCTAAAAACGGCCTCGCAGGCTGGAGAAGGTTGAGGAACCCGACTCTAATTGCTATAATTTCTCAGTTCTCCTGGATTGGATATGCATGTTAATGTACGCCTTATTTTAATGGTAGAATGGCCATCTGAATTTAAAGAGCACTTTGACTGTAGCAAGTGTAAATGGTTAATACTAATAAGAGACTTAAGAATGAGGCACTAGTGGAGTTTTTACACATAAATCATGCTACAAATATTTAATTGCCAGATCTTATAAAGCTTGAAATATGCAAGCGATCATTCTTCTGTTGAATTTGTGTGTGCAGCTGCTTTTATGGTGTGCGTTGGATTTTGGAGGATATCCTCACTCATTGTTAAAACTGATTTATAGTGAAAATTGAAGCAGTGCGATTTGTTCGATTTGTTCTGTGTTGGGATGGGTGAAAAAAATGAAAAATAACGTGTTCAATTTATAACTGTATATTCTGCTTTTGAGAATAAACACAATTTACCACACAAAAAAAAACTGATTTATAGTTATATGTTTGAAGTACTTCACGTAAAATCATCAAATAAATTAAATCAATCGATATGAAACAAACTAAAAAAGATCATGCTCTGGCACATCACACTGATAATGTGATAATAATCTGTCGTGTTAATGAGTACATTCACTTCATGCACTTCATACAGTCATCATACATCATGATGCATCGTGCGATTGTTTTCAGACATAGGAAACAGATGATGAGCAATGCGCTCGTACGTAATGCTTTTCCAGCCGGCCTATGAAATTCTCTAATAATGATCCTCCAGAAAGGTGGTGGCCATCAATAGTCCCAGCAGGCGCAGATTCATTAGTGAGCAGGACTGTGGGTATCTGGCTAAAAAAAAAAAAAAAAAGCTTGGCTCTCTCTAATTACATTCTGTCAGGCAGGCCATTATACAAGGTTGCATTACAAACAAGACGTTTCTGCCTAGAGACCCGTGGATTGACCAGTGAAAAGTGGTTTAATAACGAAACTAACTGGCCGAGGCCTCGGGGACACTCAGTTCCTTTAACGTCAAGGACTTCCGCTTCCACAACTGGAAGATGAGGCAAGCCAAAAGGAAATTACATAACCAACATATTTCTTTATTTCCGCTTCCCACTCTTCACAACGACTAGTTGTTGCTGCGTTGACGTTGTATTAATGATTGCTTCGTTACTTACTTACTTACTTTCTGTATTCTTGTTGTTCTTAGTTTGTACTCTAGGTTGAAATGCACTTATTGTAAGTCGCTTTGGATAAAAGCGTCTGCTAAATGACATGTAATGTAATGTAATGTAATGTATGTGCGGTAAGATTCAAGAAGTCAATGTTCAAAGCTCTCCATCCTCTCGTATCTCGTATGGGACTCCTTGGGTACCATCGCTTTGCAAATATACTTAGCAATGATTGCTTCTTTTGAAGGTGATGTCAAATATGTATGCATCGTTTTTGTCGACATAAACAGTGAAAGGAATACGATGTAATAAAGGAAAGTTCATAGTTTAGTTATCTCCCTTCAAGCAACCATAAGATGTACAAAGTAAAATGTCCTACGAATTGAACAGGTATAATATACTGAATTGACTGTAATTTATAACCCAAATACAACACATCTAATAAACACTGTACCACACCAGAATGGTTGCTCAATAACTATTACCTATGAATAATTCATTCGTTCTACACATTACTGGTACGTGGAACAACGTCATGAGCAAGGGCACAACAATGAAGCGACGAAGTAGAATCAAGTAGAATCAAGTCTTTGTCAACACTTTTTGCTTCTCAGACAAATATTCTTGTCGTCATAAAAGATGCGAGAAATTTCACAAAGTTCACAAAACTACACTACTTCTTCAAAAACTAGATATGTAGTTTTAGAAGAATAGAATAGAAAGAATAGAAATATACTTTATTAATCCTCAAGGGGAAATTTGTTGACATAGTAGCACCGATAAACTAAACACAATAAAATATAAATATAAGAAAGAAAGTGACTGTGCATAAAGTATAGTATGCAAAGTGAAATATAAAATACAAAATAAAATAAAATATATATGTATATATACAACATATATGTAAATACAGCAATGTAAAATACAATAAAATATATAATATATATATATATATATATATATATATATATATATATATATATATATATATAGACAGTGTGCAAAATGCAAAGTGTGTGTATGTGTGTAGTGTAAATTAAATTAAATTAAATGAGTGCAGTGCAGATCAACAGTTTAAGTATGAATGTGAATATGTACAGTGAGTTATTGCAAGTTTCTGGCAGGAGGTGCTTTGTTATAAAGCCTCATGGTAGGAATGTTCTCCTGTAGCATTCGTTTAGGTCTTCTTATTGTTCCTACTAAAATTTCTCTGATTTGAAAATGAAAAATGCATAATGCATAATGGTAAGTAAGTCTATGTAACGGACAAGGACTCAATCTTGTAGTTCAATTACGTAGCCAGCGTAGAGTTCAATTCAAGTCCTTAATCTCCCCATCATCCCCTGAAACGGATCCTCTTTGAGAGGCAGGGCAGCCAAGTCTCCTTTTTTTTTTTTTTTTACAGTACAGTATGTTATCCACATATATTATTTACCTATCTATCAAA
This sequence comes from Liparis tanakae, assembly GCA_036178185.1. Classification (NCBI taxonomy): domain Eukaryota; kingdom Metazoa; phylum Chordata; class Actinopteri; order Perciformes; family Liparidae; genus Liparis; species Liparis tanakae. The sequence goes on from CM070107.1 coordinate 21,896,465, forward strand.
AGCCTCATTTAGCAAATGTTGTTTTCACTGTTTGTTTGTTTTATTTCCTCTTCGTTTAAGTGGATTTTAGTGACATGTTGCTGTTATATAAAGAACTATATAAGGAACCCGTTTGACGTAATGCACAGTCTACGTTTGATCTGATCTGAAATCCTGCAGGAAGGTATTAAAGAAATTGTCTCTGAGCAAAAATGATGTTCTCTGTTCTTTAGCAGTAGATTTTCATTGGGAGATTGTGTGAACGTGGTTATTACAGTATTCCTTCGAGCCAATTTGACGGAGACTTTGGCAGCCAGAGGGAGCACAGCAGTGAGCTGAGAATGCTATCAATCGACAATCGACTTGTACAGATGCTAAACTGTATTGGCAAATGGAAGCTACATGGGGGGACTCGCATTCATGAAAAACCTCCATGAAAAATGTTTTAAGAGTCAAGCAAAGAGAAAGAAAAGCTAAATCAAGATAATAACGCAATATGTAGAGATAGCAGGATGAGGTCAGCCTGTGCACGTAAATTAAGTCAATAGCTATATTCCTCTACAGAAGATAATGAGACAACGCAATTATGCATGGCTTCCCAGAGGACTCCCTTCCTGGAGGGTATCAACACCACACAATTAAGGCAGTGTGCGATTTAAAGGCAGCCATAATGTGTTTAATAAACCTCTTTCAGTGTATAGAGAACATTATGTGTCCTAACAAAGGTACAATATAGTTTCTAATGGCATCTGCTATTGCGGTATTCTGTCATGCTTTGAAAAGTGTGAGACATTTTCTTAGGTCTTCCATAAAAGCCGAGATGCAGCTGTGCTGTACGGGGAGCTTACTGAGTTCTCTGACGCTGGCATTGCATTTCATTATTAATTTAGCTGTAGCCATCCTGAGCATTACTGTGACGCTAATGCAATGTGAAAGGAACTCAAAACATCGGAAAGAAAAAAAAGAGAGTTCCTAATCTGCATCTATTAAGAACAACGGATGTCATTTTGACAGTAGCCCTCCAATGGAGAAAAACATACTATGAATAAAAAAGGTTAGTCTTTTGCAGTGAAATCGAACCCTGAAAAACAAAAGCACAGCTAGATACGGGATGTCATGTTTCATCTCTTCTCCCCTTCGGGGACTCACAGCTGCAGCGAGAGAACAAGTCAGTGTGTCGGCTCGCCGCCGCCTCTTCGTTTCATGTGCGCTGATGGACTGAACACGTGATCCTCGTGCCTCGCTGACGATGGTAATAAGTTAAATAAACATTCATTCAGAAACAGAAGGTCATCTGGATTGAGTGTGAGATGTAACACCCCCACCTACTGCTTTGACGTATTATAGCCTGTATATTATATTCATGCGTCCTTACCTTTGTGTTTGTTGCATCTGCCCACTTGACTGATCTGTTTGCTGACTGAGCCGATCCACACGGGGGTAAAATACTAACAGCTGTCACACCTGGAAGACCTCGTCTGATGTGTTGGCCAATGAGCAGTTAAATAGCCTTAACTCTGCCACAAGTCCTATTTTTCGGGGGTAACTCCTTTTTGAAATCACATACAGTAAGTTGGGAAATCTAAATGGTGACACTAAAATAAAGACAGACAGGAGGTAAACCGCTGACTATACATTCCGAACAGCTTATATAAAGTTGTTCTTGTTGGTGACACCAAGACAAGGCCCTGGCCCTTTGGAAGATACTGCTTCAGGAAAAAAGTGTTGACTCTGAGAGACTACGACAGAGCTAGAAACTGAGCTCTGAACACTGAGACTGATGCAAATGTGCGACAAGTCATACTGAGCTGGAGGAATTTGAATATATAAATATAAGTTCACCTTGCACACAGAAAGAAACTGATAATTTGACCATTGCAGCCTGTTCATCAGACGCATGTGTTGCTTGTGAACTATTAAGAAAGGCTGCATGAGGAAAAGACAGATGTGAAGGCAGATTATCAAACTCTAAAGAAAATAGATCAGCAATACTAATAATGAGGTAAAAACTAAATCGAGAGGGCTGAGCATCAGGCCACAAAAAGGTTTCCCTGAACTAATGCCATAGAACCACGTGGTAATATGTTTGTTTTTTTGTTGAGAATATGGAAATGTAACTTTTACATGTGCAGAAAGAAATCCTTTGATATGGTCTCAAGGATAACACATGTTTGTAAGTCCAGACAGCATTTGAATCAAACGAAGAAAAGCCAACATAATTATCTTCATCTCTTCTGCACATGCCAAGCAAGCAGTGGGACACATCATTGTGAAATGAGAGAACATTACCTTCCCCCAGCTTTTAAACAAACTCATGGCTATAATTGTGAAATTACCTTTTCATCATCTTCAGTGAAGAGTTCTCCACTTGAAGTCTTGTTGATGGCCTGAGCAACACCAATGATCTCTCCATCACTGTTGTGAATGGGCATGCACAAGAGTGACTTGGTTTGGTACCCTGTCAGCTTGTCAAGTTCATCTCTGAACCGACGATCCTGCAATCCACAGGGACAGCGCGCAATTAAAACACAATGTAAGAACTTGTTTGCAAAAAAAATCCAGTATCCCTTTTTACTTTCAGATGATGGTGCAGGGAAATGCACAACTCATCAGGAGTCTGTTTCTTCCAAACCACAAATTCTATTATAAAACAATAAGACAGACAAGTGTCTGGCTTGAAGAGGTCAGCTGTGTATGGATATTAAAGCAACATAACTCTTCATTCATATTACTCTTGTCTACTGGACACATCTGTGTACAATAACAAGTGATCTTAACACTGTTCTTCTATATACACTATACAACAAAAAGGCCCAGGCATCATAATGTGATGTCCGTGCAGCTTTAATATCATTTAGTATCATCTTACTTTCTTAAAATTAAAGTAGAAAGGGAAATTTGCGAAAACAACAGGGAGAAAATGATACCTCTCCTGTAATTAAGTTATTTTCATTGCTCGGAGATGTTATTGTGGAGCTATTTAACTAAAGCCGTTGGTGTTGGGTTACATAATGTTCATTGATGATCAATTACATCTGTCAGATAAAATGACTGAGTGTAAAGGATGTGCCTTCCTGCCTGAGTCTCTGTCTCTGTCTCTGTCTCTCTCTCTCTCTCTCTCTCTCTCTCTCTCTCTCTCTCTCTCTCTCTCTCTCTCTCTCTCTCTCTCTCTCTCTCTCTCTCTCTCTCTCTCTCATGCCGACGCACACGCGCATGCACGCAGAAAGAGGAGCGGGCACCTGATACGCGTCAGACATGTTCACTGTCTCTCCGTGTTCAGCCACATATCCGATGATTCCTTTCCCCCACGGCACTTGAACTTCATCTGAATTCATTGAGGGTAAAACAGTGGTGCCCGCGTGCACATCAAAGAATTTGGACACTAGTGTCTTCTTGTTGCCCGTTCCCTCCACCAAAAACAACGAGCACCGGTCTGCATCGACCATAATACAAACAAACACAAGGATTTTATAGCTGAGACTCGTTAGATCCAAGTCGTTCGATATGTCTTTCACAAGCTCCAGGAAAAACTCTCGTTCGTTGTGTTCTTTGAGGTAATACTTGAAATCCACGGCTGTGGACGGGTACTGGGGGATGTTGACTCTGGACTCCAGCAGTGCGCTCAGGATGTGCGCAGTGGTCGGGGGCAGCGAGCTGGCTTTCCTCAGCAGAGCTCTCCTCCTCATGCTCGTCAGGGGCTCCTGGGCCCGTGAATTGACGTGTTCGTCGTACGTCCTGTTGACATTCGTGGCCTTTGATCTGGCAAAAGTTTTGCGCAGCTCCTTCTGCGAGACTCTCCTCTGCAGGCCGTCGCGTTGGCTGGCCCAGCTGTCCCTGCACGCGTTGCCCTTCTCCTCTCTCGCCTGGGCGGGAGCTGCAGCCGCCGGACTTTTGCTCGACATGTGATTCTTGAGCCATTTCTCCACCGTGCTATATTTCCCCTTTCTGTTCAGGTAGTCCTCGAATAACTCGGGATGCGAGTCCAGAAAACTTTCCACGTCAGAGAACACCATAGTTGGCACTGCCATACCTGTTCTTCAGATGGTCCTCAGTGAGCCGAATCCATGAAGTCGCGCAGAGAAATAGCATCTATAAGGCTTCGCTGGGGGTAAAGTACAGAATCATTTGAATGCCATAACTTCCGAGATGCATTATCCTGGGAGCCCCTGGTGCTCCGGCTACATATCCAGTGTCCACTGTGCGAGGAGAAGGATGGAGACTCCCTTTGCGCACCGGCATATTCCTCCAAAGCATCTCCACACCATTCACTTAATCTAAGAACATCAAAGCGGATCCAAGAAAAGAAAATTGAGGCTCGCGTGGACTGTCACAAGCATTGAATATCTCACTCGAGCCACTAGCGAGCACCACCGTCGTATGGATCTTCTTGTGCGCAAATGACGCGGGCTGTGGTTGGCTCGGTCCCGCTGACGTCACACAGACAGGAGATCAGGGTTGCTTCGGCAGTCATAAGTGTGATGCATGGTGATGGTGCTGAGGATGATGATCATTAGCGTAACGTCATACATCAAGTTCTCAGCATGCATAAAATGCATCGTGTAGATTCAGTTTTAAAATATGTAAAAGTAGTGGATTAAAGAGGATGTTTTCTCATTGATAAGCATTACTTTCAGTAATAATGCAGTGCTTCACTAGATGTATAAGACTAAACGGCAAAAGACACCCCATGTATTTTTAAATTAGAAAATTATCAAATTATGCCTCAGCAGTGTCTATCATAATGGATTTGCTATGCAATCCTTGACGAGACGTTGGTGATGCACTGTTGGTGGACAGGAGTGACCTAATTGAATGACTGTCGCCTGAAGAACAATGTGTTTCATAAAGGATTCTGCAACTCGACACATTTATTTCACAAGCCACCAAAAAAAATTGCAAATGTGGAATCTGCAGTGATTTATCTATACAAGTTAATAATAGAACGACTTTTCTTGCCAGGAGGTGGATATCAGAAAAACTAATTTGTTTTAGACCACATTATTAGTGAATGTGTGTAGATGTGACGCCTGGCCGCTAGAGGGAGCTATACTACACCGCATTGGTTTAAAGACCCGAACCAACGCTGAAGGAGGAAAGTCTTGGCTGCTGTCTTCCGTCATACACTGCAACAATTAAAATCTAAGTAAGATGAAATATCTCAAATTAAGGCAATCTATGCTTGTTTTTTGACTAACAAGATATTTCTTCTTACAAGGCAGTTTTAATGTTGGAGCGTTTCACTTGTTTTAAGAAATCTTGGCAAGTCAAATTTTCCTATTCTGTTGGCAGATAATTTGACTTATTTCAAGTAATATTCCCTCATTTTATTACTTATTACTTTTTTTTCCTTGTTTTTTTAGGCTGAATTTTTGCAGTGTACAGACACTCCTTGTCCAGTAAGCTCTTTAAATTCAAACTACCTAAAAAATCTAGAAAAAGGAAATAATCACAAGGAGTTTGAATAAAAGAATATATAGAAGTTACTACCTCTTGATACGGGTCAAACCAGCTATGTTTGAAATAAATTGTACCAGCATGTATATCTGCAGTTCTCCAGAAACCACTGTAACACAGCTGGTCTCCTCCAACTTTTACCAAAACAAAACCTAACAACTAAATATGCATAATTTTTATCAGTTTAACAATTTTGGCAAATATGAAGTCCCTTTATTGATAGAAACACTTTCTATGAAAATATAGTCTACTCTACAGAGTATATATATACTGCTCTAACATGGTTCAGAAATCTAGATGAGACAAAACTGTAGAATCCAGAACACAATTTACACCCAATATGATCATTCAGACCGTGTACCGTCAGTATTTTTATTTATGGAACATAATACGGACCAAAGATTCCTTTCTCAGACTATTGCAGCCAACAAATTACAAAAATAATGAACGCTTAGTGTCTATTTAATTAAACGTACAAATTTCAAAATGAGGTGATGAAACTGTTGAGGGATCATCCAACATGGCATATTCATTCTTGGAAGAGACAAAGATTTAAGACAGCTTGAATCAAGAAATTATTAAGACAACATCCTGGATGGCAATAAGCAAACATAATACACAGCCTTCAGTCCCTACATTTTGAATATACAGTAAGTTTTAATAATTTATGCTAGAAAAAGAACCTGTTAAAACCAGGGGAAATCATTTTGTCCACCGGAAAGGAGGATCTGAAACCGAGGCACGGCCGTGTTAAAGATGGAACATTCTTATGTCAATACCAGTCAGAGGTGGCCTCTTTACCAGTTCAATGTGTCAGAGCACAACCACCAGCAAAGAACAAGAGTTCTTTATGAAGTGGCAGACTTAAGGTACGCTATAAGGTCGGCTCTTTCATTCTTCTTTTTGATGCCGGCGAAGATCATCTTTGTTCCTGGAATGTATTTCTTGGGGTTCTCCAAATAAACCATCAGGGTGTCTTCATTCCAGGTAATACCTGAAATCCAAGTGAGCAAACTCAGTGAACATTGATGGTTGAGCCACACAGCATCATTCCTTGAAGTATAAGAAAACACTGTCAACTTGCGCACAGTATTTACCTTTGCTTTTGTTGGCATCGGTGTAGGAGAAGCCCGGAGCCTGGCCCGTTTTGCGCCCAAACAGACCCCAAAGGTTCGGCCCCACCTTGTGCTTCCCGCCCTCCTCCACGGTGTGGCACTGGGAACACTTCTGGACAAACGCCTTCTTGCCTTTGTTAATGTCTACAGGCATTGTTGCTAAGATGGAAACAAATGCAAAGTCAATAATTAGTTATGTTAAAATACTTCCATTTACTAATCTAATCGTGTTGTTACTTGCCGTGGCAGTATTTTATTTTTTATCTTATTTTATTTTAGATACCCTCATTCGGCCACTAGGGGTAGTCTAAGTTTCGTAACTGGGCATTGTTACAAAACTTTATACACAAGCAGTAACGAAATGTTACCTCGATACGTTAGCTGTATCCTTGATATGATGAATTCCAATAAATAAAAAGGTCGCATACTGTATCTTTGATAGATATTGTTGAGTAAAAGTAAGATCTGCTTGTAGATAAGAGGAAGAGAAAATACTTTAAATGATCCGGAAGCAGCGCGAGACCGGTAGAAGACCACGTTGTACACGAACGAACCCGACAAAGACAGATTTAAGTCGCATGGGAAGATACTTTACAGGGTACAACGAACCAAAAAGATTTACGACTTTGATGCTTCGCTTCTTACCTTTTCTTTATGTCTATTCAGCCGACTTGTTGAGACGTAATTCCTCGCTTTGGGCTTCCTACCGGCTCGGTCACAAGTGACTCGTGGACGTGCTTCCGCTCAATGAAGTTACTCCCGCTGAAACGTCATCAGTCAGCTGACCTGTTTCATCATCCTCAGCGCGAGAGATACGTATTTGTTCAAAGACTCACGTCCCACTGAGGTTCTTTATGTCACCAAAAATACTAGGAACAAAAAAAATCGTGTTTCCTAGAACAGCTTTAATGTATAGAAAGCTCAGCATATGTATTCATTTGATTCCCTATTATCAGACAAATGCAGCATAATCATAAACTGTATCTTAAAGACGCGCCTTGAATAAATATCCAGTGGCTGGAATTAGTAATATATTTAGTGCAAAGTAGCGTGTCATACATTATCATCTGCATTGTTATGTATACATTACATTATATTTACATTACATTACATGTCATTTAGCAGACGCTTTTATCCAAAGCGACTTACAATAAGTGCATTTCAACCTAGAGTACAAACTAAGAACAACAAGAATACAGAAAGTAACATTTCCTCAACATAGTCAAACTACAAAAGTACCACAATAAGAGCCATTCAAGTGCTACTAAAGTGCAAGTCTGTGTTTTAATCCAGATATACATTAACATTACAGTGTATTGGCATACTGCTGAAATTGCCTGCAGAAAATGTGTTGTCTCCTTGAAAAGTGACCTTACAGACATTTTCACTAGTTTCTGCCCAAAGAGTAATGACATTGCTCCAATTCTCTGTGTGTTATGTAAAAAGTCTTAAAATGATAATATCCAGTCATGACACATTGAATTATGTCAATGACAAGTTGTAATATCTGAGGAAAAGCTTAACAACTTGAAATCTGATATACCCAACCATGTTTTAGACTGACAGGCAAATGGGAATATTTTGTTACTCATGCTCCTAGGCATGCCTCTCACGTTACTTTAGTATACTCCCCATCTCTCAAGTTACTTTTACATAACATATTCCCCTGCTGTGTGTGTGAAAAGCCCTGGAGTGCAGTGCACAAGTTTCCATGGCTCTGCAGCCTGGAGCACCACACATTAATGAGCAGCAAACTATCACACAGTTACTTAGCATTAGTCTCTTTACCCATTCAAGAAGTCAATGAAGACAAACTGGATGTAATACTGGTCTGCCCTCTTCTCTACATTCAATAGTACGGTGTAATATAATAACTGCGCTGATGTCACCCTATGTCACCCTCTTACATCACCAGGGTAATTTTCTTTCTGTCTGTTTATTTTTTCTGAAGGGTATTATGAGTGTCGTTATTGTAATATTAATATGCATACAACATTTGGCTTGTTTCAACCTGGTCAACATGGAACTTATTTTAATAGATGTTTATGTTGTTGGTTAATATATGGCTGTAGAGTTGTTTTAATGTTATGCTACATAGAGAAAATGATTATCATGTAGAGTTAAATATAAACACTGAATAGAGTAAAACATCCTCTGAATTATTAACCCTGAGGTTAATAATTCAGAGTAACATGTTCTTTAATTTGAGTGAAATTTATTCTGACAAGTTTACTGTGAATCACCGATCACAATGCATTATATTTTATTCGATTCAATTGTTTAAATTGATAAATCCTAAATAAAATACAGAAAGTGGGGCAGAGAGCGTAAAGTAAGGTATGTTAAGGACAATAGTGTGCTTCACTGTTTTTGTCACTTAAATTATTGTATGTTTAGACATATTAACATAAAACAAATACAAAAATGTCAGACATAAACATGATATATATATATATATATATATATATATATATATATATATATATATAATATATACATACATATGCACACACACATACATACACACATACATACATACATACATACATACATACATAAAAACACACATACATACCAAAAAACTTTTTTTTAAACAAAAAGAAAAGCAACCCTGGCATCCCCTTAATTACTTGTATACATCACCCTGCATTCATATTTGCATTTCCCTGAAAACACAAATCCAGTCCCTGAGTATCTGACCCTTCCTCTCATTTGTACAGGGTTCTTACACATTTTGACCAATGAATTTCCATGACTTTATACAAAATTTCCATGACCAAACACAAACAATTTAGTAAATATTGCGTATTGAAAGCGTACGCCGGCTTACATTTTAAGCGGCTTTCTTAAAAAATCGGCGTAAATGAACACGAGATAACAAATTTCCATGACTTTTCCAAAACTTTTATGATTTGAGTTTTTTTCCATGACTTTTCCAGGCCTGGAAATGACCATTTTAAAATTCCATGACTTTTCCAGGTTTCCCATGATCGTAAGAACCCTGTTTGTAACACAAGTATTGTGCTTCTGAAGGGCGATCTCTGACGTCACAACCACCGGCCGCTCCGGGTCCGCGGTGCGCGCGGCTCCGCCTCCGTGTTTTGCGCCCGGCCCTTCGCTCGCCGTCCGCCAGCGTTTGATCCACTCCTGCGATTTCTTCCCGCTCAAAGCCGATCTTGCTGCAGGGAGGAGCGAGGAGCCGAGTGCGGGTGAGCGGAGCGGAGCATCACAGCCCCGCATTCAAGGAAACGGAGGAACACAGCACCCCCCCCCCCCCCCCCCCCACACACACACACACTTTCCATAACGTTCTAGCCCCCGAGCCGCGCGCGTATTGTACACCAAGAACATATGTATGTCGACGTGGAGCCTCATGGGAGCCGTTTGCCTCTGAGGAGCCGGGAATCTCTGTCCAGTGGAGGGGGACCCCCCCCTCAATTGTGTCCTGCGCCAAGAACTGTAAAGACATGGTCATTACACCGCATCTGTGGTAAGGCAATACGCTTTTTTATTCCCTCTCTCTCTCTGTCGAAGGCCAGTCGCGTTTATATCGAATACACGGCGGTGTGTCTCGTTGTGAGTGTCCCGGCCGCCGGTGTTGGTGTCCGGCGCCGCTCACACGGAGACACCGGCGCCTCATCCTTGTGTATTTGCATCCCGAGTGAATCACCAGTCGGACATTATTACTACCTCGCTACCGACTTAGCTAGCTGCTGCTCGTTTGACACTTGGGGGGGGGGGGGAGGAGAGAGGAGGTGACCCTCCGACCGCGCAGCGAAACGTGCGTATCACCGACATCGCGGCGGCTTTATCGCGATTTAGCGGCGCTATAAACATGGATGCTGCTGTGAACATAACGGCCAGGAAGCCAGCGACTCTCGTCACGGACCGCGATGAGCTTGACGTAATGCGTCACTGACATGTTCACCTTTCTCACCGAGCTCCGTGCTTTCTCCCGTACATCTACATATCGGAGTGTTATCGGTGCACGTGATCTCCGCTCGTTATCCGTTATATTCCTCTCGGTATGTCGTCAGGGGTCGAGAATCTTGAGACGCCAACTAATTGAAAGTTAGCCAACTTCTGCCACTGACAGAATGGCTCCACAATATTACTCTGTCTCCCCTTTTTTCGTGTGACTGAAGGTCAGCCAGTGACTTTGCAGTTGTTTAAAATAGCCCCGAATCACATCAGTTAAAGAGCAGCAGAGGGGAAGATGGATGCATGTGGAGGCTGCCAGTGGGCATGCTTCCTCCTTGATGTTGTTTCGCATGTGATGATTGATTTTCTGATATAGTTCTTGGCCCGGCCTGAAGAACCCTCCTGCTGAAGGTGTCCCCGTCCCATTTAAATACAAATCATTGCAGGGCTTTGATGGAGAGAGAGAGAGAGGATGAAGCAGCCGACCTCACTGTGACACTCAAAATACTGGGCAGATTGTCTTTTTTGCCACGTCATTAATATTGACAGTAAGGAAAATCAGATAATTGCTCCTTCTTACTCATTTAATTAGCGGACACATTCAAGCACATTCAATATATGTCTTTGAGGCGAGGCCTATGCATCAGGCCTGTCTGCTCCTTTGGTTCGCTCAATGACAGGTTCTCGATAATTGTTCATTCTCCGTTATGTTTTGGGTTGTCATTAATTATTTTATTTTCCGGAAGTGTAATGCTTGGCATCACTCAAAGTACAGAGGTACCAGTGTCAACATACATGTTTGTGTTACTTTATGTTATACTTTAATTTGAGTATAAACATGTTTTTTAATCAAAAACCCTTTTTACACAAACAGCCAAACATTTAAGAAACATGCATCAGTGTCTCTCGAGATAAAAACTGCGGAGTGACTTTGTCTCAATAGGATAAGACATAAAGTTACCAAATTGTGGTTCACATCAGGCAACAAATTCAGTGCCAACTTTCAGTACCTAACAGTTCCCAATATGGGCACAAGTCAGTCAGTTCTTAAAAAGTATTGCAGTGTGAAACTGTCTCTACCTAGATGATGTAATGTGTGCCGCGCAGGATAAAGTGTCTCTCTCCAGTTAGTGTTGTTATGAAAAAAGAATAGAATAGAAATATACTTTATTAATCCCCAAAGAGAAATTTGTGGACACAGTAGCACCAATAAACTAAACACACACAAATAAAATATAAATATAAGAAAGAAAGAAAAAGTGACAGAAAGAAAGAAAAAGAAAGGCTTACTTTAAGAGATGTGCGGCCTACTGCTTCCAAATGTCACACGAGATCTACATTCCTTAAGCACGCTCTTGCACACCCAGGGAAACGGTCCAAAACTGGACCGGGCCAATCAATATGGATTCACAGTTTTAAACTCGGACAATAGTTGTCCTCGAAGATGACGTAATATAATCTTCGGACACAGGTCTGCTTTTGTTGGCTACTTTAATTATGCAACAGAGAGGGGAGATCAGTAAACGTGTTTCAGTGGAGAGTACTGGTCGATAGTGTGGTGTTTTTGGCGGCTTTGATGTGGTGACAACACAAACATGAATGTCCTTTCCCCCCCCCCCATCGAGGCTCGGTTACCATCATGCTTCATCGTGTTACACGTTCGCGATGAGCGGTGCCGTCAACATTCGCGTGGCTTCACGTTTAACGTGAGCGGACCGCCGCAACATAGTAGGAAGTGATCGCCGTTTGTTTTGTTGTTGTTGTTGTTTTTTGGGTCTTGCTCTGCTGCCTGACACATAGGCTGTCTAAACCTTCAGTTTCTCTTCTTCATCCCTCTCAGATGTCAGAGCAGGGCACACAGATAGAGGGATCACTGTAGTCCCCCCCCCCCCTCTCTCTCTCTCTCTCTCTCTCTCTATCTCTCTCTCTCTCAGCTCTGTGTTGCTCTCCCTTGCTTGACCCACATCAGGACAGATTATAGTTACTTCTTCATTTGTGATACTCTGATCCCAGTAGGAAGAATTTGACTTTGTTTTTGCCACCAGCCCATAAGGTCACACCACATATTCAACTCCAAAAAAAAGCTCTCGAGCCTGTAGGAATTTAGCTTGTTGTTCAAAGTAATTTTAGCAGAGCAGATTGTTGTTAGATATATAGATAGATAAATACTTTATTCATCCCCTAGGTGGACATTTATCTGTAGCAGCAGCAAACAAACATACAAATATTAAGTATGAAAAATGCTCAAAATATGAAATAATAAAGAAAATGCAGAATTAAGTATATACAGTGTATATGAAGTATATACAGTGAAATAGAATATATATTAAATTAACTGACTAGGTTTATTGATTCAATTGAAGGAAGATCTGGCCAGAGGGGATTTATTATACAGGGGATCGAAGCCAAAGCTGGTGGTTGTAGCCAAAGAGGACCAAAAGAAAAGACAAAGTAATAAAAATAATTATATATTAATAATAATCTTTTACATATTGCTATCACTTTGTGTTTGTTCCTCTATTTACATGACACCTTTTCTAAATTGTTTTTTTTGTTGTTGTCTGGGCCGGGATGTTCTTTGCTGAATAATGAATCAGGGTTCGTACGGTCATGGAAAACCTGGAAAAGTCATGGAATTTTAAAATGGTCATTTCCAGGCCTGGAAAAGTCATGGAAAAAACTGAAATCATTAAAGTTCTGGAAAAGTCATGGAAATTTGTTATAATCACGTGTTCATTTACGCCGAGTTTGAAATAATGAATGTGATTTTTAAAGAAAGACGCTCAAAATATAAGCCGGCGTACGCAATCGACACGCAAAATTCTCAAAATTGTTCATGTTTATACCGAGATTTCAGTTTGGTCTTGGAAATTTGGTGAAAAGTCATGGAAAAGTCATGGAAATCCATCGGTCAAAATGTGTAAGAACCCTGATGAATGCATGTACAGTTCAACAACATGTATATCTGGCATTTGGCATCCTTTTCATCTTTTCACATGCTGCTTATTTTTGAAATTTAAATGTAATGACCCTGACTGGACTCAAAATTCAAGCTTTGAAAAAATGTATTAAAATAGCACTAAAGTGTATCCTTAAAGCACTTCTCCCTTCTGCTTTCTTATTAGGTCAAGGAGAGTGGATCTATTAAATAGGCTAAGTGGAATACTCTATCTGACTGGACTTAGAGCCTCGTCTGACAGTAGCTTAGATCCTAGTTGGCTTAAGACTGGGCCGGGATGATGACGTTGCTAAAGGATCTGAAAAATAGATTATAGAGTGTGAGTATACTGTACGCTTGCATGTGAGAGGTCATACTGCTGTGCAGAGCTGTTTAGTGGTTTCAGGGAGTTCCCCTATCACACAGGAGGGCTGATGGACACATACTGCAGCTACACCAGGGCGCTCCACAGGGAACACACACATGTATCACTGCCTGTTCATAATCCTGCACATAGTAGTTGTTATCTATCCTTAAGTCTTTGGCTTCATTTCGTAAACATGATAATGTTAGAATTAATGATATGTCAAAAATATTATGTAGAATTGACCGTATGTGGACAATTTAGTCATAGAGATTTGTGTCATGATATGAGACTTAGCTAGAGCTACAATCAACAATTATTTTCATTATTGTAATATATATAAAATGGCTTAATTTCCTAAAACATAAAGTAATATCGTTCTATTTCATTCTATTTTCTGACAAACAGTCCGAAACCCAAATATTCAGTCTTTGGCTTCATTTCGTAAACATGATAATGTTATAATTAATGATATGTCAAAAATATTATGTAGAATTGACCGTATGTGGACAATTTAGTCAGAGATTTGTGTCATGATATGAGACTTAGCTAGAGCTACAATCAACAATTATTTTTATTATGGTAATCAATATAAAATGGCTTAATTTCCTAAAACATAAAATAATATTGTTTTATTTTATTCTATTTTCTGACAAACCCAAATATATTCAGTTTACTATCACAAAAGGCAAAAATAATCAGCAAATTGCCACAATTGAGAAGCTATAACCCGTTTTGCATAATTGCCCAAACATGTTTAATCAGTTATTAAAAGAATATATTGATCCAACTATTTGACTAAAACAAAATTGACCATAATATTGTATTATTGAGTAGTTAAACGCGGGTTGACGACTCTGCCTGCCCTGCCATCAACGAGCACTTTAACCGCAGCAATGCAACAATGCTCTCCTCCAAACATGATTGATTTTGGAGCTGCAGTTCATTGTGAAAGTAAACACAATGAATCTTACTTTTTGTTCATTATATCCACATTTCTTCTATCTGTTTTCACATGTTCTTGTTTGTAAATACCACATCCTCTGAATGTTATCCCCTAATGTCACACTATCAACAATGAGCTATTTTTATTAAACATATTGTGCTATTTGTCCTTCTAAAGGTCCAATAAAATCCTCACTATCTCACCAAGTGTCCCATTTCTAAATTAAACAGGGTTTGTTATTCTGTCTGTTTTCCACTATCTTGCAATCAATGTGTGTGTTTTCAGTGCTGAGACCCCCTGAGAGCTCAGACAATTACACAGCACCACTGCAGGCCGTAGTGTGGCTCTGAGCATGGAGCAACACAGTACCATGACTAATGACGAAAACGAGCACGCCCCCCCCCCATCTTGCTTAGCTGAACATAAGATAAGGTTAACCAGAAATGTATACATTTTAGGCAGCGGAGGCGGCGAGTATGGTCAATTTGATAAAGTGATCTGCCACAATTCCTGCCTGTAAACAGTAAAGAGTTGCAACCAACGTATAATCTGCAGATTATGTTCTTTAGTCTTACTTTCTCGGTAAAACATCAGAAAATTGTGAAAAATGCCACTGAAAAAGATTCTTGAGCCCAAAGTTAACACCTTCAGGTTTCTTTTTTCACTAAATATCCAATTTACTAGAAGACAAACTTTAAGACAAAGAAGAGACGCACATTCTCCCATCTGAGAATGACAATTCTTTTGGACTTCCTCCAGCAACCACATAGCAAACAAAATAAAAAGGCGTATCCAGTATAATCAGGAGTATCTTAAAAACCCACGCTTCAAAGAATGGCTCGCAGCTTCTCAACTGAGCATCTGTGAGTTGGATTACTTTTTTTAAATCGATGGAGGATAGTTCAGAAAGCTTAGGAAAGGCCAAGAAACTCATTTATTTAAGGAGTGAACTAGACTAGGAGTCGCTTGACGAATGATCGTGCGCGGAGAGAAAGAGGAAGGCAAAGTAGACGTGGTCATGTAACTTCCGGACCTTTTTTTGTTTTTCAGAGCAGTGAGTGTGAACAAACCTTCAGAGGATGCTCCTGGTCTGCGGGGCTCAGTGTTGAGGGAGGTACAAGAGCCAACTGGTGCCCACCATGTCTCACCACCAGCACCACCAGCGAGGCCCTCAAGGCCGCACCATGAGCTCCGAGGATAGGAGCTCTCCGCCCGTCAACAAGACCTCCACGCCGGTTCACAAGAGCGCCTCCTCCTCCTCCTCCTCCCAGCGCGACAGTCGCCAGGTAATTGGAATCTGAGTTGAGTTTCTATAAATAGAAGCACTTTGAATGAATGTAACTTGAGCATGTGGTAATATAGGGAGGAGTGAATATATATTTTCTTTCAGCGCCGTCCTCTTGTGGGACTCGGGAGAGTTTATGTAAACAGAACTTGGGAACTGTAGTAAACAGGGTTCGTACGGTCATGGAAAACCTGGAAAAGTCATGGAATTTTAAAATGGTCATTTCCAGGCCTGGAAAAGTTACGGTAAATACTTAAATCACAAAAGTTTGGGAAAAGTCATGGAAATGTGTTATATTCATTTACGTTGAATTTAAAATAATTCATATGTTTTTGAAAGGAAGACTGAAATTCTAAGCCGGCGTAGGCTAAGTCCAAACAGATGGATTTGCACATAAAGGATAATAGTTTGAATGAAAGAATAAACATTTATATAAGTGTTTCTAAGAATAAACATGTATAGTAATGTTTATTCTTTTAATCAAACTATTGTCTCATCTATTTGTTTCATTTAAGGTATATTGTATGCTTTGTAATTCTCATTGTTTGAATTCTACATTTTCAAAAAGTTTTCATGTACACACCGAGAATTCAGTTTGGTCATGG
Source organism: Liparis tanakae (assembly GCA_036178185.1). NCBI lineage: Eukaryota > Metazoa > Chordata > Actinopteri > Perciformes > Liparidae > Liparis > Liparis tanakae. Next base: position 21,913,072 of record CM070107.1, read on the forward strand.
AAATTTGATTAAAAGTCCTGGAATTCCATTAGTCAACATGTGTAAGAACCCTGAGTGAAGCGGAATATGCACTCAGCAGTTTTAGTGTCAAAACCATTATTTGATGACTTGGTCAGTTAAAAATCAGCTGCCCCAAAATGTGTGCAGTTAGTGTTTTCTTTGTAGGGTTGTCGGCGATCTACTTTGCCGACTAAAGCTGGACGGACACATTTTTATTAGTTTGCGAAATTAGTTAACAAGTTTTAATCTGCCTTTCTTCACAGCCAAAACATCCAACACATCGTATGACCTCAAACTGTACAGGTCGATGCACCACGCAACATTAACACGGTTTTGTCTGTTGATAAATTACAGCACGCAACTGTTGACTCAAGGCAGGAAGAAAAGGGACGAATACTAACAAATGGTAGAGAATAGGCTAAACATATCTTTTGCCAGGTCTATAGTGAAGTTCAGTTTGGTTTCCATCACACAGGGTTCGTACAGTCATGGAAAACCTGTAAAAGTCATGGAATTTTAAAATAGTAATTTCCAGGCCTGGAAAAGTCATGGAAAAAACTTAAATCACAAAAGTTTTGGAAAAGTCATGGAAATGTTATTATATTCACTTGTTCATTTACGCCGAGTTTGAAATAATGAATATGTTTTAGAAAGAAAGACTCAAAATATAAGCCGGCATACGCTCTCATTCTGGTGCTGCAATTTTCTTTTTTTCCCGCGTTGCAAGTGAACGCACCTTAACTTGAAAGTTCGATGGCCATAGCTCGGGAAGCAAATGCTTATTCTTTAAATAAAATATTGTCTCTAATACATTTGTTTCATTAAATGTATACTGTATGCTTTGGAATTCACATTGTTTGAACTAAATATTCTCACTTTTCATGTATAAACCGAGATTTTAGTTTGGTCATGGACATTTGGTTTAAAGTCATGGAAAAGTCATGGAAAAGTCATGGAAATCCACTGGTCAACATGTGTAAGAACCCTGATCACAACACAGTCTCAGTCAAGGCTAGCCACCGCAATAAGCAATATTAATCCAAAATATCTTGCCAGATGAATCCAGTCGTCCAACAGCCAGATTATTGATTGTTCCGGCATTTATTCAGAGGTTGTGCTCATGTCAATCCTACGAAATCAGTGTTTGAAACTGTTCTCTATTGTTTTCTATTTACCTCTGCAGATGAATTCAGTCATACAGAACAAGGTTTTCTTATCCAGACAAATGATTAATAGTGTATTCTCTCGGCAAAGTCGATTAGGAAAAAAACTTATAGACTATCAATCCCTCGAGACCTTATCAACTGATTAGATTACTAATTGGCCAAGTCGGAGCAGCCATCATTTCCTGGTTTGTCATTGAAAACCTCGCAGAGGTAAACAACGAGACACGCTCTTACTTCGCGGTTCACAGGACAAGGGCTTGAGCGTAGCTTGGCAGTCGGCCACTCGAAGCCCCCGGCCCTCCTGACCTCGCTGAGCTGCTGGGACACCGGACACCGAAACTAGAATCTCTGACATCACAACTTTTCCGTCGGCACAAACGAGGCGATGGATATTTCATGAGCGACAGGCGGAGGCTCGGCGCTCTGCTGAACATGCGGCGCTCTGATACGCCGCGTGGCAGCCGAGCTTTGTCCACGCCGCGGGGGGGACGACCGTCCGAGGAGAAAAGGCAGTTGGGCGGAGAAACGAGGCGGGTTTGAAGCGGAGGGTCGACGACCTGCTGCGTGACGAGGTCGGCGATTAACCCGGTTAACCCGCCTGTTCGTCGCTCCTTTCTCTCACATCACGACTTCAGGGCTCTCAAGTTTTGAAGACAGGCAAGCATGAGACATATCCATCAGCATACCCCCCCACTTTAGTATATCAGTCGCACGCAATTCCAGGATGCTTTATTTTCATTGGTTGCTGGATTAAATCTTACCCAGCAGGGCTCCAGACTAACTTTTTTTACTAGGAGCACAGTGGCCCCTAACTTAAAATTTTAGGGGCGCAAGCAGAAAATTTAGGGGCGCACACTATAAATCGATATCCATCAGCACCCCCCCCCCCTCCCCCGCAGAACAAAACTTTAGGATATCAGCCACATGCAACAGATACCTTTTTTTCGGATTAACTATTGTGTAGCCCAGCTCTTTATTTTTGATTGGCTGATAAGTAGAGATGCACCGATCAGGTTTTTTGGTGCCGATCACCAATCACTGAAATCAGTATCTGCCGATCACCGATAACACCGATCACGGTGTCGATTGAAGCATTCTATTTATTGTGTAGCATTATTGCCTCTTCACTATGAGCAAATACATACATAAAGCACCTCAAACATTAAATAAATTACAGAGGTCTTTAAAAATGTAGGACTAATTGATACATTAAAATTGATTGATTGCTATTGTAGGGGATTTTAGATATGTATGGAACACATCTGCATCATTCACTTCCTGGAACTCTTGGGGAAATCCATTTACAGAACTTGTTTTAACATACAAACCCTTTTTTTATAAACTCTTCCTTTGTACAGTAAACATGTTTTAATGTTAGCATATGTAACAGATGTGAGATGGGCGTGAAGAAGTCCAGTCAGTAGATTTTCTTTCCAAAGGCTTTATTCCTGCCGACGACACCCACACGTCAGCCTCCTCACAACTACAAAACTATTGTGCTTAACAGAACCACGTCACATACAAATTGGCAAAAAGGGGAAAACAGCTACCCCTTGTGGACAAAACAAACAACTGACTCAGTGACCCAGTGGAAATTACAAAATTAAATAACGGAAAAACACATACCTGCCGACGACACCCACACGTCAGCCTCTAAACATATCAAAACAGAATTTATATTAATTACCACAAATCATAATATACGAGTAAAACATACGACAGGACGGCCGGAAGTGTCGAGACCCGATGGCGCCAAAGAGCCATGAAACCTACCTGTTGCGCGCTTCTAAGACCCCCAAAAGACGTATTTGAATCGTCTCTTGACGATCTCAAAAACACACAACAGGCAGACACCACAATCACAACACAAACGACCACACTTACGAAGAACATAACGACACAGTGAAAGACAATCTTAACACTCAACTTACCCTCACAAATACAAAACTATTGTGAGGGAAAGACGGGACCAGAGACAGGAAGTGCAACAGAGAACTTCCGCAGGAAACTGCTTTTTAAAGATAACGCCAAATAAAAATAACTCATTAAAATAAAATTCACAAACACTCAATGATATTGTTGAACAAAAAGAGAAAATAAAATAGAATACATTTGAAAAGAAGAAATGTATTTATAACTCCGTTACACATAATTTAAGCTAAATCTCAGAAACGATCTATAAAGATACAAAACCAGTTCATTGTTAACTTGTATATGTTAATGAATGATTTGTCGACATCTTATTTTGAAAAACGGATGTTGTTTCAAGTGGTTATTTCCGCTAACTTTGCAAAAACCTGATGTTTTGTCACGTAAATCCTTCCGCTAACTTTATCAAATCCCTCCGCGCTCCCGGTGCAATGCGTTCACCGTGAACAGCAGCGCGGCTAACGTTGGCGCTGCGGCACATTAAAACATTAAATAGCCGAGTTTTGTTCAGCGTGATAAATACGATGTGTGTGAGTTAAGACGGAAATGCGTGAGTCTCACGCTCAATGCGTGAGACTTGAGAGCCCTGGAGGCTCGGAGCTGCATCTCGTCGCACAGGTCGCGGCACACTTCATGTTTCAGCCCGGCGTTGTGTCTGATCAGTGTGTCGTGTTTTAATCGTGTCGTGCCAGTCTTATAAGCACATGTCGTGTTCATGTTGTGGGATCGACAGCAGACTGTACGGTTCATTCAACGGGTCTCCCTGAAACACCTGAGCCAGGTGAACTCAGCAGCCACAATTTCCTGCCTTTTTTCGCCACAACCGTTTCCTCACAACCTGAGTCGGACTCATTCTGGAGATTTGTCTTCTCCATATCGTGAGGTTTAGGAAGAAAGTACGAACTGACAGTCGCTTCGCCGTGGTCCATTGTTTACAGAGACACCGCTATTAGACTCTTTGGATTCGCGCGATAACCCCCAAGACCCGCCTCTTCTCACACGTCAGCCTATAGCCGTGCTCCCCCCGCTCTCACACACAGGCCAGCCGCCTTCTTCTTCTTCTGTTTTCGTCTCCTTTCTTCTTCTTCTGGAGTTAATGTCGGTTAGCAAACCAGTCATTCAGGCATTACCGCCAACTATAGTGGTCTGAAGTATAGAACAAGTGTGTCAGCAACAAAAATATGTAATAAAAAAAAAATCTGCAAATTTACTGGTCGCGCATGCGCGAGTTGATGAAAAATTTTAGGCGCAAAATGCGACCATTTGGTCGCAGTCTGGAGCCCTGCTCAGATACAACAGATACGTCTATTTTCTGATTGGCTATTGTGTAGCCCATTTCTTTTTTGATTGGCTGATAAGTGGCACCTCACAGCAGAACTCCAGGGAGCGCTTGATTTCTCCACGGTGAGAGCAGAGCGGCTCATGTTTGCGCGCTGCGGCACATTAAAACATTAAATAGCCGAGAGTAGGGCTGGGCGATATGGATTTTTTTTTAATCACGATATGTTTTTCCATATTGATCGATCTCGATTCTTATCACGATATGTAGTTTTTGCAGATGCTGCCAGTGTGAGACACAGCACATCGCGATCCCGAGTCGAGATCGAAAAATCGCCCGGCCCTAGTCGAGAGTTTTTTCAGCGTGAGAAATACGATGTGTGGCGGGAGTGCGGGAGTCAAGACCGAAATGCGTGAGTCTCACGCTCAATGCGTGCCACTTGAGAGCTCTACTACTTGCTTCTGATAACAAGGCCTCCATGGGTGAAGGGCCTCAGCGTTTCATTTCCCCGTTATGTAAACGCCAGATAAATCTGCGAGCGAGGTTATCTACCAGCACCTCTTCTCTTATTCATCTCTTTTAATCTGCTTAATGAAGTCAGGTACCATCTAAAGAAGTGTTTGTCAAGTAGATTCCCTTGAATGTTGCACGCCACCTTGATCAAGACCTCAAGATAGTCAGCGGCGTATTGAAAGAATCGGCAGCATATCGTGAATTCAAAGTGAGTTGTAGTTGTGATGCGGCGATGTACCTGAGGGCGACCCAGACACTTGATCCGTCTACTACAGGTACATGGCTCAAAAACAGTTATGGTTACAAATCCTTTCCCATTCAGCTGCCTCGGGGGGTTTTGAGTTGAAGACCATCATAAATATGGACAAGGAATATCAGTGTCTGAGAATATGTGTCTGAGTGCATTTTAAGAGACTGCTCTGAAGTATAAAGTGTCTTGAGCCTCCGAGTTGGCCAAGCTTGATGAATGTGGCTGTTGCCCTCCACCCTCACATCCCTCACCCGCGTTAGATAGTAGAAGAAGTTTTGATCCTTATCCCTCGATGTCGGTGAAAGATTTAAAAAAAGGTTACGTCTGCTTTTGCGACCACATGGGAAAGCCAACACGGTCTTTTTAGTCGCTGTTCTTGAGCTTTCTGTTGTTTCACACTGTCTTCCTCTGCAGATTTCAATGTTTTCATAGCTCAAATATCTATTGTTCACGTACACAATAGGGTTGAGTTGAATCTGGAGCCACCTCACGATTTGATTCCGAGGTCGATTCGATTCATCTTGATGAATACAATGTTGTGTTATTTTATAATCTCCCTGTGACTACCTGCTGTTATTAAACACTGCATATTTCTCATGATTCATGATTTAAAAAAATATATAATTTACTCCCATTCCATTTTTTTATGTATAAATATGAGTAACACATAGAAGAGATGTGTCAACTGGAGGGTTACATTTGAAGCACTGCAAAGAGAACCAACAGTGATGGAAATAAACACACTTACACACACTTTGCATTTTGCACACTGTCTATATATATATATATATATATATATATAATTAAATTTTACATTGCTGTAATTACATATATGTTGTGTATATACATATATATTTTATTTTATTTTGTATTTTATATTTCACTTTGTATACTTTATGCACAGTCACTTTCTTTCTTTCTTATATTTATATTTTATTGTGTTTAGTTTATTGGTGCTACTGTGTCAACACATTTCCCCTCAGGGATTAATAAAGTATATATAAGTTCTATTCTATTCTTCTAAAATAGTGTCTGTCGCAGCATCCTAGTAAAAATACAGAATTCAGCATGTTCTGTATCATTTGACATAACATGCTGCCCTTATTTACAAATACATAATGCATAATAATACAGCCAATGAGCATTCAGCTCTTATACAAAAATATGTCTCACTGGAACATGTGCTCAGTGATAAAGTGATGAAGTGATGAAGTGATGAAGTGATAAAGTGATGAAGTGATAAAGTGATAAAGTGATAAAGTGATAAAGTGATAAAGTGATAAAGTGATAAAGTGATAAAGGGATAAAGTGATAAAGTGATAAAGTGATAAAGTGATGAAGTGATGAAGTGCTCTGTTACAATTCCACTTCATTCTGTGGTAACGGATGTCCACACGTAGCGTGTCACTTCCATCCGACCCGCTTTGCTCCGTGACTCCAGGACTTAAGCTTTGGTTTTTGTAAACAACACGCATGTGTATTACATCTGTTGTGTTTAGGGGCAGCGGTAAGGACCGGACATCCCTGTGTCGCAGCATTGTTACAGGCAATCGTAACGTTGAGAATTTCCAATTATTCGGCATCCGGTCATAACATTACATGACATGACATTTAGCAGACGCTTTTATCCAATAAGTGCATTTCAACCTAGAGTACAAACTAAGAACAACAAGAATACAGAAAGTAACATTTCCCCAACATAGTTAAACTACAAAAGTACCATAATAAGATATTTAAGAGCCACTGAAGTGCTAATCTGTGTTTTAATCCAGATATAGTCGGAAAAGGTGCGTTTTCAGGTTCCGGTGAAGCTGTAGAGACTTCCTGCTGTCCTGATGTCAGTGGGGAGCTGGTTCCACCAATCAGGAGCCAGGACAGCAAACAGTCTGGAGGTAGAGTGATTAGTCATAATCGTTCAAGAGAGAATTGCAATGCATCAACTAATCAATTTTGTTGAACTTTTATGGATTATTATTCAATAGAACTCACTGCTTTGCGAGGTTGTCTCCAGCATATTTATTCGTCTCAATCGACACTTTTCTTGCATTTCTGTCTGCTTGCTGTGTTTCATATCTTGTATAGTGGAGCGATGCTGAAGAGACGATGCAGTAAAATACATCTTCCCCAGGGACATCCCGGGAAAGCTCGGTAGACGCTGAGAAAAGACCTGAGCTGGCTTGGCCGAGCCTCCGTTTCCGAGGAGAAATGAGAGCGTGGCATTTTGTTGAGGGAAGGCCTTGAAATGAGATCCAGGCCCCGTTTTACAATCGATATATGTCACTTTCCCCTCTGCTGATGACGACTGTTCATTCTGGAGATCCTCATGAGAGCAATTAGAGACACCACCTGCAGTTAACACACACACACACACACACACACTGTCACTGCAACGTTCCACTTTTCCCTAGATGCTTGTCATTTCCTGGTTAGATAGAGCGAGACACTGAACCCCCAGCTGCTCCCCGGGCGCTTCACTGCAGCTCACTACTGCTTAATAACTAAGGATAGGTCAAATGCTGAGAAGAATTACCCCACTGGGGGATCTATAAAGGATACATTATTATTATTATTATCATTAGTAGTAGTAGTAGTAGTATTATAGATAGTAGGAGGTAAAGATGGAGTCACACGCTGCTTATGAGTTGCTCTTTGGTCAGATAATCAATATTTGTATGTTGCAGACCACAACATGCCGATGTAGATGAAAGAATGATGGAGCACTTGAAAGCAGCACCAGTATCTTCCTTGTCCTGCACAGATGTATTTATTTACGCTATAGGTCAGTGGTCGCCAAAATAAAATAAAAATAAATTCAGAAACACATTGTTCTCCTGAAACGTTTTCTTCCTGACTGGAAGATCGACGTCAGAAAAGATCTCTGCCTCATTTTAATGAACGCCTGAAAACGGGTCCTCAGACAGCCGTGTGCTCAGCTGTGCTCCCCCAAAGAGGGGAAGGTAGGACTACAGGTGGGGCGCAGGGGACATGCAGAAAGACCTTTATTCATAACTTTACAGATTACACAAGTTCAAAGTACAAGGACATACAACTACGTCATCAATAAATAAATGTTGTAATGCCTGTACCTTAGTGTAAATGTTTACGTTACGGCATTAACAAATTACGCCTGCGCATGCGCAACTGCTGAGATTCTTGGAGGGAGGGGTAGATATAGGGATAGATATATACACATTCATATAAATAAATAAATATATATATATACACTGACGGGTCACATGACCTGATGACATTATGATGGGAGCTAAACTTACATGAGTTGCACTGACTGATGTTGTCAGTGTTGTGTTGTAATGTAAATAAATACAACATTTATATTGGTAGTTCATCCAGCTGCTACTTGCAAATGTGTTTTTTCTTGTTCATATTATGTGCGGTGAACAAATATCTTACTTATTATATTGCACTTAAATTCTGTGTTGCTGGACTCATCAATTTGAAAGCTGGATCAAAGTGTTTTGATTTCATTCGATTAGAATTAGGCCAAATAAAAAGCCTCAAGTCATAAGTCCAGTCAGTCAGTGTTCTCTCAACGCCTCAATAGGTAGATCTTGAGGTCAGGGACCTTGAGCTCAAAAAGGTTGGTGACCACTGCTCCAGGTGATTATATTGTCTAATGTGCAGGTTTGACAGACACATTCAAAAACACAGGATAGGGAGCAGAAATAGAACGACACAGCCTCTTCGTATATCTCCTAATATGAGCCGAGTGGGTCTTATTGTCTGATATGTAAATCGTGTGACAATATTATGTTTTACAAGGATCACTATTGGTCCAAATCTTGAGTGAAAATAAGACGAGGCCCGGCCCTTTCTCATCATTAAGCTGGTTCAATCAACGTTTTACATTCATTTAAAATTGTTATTAATAGAAGAATAGAATAGAAATATACTTTATTAATCCCCAAGGGGAAATTTGTTGACACAGTAGCACCAATAAATTAAATACAATAAAATCTAAATATAAGAAAGAAAGAAAGAAAGTGACTGTGCATAAAGTACACAAAGTGAAATATAAAATACAAAATAAAATAAAATATATATGTATATATATATATATATATATATATATATATACACACAACATATATATAAATACAGCAGCAATGTAAAATAAAATAATATATATATATATATATATATATATATATAGACAGTGTGCAAAATATAATATATATTCAATTTATCATAATATGAAAAAAACGGCCTGTTTTTGCAACCCATTTTTTGTCGGTTAGGAATGTTTTTTCCATTTTATAAACAAATTCAACCCCAGGGCAAAAAGCTACTGCTTCCAAGGTCAAGAATGAACTTTCATGTTGCATTAAATAACACTAATAATAATAATCCTGAGTTCCCCTCCACTGCCTCAGTCTCCAAAGATGCGTCTGCATTGAATCCGCCTCAGTATCTCTCCTCCGAGTCACGCGTGGCCTTTGGGTGTGTGACTGAATGTGTGGCGCTCACACAGAATGAGTCTCTCGGGGCGCCGGCTCCTCGCCCATCACCGGGACACTGCAGTGAGATCAATCTTCACAACAATGCCTCTGTGGCTATTAGCTGCTGAAACACCATTGTCGAGTGGCGACTGTGGTAGAAGAGGTGGGCACATGTTACAGTTATTTGATCAAGGAGTACAGTCTATTCTTACACAAGTACAACAAGAAACCAAAGACTTAGATCTGAAGGTTTTAATTATTTAGTATTTGGTATTGTGTCGAGAACACACAGGTGCATAGTGGTAAGGCGAGTTGTAATGTAGCTGAATAGACTAGGCTGAATATTATACTGAAGGAAGGTCATCTGAAGTGTTAAGCAATTTACTACACCCACCTCCACCGTTACATGCTATCCTTCGCCCCACCTGCCAAGCATTCACCCACAAATACAACCTTTATTGAATCAGGTAATCTCTTTTAGACAAAGTTCTCTTTTGCAAGATAAACCCGTGTAGAGCAGAGAAAAAGAAAACATGATTAACAAAATGACACATCAGATACACAACAATCATGACATGGAACAACTGAAGCACATATATCAGGGTTCGTACGGTCATGGAAAACCTGGAAAAGTCATGGAATTTAAAAATGATCATTTCCAGGCCTGGAAAAGTCATGGAAAAAATTTAAATCATAAAAGTTTGGGAAAAGTCATGGAAATGTGTTATGATCACGTGTTCATTTACGCCGAGTTTGAAATAATTAATATGTTTTTTAAAGAAAAATGCTTAAAATATAAGCCGGCGTACGCTCTCAATACGCTAAATGTTCTACATTTTTCATGTTTTTACCGAGATTTCAGTTTGGTCATGGACATTTGGTTTAAAGTCCTGGAAAACCCATTGAAAAGTCATGGAAAAGTCATGGAAAAGTCTTGGAAATCCATCGGTCAAAATGTGTAAGAACCCTGATATATGTGTATGAAGAACTTATCCAGACAGAACAAAAGCACACGCAGCACCAAAGGCGTTACAGACATCTCTCAATAGATTCAAAGTTAATAGTCTTAAATCCGGCCAAAAGGTCAATTCTTCTGTAATGATTTCCACTTCCAAGTTTCAAAGTAGGAAAGGCCGTCTTCACAAGTATTTACCAGAAAAGGCAGCTGCAGTCAAACAGAAAATGAATATAATGTAAATTAGACGGATAGTTGAGTCGTCTGTATACAAATTAAACAATAGTTTGATGAAATGGATAATGGTTGCTCATGGATGTTTAAAGAGTTAATGAAAGGTAATCACGGGCTCTTTTAAGGTCGTGTGCTTTACATGTCATGGTTAGTTGTTGCTGAAACTGGAGCTGCTCCGATTTCAGATGAATCAAAACATTAGTCAAATATCATTCAAAATATTTGCTGATGATGTTTCTGTGGATGGAAAAATCTGATGCAGCTTTACTTAGATGCTGATCTTTAAAAAACATACATTAGTTTTTTCCAGATTGTGGAATAACAACAGTAACATAAGAAAATGAAGCCGTTATTCAGAAAATATTTAACTTGTCTTGCCTTCCGGAGCTTACGTTACTTAAAAAAAAACAGCCTTTATTTTCTTTCTTTAGGCTAATCAATGATTATTTTAGGCCCTTAGATTCATAACTGCCATGAAAGATTACACAGAATTGCCTGTTTTGTTACTTTTATCACTTTTTATTTCATCATTAAGTTTTATTGCACTTGGCTAAGCTAACTGTAAAGGAGGAAATAAACTTTAAAGTTGAAGGCATTGATGCAGAATTAAAAACGCCAGAGGACTTACACTGGATTGATGTAGTTGATGATTGGGATTATAGAAGTAATGTTTACTGTAACCATGTTGTTCAACTGATGTGACAAAACGCTAAACAATTCAAAGTTATCCGGTGTCAAACGAGCAAGCTTGTGGAACATGTTGACATATAAAAGCAGACCTCTTCTCTTTACTAACGGGTAAAACTCACCAAGAACACTGCAAAAATTCAGCCTCAAAAACAAGGGGGAAAAAGTAATAAAATGAGGGAATATTACTTGAAATAAGCCAAATTATCTTTGACTTGCCAAGATTTCTTAAAACAAGTGAAATGCTCCAACATTAAAACTGCCCTGTAAGAAGAAATATCTTGTCAGTCAAAAAACAAGCATAGATTGCCTTAATGTGAGATATTTCATCTTACTTAGGTTTTAATTTTTGCAGTGAAGAACCGGCTCATTCAGCTTCTAATGATTCTGCAGAAAGATGAATGAATGTGAGCCGAGTGCAGGGAATCACTTTGGCTTCATTCACTTCTGTATTTAAGGTCAAATAACAAAAGCAAATCCTCTGACTGTGGCAGTCATTTCCATACAAACCAAATACTTCGGCATAACTCCTTCATGATGAGATAGGAAAGGGCACCCATGGCGAGCGGCGTCGACAGAGGGTCCGGAGCGATTAACATCTCTGCCTGTTTTGTGATATACATGCCTAAAAGGGGGATACCTTTCGTGTATCTGGCAACACTGAGATCAGTCGACCAATGACTGTTCAGGTGGAACGTACGGGAGATACCATTTACAAAACTTGTAAGGGGTAAAAACTAGTTTGTGAAAACCCAGAGAAACACAAATACCCGACAAAGCAAAATTCCGGACGTTTTTGGAAACCCTGCCGGACGCTTTTTTTGGGTCTCAAAAAGAGGACATGTCCGGGGAAAACCGGACGTCTGGTCAACCTAGTTACATATACTTGGGTATTAACGTGGAGCCAGAGGTGGAGCGTACCATTCCTCATGAGGAATTTGATGATTTCTATCGTTAATGGTTCGGTTGTTAAAACGATTGCCAGGAAAGTGCATTCAATTACAATAGTTGCAGGACAAAGCCGTTCTTTATTTAGTGCCGTATTGATTCATCCCTTTAGATCCAGTTGAAGGTCTGTTTGTAATGCCTCAGATAATGCACAGGAAGTTCGTCTGAAGGGTTTCTCAAAGACTGCTGCTTGTTATTGCCTCTTAGGGAGGGTGCTCGTCACGTTAAGGCCGTTACGGTCTGAATGCAGAAGCGTTGGTGTATCAATCACTTCACATTATCCAGTTAAGTTGTTCAACTGATAATGACGGAATTGCTTCGGGCATAATAACCGTTATCTTTTATGACATGATTGCTCTGAATGGCGATGTGCGTTTTGCTAATGAAGTTGAGCCGCTCCACTTCCTAAACTGCACGGAGCCGGCGAAGAAGGGGGGGGGGGGCTCTCGTCAGCGGAGACGCGCGATGACCTCATCGTCAAACGGATCTGTTCGCCCGGTCGTTAGAGTAAACAAGCTGTTGTCTCCTGTTGTTTGCAAGCCAAGGTCAGACGTCGTAACGCACCCCCGACCGGCGGTCTCGGGATACTGTTTGGTTTTCCAAAGAAGAAAACAAGTTGTGGGCTTTGCCATGAAGGTGGATTCAAGTATCAAATTAAAAATTTGACCTATTTCGCAAACATTTAGATGCATTCTATTTTATTACCTTCGCATTGAAAATGCGGGAAAGGTCATGTTTTGATCGCCGCGTATTTGTATGTGTGTGTGCGTGTTATTCGCATAAGTAAGAAAGTATTAAACCGAATTGCATGCAATTTGGTGGGATGATTGGTTATTATCCGCGGACCATTTGATTAGATTTTGGGATCGATCGGGTCAAAGGTCAAAGGTCAAGGTCATAAAAAAATGTCAACATCTTCTTGAATCGCATGCAATTTGGTGGGATGATTGGTTATTATCCGGGGACCATTTGATTAGATTTTGGGATCGATCGGATCAAAGGTCAAGGTCATGGAAAGGTGAAAATCTTATTTTTTACTATAGCACGGTCAATTTGTATCCAATTGGCAACTAATGCCAACATGTTCATAATTCAATGCCCAATCTTGTGATATGCGCTCTGCCCGTTCTAGTTAATAGTGTATTTATTCTGATGGCTAACAGCCCAACAATATACAGAGTACATGCGTTTTACTACAGCGGCAGACTATATTGCAGTAAGGCGATTAGCTGTCAGTCAAATGGGTTACTTTCCCTTTTATTCTCACCTGTTGATGCTCCACTAATGTCACGGTTCCTGAATGTTCACCGTCTTTGTGAGAAATGTCAAGAAACCTCTTTAACCGACAGATTTGTGGCCGCCTCCTGACTCACAACTCATTATGCTGAAGCACTCTGAGGGATATCTGAGGCATTCAGTAAATGAATTGCTTCTCAACAACACTTGGTCTCCTGTGTCCTAATAGCAGGGAAATAAACGTCCCTCCCGAGAAACTGGATGACAGAGCAATTTAAAAAATCATGGTGACCATTACATTTCATTTAGCTGACGCTTTTATCCAAAGCAACTTACAATCGTACGCCGTAGACACAGCTACAGGGAGCAGTCATATAAAACCTGGAAAAGTCATGGAATTTCAAAATTGTCTTTTCCAGGCCTGGAAAAGTCATGGAAAAAACTTAAATCATAAAAGTTTGGGAAAAGTCATGGAAATTTGTTATTTACGGCGAGTTTGAAATAATTAATGTGTTTTTTAAAGAAAGACGCTAGAAATATAAGCCGGCACACGCTTTCAATACGCACCATTTACTAAAATGTTCATGTCTATACCGAGATTTTCAGTTTGGTCATGGAAATTTGGTGAAAATTCATGGAAAAGTCATGGAAAAAACTTAAATTATAAAAGTTTTGGAAAAGTCATGGAAATTTGTTATAATCACATGTTCATTTACGCCAAGTTTGAAATGATTAATATGTTTTTTAAAGAAAGACGCTCCAAATATAAGCCGGAACACGCTTTCAATACGCAACATTTTCTAAAATGTTCATGTCTATACCGAGATTTTCAGTTTGGTCATGGAAATTTGGTGAAAATTCATGGAAAAGTCATGGAAAAAAGTTAAATTATAAAAGTTTTGGAAAAGTCATGGAAATTTGTTATAATCACATGTTCATTTACGCCGAGTTTGAAATGATTAATATGTTTTTTAAAGAAAGACACTAAAATATAAGCCGGCGTACGCTCTTAATACGCAAAATGTTCTACATTTTTAATGTTTATACCGAGATTTCAGTTTTTTTCATGGAAATTTGGTTTAAAGTCCTGAAAATCCATTGGTCAAAATGTGTAAGAACCCTGAATTCAGTCTCGCTCAATCGGGTGAGCGGGGGTCAAACCTCTGAATGAAAGACGGACCTTGTGCCCCTTTTTCCTTTCTCTCTTCTATTTTGTGTCATTTGAGGGAAATACACATGTATGTATTTTGTATTCCTCTGTATATTTGGAATCGTTATTGTGTTATGTTTTCATTTAGATCTTTTACTGCTCTAATGTGCTGTGATCCTGCAATTTCCTCACTGTGGGACCAATAAAGGAATATCTAATCTAATCTAAAACAGTGTTTAAATTGAAGCAGGTCTCTATTCTGTATTAAAGTCAAACGTTTTGCAGAAATGCTCCCAATAACATTATTTGAAAGAAGCATTACAGTTGCTTTCTCCAGGTAAAGCGTAACACACAGATAAACATAGTTGCACACCTGTTCTTTGGTGCTTTGGAGCCACTAATGATATTCTCTAAATGATCAAATAAGCAAAGTTGTGGAGATAAAACACCCCGAGATCCACCTGTCATCAGATGTTCATTGAAATGTCGCTAAATCCTGATTGGTGCACACAAGTTACATGACTTATTTAAATAATTGAGTCCTATCCACTTCAGGCAGTAGTAATATTATAACTATGTAGTAGTAGTAGAACTATGTAGTAATATTATAACTATGTAGTAGTAGTAGATCTATGTAGTAATATTATAACTATGTAGTAGTAGTAGAACTATGTCGTAATATTATAACTATGTAGTAGTAATAGAACTATGTAGTAATATTATAACTGTGTGGTGGTGGTAGAACTATGTAGTAATATTATAACTGTGTGTAGTGGTAGACTGTGTAGTAATATTATGGCTGTGTGGTAGTGGTAGACTATGTAGTAATGTTATGGCTATGTGGTAGGTGGTGGAGACTATGTAGTAATATTATGGCTATGTGGTAGTGGTGGAACTATGTAGTAATATTATGGCTATGTGGTAGTGGTGAGACTATGTGTGTGTTATGGCTGTGTGGTAGTGGTGAGACTGTGTGTGATTATGGCTGTGTGGTGGTGGTGGGACTGTGTAGTAATATTATGGCTGTGTGGTGGTGGTGGAGACTATGTGGTATGTATAACTATGTGTAGTGGTGGAACTATGTGGTGATATGGCTGTGTGGTGGTGGGAGACTGTGTATGTATTATGACTGTGTGGTGGTGGTGGACTATGTGGTGTGTTATGGCTGTGTGGTGGTGGTGGAGACTGTGTGGTATGTTATGGCTGTGTGGTGGTGGGACTGTGTGGTGATGTTATGGCTATGTGGTAGTGGTGAGACTATGTGTGATGTTATGGCTGTGTGGTGGTGGGGACTGTGTGGTGTGTATGGCTGTGTGGTGGTGGAGACTGTGTGGTGTGTTATGGCTGTGTGGTGGTGGTGGGACTGTGTGGTGTGTTATGGCTGTGTGGTGGTGGGGACTGTGTGAGTGTGTTATGGCTGTGTGGTGGTGGAGACTGTGTGGTGTGTTATGACTGTGTGGTGGTGGTGGGACTGTGTGGTGTGTTATGGCTGTGTGGTGGTGGTGGGACTGTGTGGTGTGTTATGGCTGTGTGGTGGTGGTGAGACTGTGTGGTGTGTTATGGCTGTGTGGTGGTGGTGGGACTGTGTGTGTGTTATGGCTGTGTGGTGGTGGTGAGACTGTGTGTGATGTTATGGCTGTGTGGTGGTGGTGTGAACTATGTGTGTGTTATGACTGTGTAATGTTAACTGTGTGGTGTAGACTGTGTGTGTGTTATGGCTGTGTGGTGGTGGTGGGACTGTGTGGTGATATTATGGCTGTGTGGTGGTGGTGGGACTGTGTGTGTGTTATGGCTGTGTGGTGGTGGACTGTGTGTGTTATGGCTGTGTGGTGGTGGTGGGACTGTGTGTGTGTTATGGCTGTGTGGTGGTGGTGGGACTGTGTGGTGTGTTATGGCTGTGTGGTGGTGGTGGGGACTGTGTGTGTGTTATGGCTGTGTGGTGAGTGTGGAGGACTGTGTGTGATGTTATGGCTGTGTGGTGGTGGTGGGACTGTGTGGTAATGTGTTATGGCTGTGTGGTGGTGGTGAGTAATGTGTTATGACTGTGTGGTGGTGGTGGGACTGTGTGTGTTATGGCTGTGTGTAGTGTGGGACTGTGTGAATGTTATGGCTGTGTGGTGGTGGTGGGACTGTGTGGTGATGTTATGGCTGTGTGGTGGTGGTGGGACTGTGTGGTGTGTTATGGCTGTGTGGTGGTGGTGGATCTGTGTGGTGTGTTATGGCTGTGTGTGGTGGTGGGACTGTGTGGTGTGTTATGGCTGTGTGGTGGTGGTGGGACTGTGTGTGTGTTATGGCTGTGTGGTAGTGGGGACTGTGTGTGTGTTATGGCTGTGTGTGGTGGTGGGACTGTGTGGTGTGTTATGGCTGTGTGGTGGTGGTGGGACTGTGTGGTGTGTTATGGCTGTGTGGTGGTGGTGGGACTGTGTGGTGATGTTATGGCTGTGTGGTGGTGGTGGGGACTGTGTGGTGATGTTGGCTGTGTGGTGGTGGTGGGACTGTGTGGTGTGTTATGGCTGTGGTGGTGGTGGGACTGTGTGGTGATGTTATGGCTGTGTGGTGGTGGTGGGACTGTGTGTGTGTTATGGCTGTGTGGTGGTGTGGGACTGTGTGGTGTGTTATGGCTGTGTGGTGGTGGGACTGTGTGTGTGTTATGGCTGTGTGGTGGTGGGGACTGTGTGGTGTGTTATGGCTGTGTGGTGGTGGTGGGACTGTGTGGTGTGTTATGGCTGTGTGGTGGTGGTGGGACTGTGTGGTGTGTTATGGCTGTGTGGTGGTTAGCTGGACTGTGTGGTGTGTTATGGCTGTGTGGTGGTGGTGGAGACTGTGTGTGTGTTATGGCTGTGTGTTGGTGGTGGGACTGTGTGGTGATGTTATGGCTGTGTGGTGTGTGGGACTGTGTGTGTGTTATGGCTGTGTGTGGTGGTGGGACTGTGTGGTGATGTTATGGCTGTGTGGTGGTGGTGGGACTGTGTGTGTGTTATGGCTGTGTGGTGGTGCTGGAACTGTGTGTGTGTTATGGCTGTGTGGTGGTGGTGGGACTGTGTGGTGTGTTATGGCTGTGTGTTGGTGGTGGGACTGTGTGGGTGATGTTAACTGTGTGGTGTGGTGGGACTGTGTGGTGTGTTATGGCTGTGTGGTGGTGGTGGGGACTGTGTGGTGTGTTATGGCTGTGTGGTGGTGTGGGACTGTGTGGTGTGTTATGGCTGTGTGTTGGTGGTGGGACTGTGTGGTGTGTTATGGCTGTGTGGTGGTGGTGGGACTGTGTGAGTGTTATGGCTGTGTGTTGGTGGTGGGACTGTGTGGTGATGTTATGGCTGTGTGGTGGTGGTGGTGGGACTGTGTGGTGTGTTATGGCTGTGTGGTGGTGGTGGGGACTGTGTGGTGTTATGGCTGTGTGGTGGTGGTGGGACTGTGTGTGTGTTATGGCTGTGTGGTGGTGTGGGACTGTGTGTGATGTTATGACTGTGTGTGGTGGTGGGACTGTGTGGTGTGTTATGGCTGTGTGGTGGTGGTGGGACTGTGTGTGTGTTATGGCTATGTGGTGGTGGTGGATCTGTGTGGTGTGTTATGGCTGTGGTAGTGGTAGAATGTGTTGTGTGTTATGGCTGTGTGGTGGTGGGGACTGTGTGTGTGTTATGGCTGTGTGGTGTGTGGGACTGTGTGTGTGTTATGGCTGTGTGTGGTGGTGGAGACTGTGTGGTGTGTTATGGCTGTGTGGTGGTGGTGGGACTGTGTGGTGTGTTATGGCTGTGTGGTGGTGGTGGGACTGTGTGGTGTGTTATGGCTGTGTGGTGGTAGTGGGACTGTGTGTGTGGTGTGGCTGTGTGGTGGTGCTGGGACTGTGTGGTGTGTTATGGTGTGTGGTGGTGGTGGGACTGTGTGGGTGATGTTATGGCTGTGTGGTGGTGGTGGGACTGTGTGGTGTGTTATGGCTGTGTGGTGGTAATGGGACTATGTAGTAATATTATAACTATGTATTAGTAGTAGAACTATGTAGTAATATTATAACTATGTAGTAGTGGTAGAACTATGTAGTAATATTATAACTATGTAGTAGTAGTAGAACTATGTAGTAATATTATAACTATGTAGTAGTAGTAGAACTATGTAGTAATATTATAACTATGTAGTAGTAGTAGAACTATGTAGTAATATTATAACTATGTAGTAGTAGTAGAACTATGTAGTAATATTATAACTATGTAGTAGTAGTAGAACTATGTAGTAATATTATAACTATGTAGTAGTGGTAGAACTATTTGCACACAGCAAAAAGTATATGTTTGACTGTTTATTAAGGTATTTGTCAAAAATGATAACTCATCCCATGGAATTTTATATTATTACAGCTGTCTTTTACTATATTGTCATTGATTGTTTTTATGCCTCCACTTCTGGGTGCCAGCCGGAGGAGATGTAGTTATGGCCACTAATAAACTGACCTCTGCTTACCACTACATTACAGTGTTTTGTAAATAATGTATTAAATGTTAAGAGGCAGATAGACACGCGCAGGAAAAATAGGCATGTCGGTTAGAAATGTTCAGACTCGAGCACAAAGTAACATCTGAAGAACGCTCAAAGGATCGTGTGGGATGTTTAACTGTCCCTGCCTGACTTTGCAGTCCTTCTACTCCAGAGATGTCCCTTTAATTCACAAACCTACTCGCAGCTGGAAGAGCACAGTCAGGAGAACGCTAATGGAGTGGAAATGCTGAGAAAGCAGGAGGAATCTGAATGGGGCAGTATTTTTTTTAACTGTGTAGTACAGGGGGAAAAGAATAAAGAAGCGTTAAGTGTATTACTTTGGTTTTCAGATGTGAGTCATGATTTGCCTATCTCTTCTTTTATCTTAGTTTTCTCCTGGAGGAGTGAGTGGATTGTTCTGACTCTACTTTATTCCTGTCTAGGAGGCAGACAGCTGGGAAATCATTGAGGGGCTGAAGATCGGCCAGAGCAACGTCCAGAGGCCTGATAAACACGAGGGTTTCATGTTGAAGAAGAGGAAATGGCCCCTGAAAGGCTGGCACAAGGTAAGACCTCCAGGCAAAGTGAGACACAAAAGCTTTTGTTGGGCGGGAAAAAAAGACTTAAATTAGCCGCTCCTTAAATATTTGCCGTCTAGTCAAAAAATACGGTACGTTCCCCTTTTCATTCAGCTTGCTTAGCTGTTGTTTTCCATAACCAAGTCCCTGTTGCCATCATACATGAACACCACAGAACATGCAACTCATTTTGAGAGCAAGACATGGTAGACAACCTGAATCCAAAATATAAACTATTCAATGTTATTCCTGTTATTCAAGCAACACACTATTTTTGTGCTTATTTTCTCTGCAGCGTTTTTTTGTCCTGGACAACGGTATCCTGAAGTACTCCAAGTCCCCCATTGATGTAAGTAACCCTGACTATAACCCACAGGCAGAAACACGGCAGCCGCGCCTGACATCAGCTTGGCTTGAACATGACTCAGCAGAAACATCTGCAACACGACGAGTCGTGATGCTCAATGTGTGTCGGCGCGACAGGAACAGAGACCAAAGAATCGTGCACTCTGTGGATCACTTGTTCTCACGTTTCGGCTGCAGCTAACCAGCATTTGCATTGATTGGATTTACAGATTATTTTTATTTTTATACTTCAGAAAATAATGTCCAATGCCTACAAACTTATCTTTAATGCAAGATAACCCCGAAGGCCAAAGAGATATCTTCACAGTTTTTGTCCAAAACCCAAACATACTAATCGTCTGTCAGTCATATCGATAGCAAATGATGGTCATTTCTGTCTTGGAAAACCTGGAAAAGTCATGGAATTTAAAAATGGTCATGGAAAAAACTTAAATTATAAAAGTTTTGGAAAAGTCATGGGAATGTGTTATAATCACATGTTCATTTACGCCGAGTTTGAAATAATGAATGTGTTTTTTAAAGAAAGACGCTCAAAATATAAGCCGGCGTACGCTCTTAGTCTTAATACGCTAAATGTTGTAAATTTTTTATGTTTATACCGAGATTTCTGTTTTTTTTTCATGGAAATTTGGTTTAAAGTCATGGAAATCCATCGGTCAAAATGTGCAAGAACCCTGAATCATACATGAATGTTTTTATCATCCCACATTTGGATACGTGTTTATTACCAGTAAATGATCAATCAATCAGTTAATTGTTTCAGCTCTGCCTGCTTTGCAAAACAAATTTGACCTGAAGACTGGAACTTTGTTAAAGGTGCAGCGCGTCACAGCTCACGGTGCTAACAGAGCAAACAGCAGCCGTCCTCACAGTGTTAACCTGAGGGGGAAAAGGGGGGGGGGGGGCTACACCAACGCCCCCCCGCCGCCGTATCAGCTGTAGCCGTCATACGAGAGCGGCTCAGAGCAGTGGCGAGCTAATCGTCTGGGCGCGCTCACATGCGCTAACTTATCATGTCAATAAAGAAAGGGAATAACACACAGCTCCGGTAGACATCCATCCACTATATCTTTACATGGCTATGAGTTGATTGCTGCTGTATTAATGTTCAGAATGTTAAATACAGCTCATTTTAAAATGAATACACAGGGTTCGTACGGTCATGGAAAACCTGGAAAAGTCATGGGATTTTAAAATGGTCCTTTCCAGGCCTGGAATAGTCATGGAAGAAAATTAAATCATAAACGTTTTGGAAAAGTCATGGAAATTTGTTATAATCACGTGGTTATTTACACCGAGTTTGAAATAATTAATATGTTTTAGAAAGAAAGACTCAAAATATAAGCCGTAATACGCTCTCATACTGGCGGCGCTATTTTCTTTTTTTTCTCCGCGTTGCAAGTGAACGCACCATAACTGGAAAGTTCGATGGCCGTAGCTCGGGAAGCAAATGTTTATTCTTTAAATAAAATATAGTCTCTTATTCATTTGTTTCATTATACTGTATGCTTTGGAATTCACATTGTTTAAATACTAAATGTTCTCACTTTTTCATGTATAATCCGAGATTTCAGTTTGGTCATGGAAATGTGGTTTAAAGTCATGGAAAAGTCCTGGAAATCCATTAGTCAAAATACCAACCCTGAATACAAGTCATCAACACTATTGCGATTTCCTTAGTTTCTTCAGACTTTAGTTTGTTATGAATGTAAAAATGACTCGACTAACTGATTTGACTCACTGTTAACATTGAGTTAAATTTTATTCGAATGCTGTGTTTCTTTTGTTTTTTTTATGTGTTTATTTGATGTTTTTTCCTTCAAGAAAGAACAAGTTACAAATACATTAAACATAGGAAACATGCTACCAGACAATAATAACATTTAAATTAAAATAATGGTACAAAATAAAATAAATTATATAAAATGACACTTAATACTGTCGACTGCTGTGTTGATCACTTACCGTAGATCCAAAAAGGCAAACTTCACGGCAGCATCGACGTCGGCCTCTCCGTCATGTCCATCAAGAAGAGAGCCCGTCGCATCGACCTGGACACCGAGGAGCACATCTATCACCTGAAGGTAACGCCGATGGGACGAGTCAACGTTGTCATTCCAGCAGCGTAAACTGGCCAGGTGAGGACAGGGTTGAACGCTGTCTTCCCCTTTAGGTCAAATCTCAAGACATCTTCGACGCCTGGGTGTCCAAGTTGCGTCATCACCGGCTTTACCGGCAGAACGAGATCGTGCGGTCTCCCCGGGAGGCCACCATGCGAACGTTCCCTCCCCCGGCTGCCCAGGAGTCCCCCAAACCGGCCTCGAGTGTGGCGCGTGAAGCCCAGGTGAGCCCTCTGGAAGGTATTCTGAGACAGGGCACTTCGCAGATGGTGGAGAACAGGCTTCCGGACGCGCGTGAATTAAGTTATCAACATTTAACGGCAGGAAGTGTAGAACAAACAATCAAAGCCCACGATCGTGGTCTTCCTCATCGGCTCCCTCTGCCTCGACCTTACGACCTCGGCTTACCTGTTCAAAGAGGGCGATTCCTCTTTTCCTGAAGTTTTGTCACTCGGGGTCGAAACGTCATTTCCGGTCAAGTATTTTCACAATAAAATTCCCGTCTATTATTTCCGGTATTAAAGTCACCTTCACAATAAAAGTCCCTTGTTATTGTAAGTCACGTCACGGATTTCAACCGGCTCCGTCGATCTATAACACTAACACACAGTCTCTCTCATGAACATACATTCATTCTTGCCATTTACATTTGCATAGAGTAAACATTACCTCTATGCTTCATAATACATTAATAACAACATCAATATTCTCCCTAATATTTCCTATTATAATATCTTTCTATATGTATTAATTTAAAACATAAGACCTCTGTAGATCAAAATAAACTATTACGACCTAACACCTCCCATCAATTAAGCATACAATTATGTTCTTTATTAATCAATAAATCCTTTTATTTAGAAAACGTAAGGAATAAAGGGGAAACTGTCTATCGCAGGTTCCCAAAGCCCAAGGTGACATCGTCACATGTTCTAGTCGTGTCAAAAGAACGGGCCAAAGATATTCAGTTGACAATTATATTTAACGGAGAAAAGGAGCAATCCTCACGTTGGGATCAACTGTGCAACACCTTCATTTAACAGTCATATGTCCTTACAAATATTGCAAACGACTGGTGTTAATTTGATGTGTTTTTTAACCATTAAAATGAATAGAAGCCGATATTTGACTAAATGTAATCACAACACATGTCTGTGATCCGTGTGGCTATTTAATGGACTAATGGCCGATATCTGCCCAGTTCAGTCCCACTAATTGGCCAGGTAATTGTGTCCCTCGTTGGACGTTGTTGACATGTCTGAGCTGTGTGTAAATATGAGGATGGAGCCGGAGCAGCTTCCCCTGGGAGGGTGCATCTCCTGCAGGCCATCAGAGGCCATCAGGAGGCTGTGGATTCAGAGCAGCTGGCTGCAGCCAGATGGGCGCTCTGCACTGAGTCTCTAATCCCTGAGTCAGAATGAACTGCTACATCAAAGAGCTTTAGAGGGAGGCACATCATATGTTGATAGTAATATAGGACTTATAACGCACACTGTTGTAGGGCTTCTAATGACACTATTCCATCAAATATCTTAATTATTCCTTATTTTAATGAAATTGCCTACCCGATATGTCTATATTTTATTTAATTTTACACTGCTGTATTTGCACATATGTTGTGTATATATATATATACATATATATTTTATTGTGTATTTTATATTTCACTTTGTATAGTTTATGCACAGTCACTGTTTCTTTCTTTCTTATATTTATATTTTATTCTCGTTTGTTTAGTGTATTGGTGCTACTGGGTCCACAAATTTCCCCTTGGGGATTAATACAGTATATTTCTATTCTATTCTATTCTTCTAAACATACAACAAAATGTCCGCGGGACGTTGTTTGGTGTAAGACGGTTGGAGTATTGTGTTCCTTCCAGTAGTTACCGGTTAAAAAATTCAAGATGTTAATTTGGCGAATTGAGAGTTTCTGGCACATTTTACACCAGAAGATACGTCACATTCCATAAGCCAGAATATTCCTTATATCACAATATTTATGTATTCTTTATTTATTTCAGACGCCAAGTTCCATATAAAAATAACAGACATACAACTCTAAAAGAGAGAAAAACAAGAAGATAAAACATACATAATACAGTTCATTAAAAAGTATCAAGACTTTTGTGCCAATTAAATAAATGGATAGCAGCTCTTTAGAGGGTTGACCAGAACCTCTACTATACAGTTCTCAGATTTGTCCAGTCGAGACACCGATTATATTATATTATATTATATATTATATTATATTATAGCACATGCACTTTTTCACACTCATTTTTGCACTCCTGCCCTATTTTTGTTTGTACATATTGTGATTGTATTTTATATTCTACTTATTTTACTTACTGTACAGTACCTTTTGTGTTTTTAAGTCATGTTCTGTATGCACCATACACACCAAAGAAAATTCCAGGTAGGTGTAAACCTACGTGGCAATAAACTACATTCTGGTTCTGATTCTGACACATGAAACCATACATCAATTTTCTCAAGAGCGCCTCACGGGTTGGTACGTGCTTCGACACAAACACCTGACGAGCACTGTGCCAGTACCAGTACAATGTCAGTACCACCTGAACTGAGCTAGGTTCAAAACCAGTTGAACCAGTAACACCAGTAACTCAGATCTGGTCTCTGTGTCTGTTCCCCTTTCGCCCGTCAGCAGGCCAAGCCGAGCAGCCTGCCGTGGCAGCCGGCGGCCCCCAGTAGCATCAGCACCAGCAGCCTGCCCGCCTCCTACAGCAACGGCCAGAGCAAGGTGGTCGCCTGGCTGCAGGAGTCTGAGGAGATGGACAAGTGCTCCGAGGGTGAGGGCGATGGTCCTCCTCGAGATGGGCACCCTTCTGATTCATACATACCTGCAAACTTGTCACCTTTCGGCGAAATTCGCCGTTTTTGAAATCAAAATAGGTCATCCAGGTGAATACTGTAGATCCGAAGAGTTTGGACAGCCGGCGTTTATGAGATTGGAGTGAGACGAGGAGAACATGCGATGTGGTGATCTTAGCAATAAAACATCTTTGATGGGACACGTCGAAGGAACAGAATCATGGAACAGAATCATGGAACAGAATCAAAGCTCAACAGAGCACACAAGTTAAAAAAAAAAGGAAGTTCAGGGTTCGTACAGTCATGGAAAACCTGGAAAAGTCATGGCATTTTAAAATGGTCATTTCCAGGCCTGGAAAAGTCATGGAAAAAACTTAAATCATAAAAGTTTTGGAAAAGTCATGGAAATGTGTTATAATCACGTATTCATTTACGCCGAGTTTGAAATGATTAATGTGGTTTTTTAAGAAAATATAAGCCGGCGTACGCTCTCCATACGCTACATTTTTCTAAATTGTTCATCTTTATACCGAGATTTCAGTTTGTTCATGGAAATTTGGTTTAAAGTCATGGAATAGTTATGGAAAGGTCATGGAAAGGTCATGGAAATCCATCGATCAAAAGGTGTAAGAACCCTGAAGTTGGTTCATGAATGACTTTAACCATATTATATATAATGATAATATAAATGTGTTATTATTTATTAGGGGCCCGATCACTGAATTATTCAGAACACCTTTTTTTCTTAAAATGTTTGTTGTTATTATTTAGATTTGCGGTCAGAACAATCAAAAGACCGTAGTTATAAAAGCTTTGAGGTGTCATCAAACAACGTGGTTGTGGTGTGGAGACAAAAAAAAAAGTCACCTGCACCCGGCCCTACTTGATACCAGTGTCATGGCGCACAACGCTGAATGTGTGCGTGGATTGTATTTTCAGAGCTCGCACGCTGTCAGTCCAATCTGACTGATCTGAGCCGGCTATTGCAGAGTTTGGAGATTCTCCAAAGGACACAGTCAGCGCCCAACTTCACAGAGATGCAGGTAAATAAAGACAGAAACACACACACACATGCATACTTATTTTTAAAGTGGGCTTTTTCCCCAGGGAAAGTCACCTTGACTGCCTTTCTAGACAGACATTTTAAGTTGTTGGTATTGTAGTTTTTGGCTGAAATGCATTATTTAAACACATTTTATTTACCCCGATAATTTGTTTGCGACTCATTCGTTGGAACGTTGTCTGGTTTTTCCATTTCACTGCAATGCTTTTTCATTATTTGTGATCTGTTTGTTCTATTCTAACCGCATTTTGCATATTTTAATCCACGTGTGTTACAAAGACCAATTGTGTAGAATTGTCAAAGAAAGAAAAGCGCTTGAACAGAAGATGGAGAACAAAAAGTGTCGGCAAAGACGCAAAATTCCAGCTTCAGGTACCAAAGTCACACACACACACACATACAGCACTTAGTACATCTTAGATAGTATGAAGTCTCGTTGTCGTCCTCATCATTAATTTATGACGATAATAATAATAGATACATATATTATTGAGTGAATATATTAACATTTACTTTATTTGTATTTAATTGATTTCTTTGTTGGATTTTGGTTTGGTTGTGTCCAAAAGCTCCCTCCTCACTATCCAGTCAATTCAATGTAGAGGACTATCTAGTGAGCTTGTCAACAAAATAAAAACATACGTTCAGACACCGACTGGTGGAGCAGTCGCTCACGACATATATTATTATTCATAAATACAAATTGTGAGTTTCCTCTCATTGAAATGCTCCGAGTGAATTTAAGTGCCCCTAATCAGCAGTAATTCAGCGTATGTATCACAAGCTTTTATTGTGAAAGTCAGAACAGAAGAAGTGAAGTTGTCAATGTAGGGGCAATACACTCACAAATAAATAAATATAAAGTATTTCGTGGCCGTTTGTGGTGTAATGCACTGCTCTGCTGCTCACATTGAATATATTATCTTACGAATGGATTTGGATTATGGATTTGTCTCAATCATGCTGCTCTCGCTCCTCTCGTCCGTTTTTGCTTCAGCGTGATGGTGTTTAGTGCTCGCTTAGTCAGCGGTTGCACACTACTTTTCATGATGGCCTGTGGGACACTGTGAGTCCACTCTATAGGGTAGAATGATGCTCACTCTCTAAAACATGATGAACTCACTATATTTCCCCACTGTATAGTCAGTAGGGAGGGATCCTGGCCAATATATTTAGCACATAAATTACAGCAAAGTACCGTTTAATATAAAAGTGGTTTGTAAAGTTTGGTTGAGGCCGGAGAGAACCTGATGTAACGGATCACAGTCGCAGGTTTGATTCCTGTGTAGTGTTATACGACGTCCAGACAAACCGTTATTGAACAATAAGAGTGAAATATACTTCCACTGCTGTTTTTTCAACATATCATTTTCTGTTGTTTTTCTTGATTTTTTTTGGTTCTTTAATTGGTCCGCACTGCAACTGGCATTCATCAATTTGATATTTCATGGCCTAACTCTTCCTTATTTTGCCTAATATATTCATCTGTACTTTAACCCTCCTGTTACCTTCACATTTACCAACATCTTTTACCCTTTTTGACCACAGCAGTTAAAACCTCCAGAAAATGATTACAATTAATATTGTTTCCCAAGTTTAAGTGTGAGGTACTTTATATTTGTTTGTTGATACCTAAATAGCCCTATAAATAAAATAAAAGTTGATATTTCTTATATGTTTTACACAGTGAAAAACGGCCTGGGATCAAATTGTTCAGGACAGTGAAAACATATCATGTGAATTTTAGGTTTTCCCAGTTGTCCCCAATAAATTAGGAAGAGTCATCAAATATGAAGCCAAAAAAAATATTATAAATAATTTTTTTAGAGACGTTAAACATTGAATGGGGTCAAATTGACCCCAAAGGTAACAGGAGGGTTAAAAAAAGACTAAATGTGCTTTTATACACTGTTGCTGTTCTTTTTAACCACCCAATATTAAGACTTATTCATCTTGTGAATAGATGTTCTATCTATCACCAAATCTAATAGCTTTTCAATAGTCCTTAGAGATTTCTAGATGAGTGAAGTGAAAGTCTTCGTGGATTTAGTGTTCATCCCAAACTAGAGAGCTTCTTATTAGCCTTTATTTAACCAGGTCGGTCTCATCTGCAGGACTAAACGGCACATGCAGTTTAATTTAATAGTTCTTGGTGTCATTCATGAATGAGAATCTTCATAAATTTGACCTCAGAGAGAATATCATCAGAAGGTGCAGATTAACAAGGATGCAGTTATTTTACTTTCTAGATTAGATTAGAATAGATTAGATATTCCTGTATTAGTCCCTCAGTGGGGAAATTGCAGGATTACAGCAGCAGGTGCACAGTAGTGAGCAGTAATACAAATAAAAAAAGTAAAAAAACAGTAATAAAAATACAAACGCAATATTAAATATACAGACGGAATAAAAGTATATACAAAGTAAGAACTAAGTGTCAACCGATTAAAGCGTCAACGTGAAAAGTGATCCAGTTATTCGTGTTTTTGGCGTTGACTACAAGCTCAGTTTGTTGTGCAGCCTGATAGCAGCAGGAAGAAGGACTATCCTTTAAAATCATTTCTAGGCCAGTACTGAGAACAGCATCGCACTGCTCCCCAGTGTGACAAGCTGGTGTGATAACTGGTTCCGTCATGCTGTGTGTTTCTGGGTTAGCGGTGCCTTATTGGCCCCCGGTTCTTGTTCTTGACGGCTGGTTCTGTCAGACAAACGGCTGGTTATTGGGCCCCGGGGCTGACTGACTGGTCCTTTGTGGCGCTCGTCTCTCTCCAGGTCCCTCTGTCTGCCAGCATGTCCCCCGTCCGTCTCCACTCCTCCAACCCCAACCTGTGTGCCGAGCTGGTGGACTTTCAACCCCCCGTCTCCCGCCTGACGGACAGTGTCGAGTGTGCCAGTGACTACATTAAACTTCAGGAGGAATTCTGCACAATTGCCCAGAAAGGTAGGCTGCAGGCTGCAGGAAAATCCCACTTACAGGTGACTCTGACACATCGAAGAAGCTTTGCTCCGACCCTGATGAATAAATACGACATCTAACCAACTGAAGCTGGTTAACATCCATCTCAGTTTTAAGGCAAACGGTATGGTTCAACTTTGACCTCCTGTACTTGCCATAGTTGTGTGGAGACAACGTTTTTCTGTGCAGAAAGTGATCATTAGCAAACATTCTTATTATACCAGCAAATAACTTTTTAACAAATACATTTTATCGTAGGCTATAAGAGCAATGGCCAAAGCTAAAGTTACATTACATTACATTACATTACATGACATGTCATTTATCAGACACTTTTATCCAAAGCGACTTACAATAAGTGCATTTCAACCTAGAGGACAAACTAAGAACAACAAGAATACAGAAAGTAACATTTCCTCAACATAGTCAAACTACAAAAGTACCATAATAAAAGATATTTAAGAGCCACTGAAGTGATAATCTGTGTTTTAATCCAGATATAGTCGGAAAAGGTGCGTTTTCAGTTTCCGGCGGAAGTCTTAATAAACTGTAATTTTAATCGGGGGGTTACACATTATAATTACCGATACAATTTTGGTAATTAAACCTGATAGTAATAGAAATCCCTTTAAAATTATAATTTGGTGAACCAAAACTAACTCAATGTGTCACTTTATTCAATATAACTGTGGTTATAATAATCCCAATAATACAAATATGTTTTATTTATTGAAATTCTCAAAGATGCTTAACGAATTTAATTTGAAAAAGCCTAGAAAGCTCAAACACATACAGGGGAGTAGAAGAACCGGATGTGTTAATAAAACATTAAAAACAAGTGTTTGTTGAGGATCATGTTTTTTCTTTAAAGGATTATGACTTCAAACGTATATATGATGCTGATTTAATTTGATCCCGTCTACAGTCCACTCCCTGCTGAAGTCGGCCTTCAACACAGTAGCCATAGAGAAAGAAAAGATCAAACAGATTCTGTCTGACCAGGAGCAGTCGGACCAATCGGCCCAGATCAACTCCCTCAGGAAGTCTCTGTCACAGGTAAACCGTCTTCACCATTACCCACAATCCCTCTCTTGTTCTACCTTTCGTTAGGGAAAGTTATTCTCAGCCGTTTGTCTCACATATTTGGCCTCTTCACTTTCATAAAGCATGAATAGTATGATACTGTGAGAAACTCTCCCGATGACGGGACGTCAGATGAAACACACAAGCCACCATTTATTGCAAGCAATAAATCACAATTTTAATCGCAACTGTAATCTGTAACTAATTAAAAAAGATGACACGCGGAGATGAGAGCACAAGCAAGTCAATAGTGAATTTTCAATCACCTTTTCCAATATTAATTGAGAGAGAAAAGTGTGGCGTGCAGTTCGTTAACTCGGCTCCCTAGGGCTGCCACTTTATCCCGGAGCTTTAATTGGACTGTTCCTCTGCTAACTATCAACGTCATTTCAGTGAAGTGGTCCTTCCGCTTTATCTCCACGCGGTTCCTAATTGGAACCTCCGTGTGAAGGTATCGAATAGAATAGAATAGAAATATACTTTATTAATCCCCAAGGGGAAATTTGTGGACACAGTAGCACCAATAAACTAAACACAGAATAAAATATAAGTATAAGAAAGAAAGAAAAAGTGACTGCATAAACTATACAAGTGAAATATAAAATACAAAATAAAATATATATGTATATATATACATACATATATATATATGTATGTATATATATATATATATGTATATATGTATATATATACATATATATTTTATTTTGTATTTTATATTTCACTTGTATAGTTTATGCAGTCACTTTTTCTTTTTATATATATATATATATATATATATATATATATACACACAACATATATGCAAATACAGCAGTGTAAATTAAATAAAATACAGACAATGTGCAAAATGCAAAGTGTGTGTAAAGTGTGTGTATGTTATTGCAAATCAGGGTCATGATAGCCACAGCTGCTGATGTCAGCGTTTTTAATCTCGAAAGGTCACTGAGTTCATTTAGTCTCTTTGATGTTTTATTTCACATGTACACTTTGTTTTATCAATATGTGTATATTTAAAATCCTACGATGAGATCATTATCACCTCATTCCCCTCTGCTCGACTGATTGCTTTGGTGTCTGTCTTAAGTAGAAATAAGAAAAGGTTCAGATATTCTATCTTGAATATTCACTTGTTTATATATATATATATATATATATATATATATATGTGCACGTTTAGGGAGTCATCTTTCCACCGTGAGCATTCCTCCTGTTACAACTGGCCGTTTAGAGAAATCCACTAAAGATGAAAGGCAAAAGAAACACGTCGTCGTTCTTAAGCAATGATGGATGTCAAAGTGTGGCTTGAGTCTCGAGTTAGTCGGAGAAGTGGTATCCTTGTCCCGGCACCAAGAAAACACGAGTCAGGAAATCACTCAGAGGACATTTCCTACCAAATGACCGAAACTTGAGAAGACATTCGCCTCGTCTTCTGAGCCGTCTTATTGGCGGAAAGCAACCCTGTGAAGACTGGGGCATTTGAGCGCCATCTTCTACAGGGCAGTGGCTTTAGTAAGGGATCGCTTCACCGCCAGTATGAAGAGGAGGAATGTCAACCAATTGAAATATCCTTCAAGAAGATCCAAACCAATCCTTTTTTCTCCTCTTTTTTTAAATGTTCTTTTTTTGTTATAATAAGCCTATCAAAGTACCTACATCCAGTGCATCAGACACAATATCCTCCCTCCACCCCTGCCCAACAGTATCAGAACAACCACAAAGCAAGTGGAAAATAAACCACACTTTTATTATTTACTTTTATTATTATTCAGGCCCTGTCCCAAAATGCAGAACTTCGAACCCGACTCAATCGCATTCACTCTGAATCTGTCCTGACCGAACAAGTTGTCAGTGTGAACGTCATCTCCACGCCGGATGAGGTAGGTCTCTGTGGTCAATCTTCACCAACAGAGAGCATTTCTGACTCTTACATTGCTAAAACAATGAGGCTCCCCATGCTGACCGGGTAGTTGGAGTTTGTGCATCATGCATTCTTTCGTCAGTTGCATTATTGATTCTTGTGCTTATAGACGGATGTATTTTTTACAGGTAAGCTTTAAGGACCATTCAGGGTTCGTACGGTCATGGAAAACCTGGAAAAGTCATGGAATTTCAAAATTGTCATTTCCAGGCCTGGAAAAGTCATGGAAAAAACTTAAATTATAAAAGTTTGCAAAAAGTCATGGAAATTTGTTATATTCACGTGTTCATTTTCGCCGAGTTTGAAATAATTAATATGTTTTTTTAAAGAAAGATGCTCAAAATATAAGCCGGCGTACGCTCTCAATACGCAAGATTTTCTACATGTTTCATGTTTATACCGAGATTTCATTCATACCGAGATTTCATTTTGTTCATAGAAATTTGGTTTAAAGTCATGGAAAAGTCATGGAAAATTTCAGGAAATCCATTGGTCAAAATGTGTAAAAACCCTGAATGCAACATCAAATGTCGTTTAAAAAATAAGCCGGCTTACGCTCTCAATACGCTACATTTTTATACATTTTTCATGTTTATACCGAGATTTCATTTTGTTCATGGAAATTTGGTTTAAAGTCATGGAAAAGTCATGGAAAAGTTCTGGAAATCCATTGGTCAAAATGTGTAAAAACCCTGAATGCAACATCAAATGTCGTTTAAAAAATAAGCCGGCTTACGCTCTCAATACGCTACATTTTCTAAAATGTTCTAGTATATAGCGAGATTTCAGTTTGGCCGTGGAAATTTGGTTAAAAGTCCTGGAAAAGTCCTGGAAAAGTCCTGGAAATCCATCGGTCAACATGTGTAGGAACCCTGCCATTACTCTATGCACAATCTGCCATGAAGGTTAATGAGGAACAAACCCTCATTATAAACGGATGGGAGCTTGCCCTCTGGCGAGGCTCCATATGCTGCGAGAGGAACCCTGTGTCGTCTTCTGCTGCTGTTTGTGTTCGAGTCTGTCTCGGTTCTTAGACGTGTCGCCACAGCAAGGCGCGGTGAACATCTCGTGTGTTTGCTTGTGTTTTTCCTGCAGGCTGGAGAACAGATGGGGATCCCTCTGACTCAGCAGGCCTCTAATGAGAGCCGACTCTCCATGTCGGAGTCCGTCTCCGAGTTCTTTGACGCCCAGGAAGTGCTTCTGTCCGCCAGCTCGTCAGAGAACGAGGTACAAGAGAGTTGAGCCCGTCGAGTGTTGAAGGAACAACGTCAGTTTGGACCGTAAGAGGAAGGAAGGGGTTGAAATAGCCCCGCTGCTGGGAAGCCAGATAAAGCGTCACTGCGATGGCGATGGAGCTGCAGTTAGTCAGCAGTTACTGCAGCATGAGAAGCCGAGATGGCAGATAACACACATTCAAATAGAGGCCAGGCCCCCAGGAGGACGCCCGTTCGATCCGGCCCGAGGCTTCATCCCTCAGCTGTGTCCCAAAATCCTTACGCTCCTCTTCCGTCTGTTCCATTTGCTTCTTCTGTCTTTGTTCAAAAGAGCAGTTTGGACCACCGCGCTGTCGGTTCTGCCTTCTTCCTGTTAAACTCATGCGAACAACCTGCTCCAGATATATGCAGGGTTCGTACGGTCATGGAAAACCTGGAAAAGTCATGGAATTTTGAAATGGACATTTCCAGGCCTGGAAAAGTCACGGAAAACACTTAAATTATAAAAGTTTATTTACGGCGAGTTTTAAATAATTCACGTTTTTGAAAGGAAGACATTTAAAATATAAGCCGGCATACGCTCTCATACTATCGGTGCAATTAGTAATGTTTCCCGTTGCAAGTGAACGCACCTTAACTGGAAAGTTCTCTGGCCATAGCAACAGCAGCTCAAAGCGGTCGTGATGATGTGATTTGTTTAATTTAAGGTGTGTTGTATGCTTTGTAATTCTCATTCTTTGAATACTACATGTTCAAAAATGTTCATGTATACACCGAGAATTCAGTTTGGTCATGGAAATGTGGTTTAAAGTCATGGAAAAGTTCTGAAAATCCATCGGTCCACATGTGTACGAACCCTGTATATTATACGTGGCCTCTGAAGAGCCATAAAGCATCGTAGCTCCGCAGACACGCGTTAAGCCGCGTTGACATATAAGATAAGATAAGATATTCATTCATTACTCCCACAGTGGGGACATTCAAGGATCACAGCAGTGGGTGTACATAGAGCATTAATACAAATAAAAGATACAAATAAAAACACAAAACACAATACTAAAATACTAAATACTAATACTACTAATAAAATACAAATACTAAACACTAAATACTAAATACTAATACTAAATTACTAATACTAAACACTAAATACTAATACTAAAATACTAAATACTAAACATACTAAATACTAATAATAAATTACTAATACTAAACATTAAATACTAATACTAAAAATACTAAATACTAATACTAAAATACTAAAATACTAAATACTAAAAATACTAAATACTAATACTAAATTACTAATACTAAACACTAAATACTAATACTAAAATACTAAATACTAAATACTAATACTAAAAATACTAAATACTAATACTAAATACTAAAAATACTAAATACTAATAATAAATTACTAATACTAAAAATACTAAATACTAAAATACTAAAATACTAAATACTAAAAATACTAAATACTAATACTAAACACTAAATACTAATACTAAAATACTAAATACTAAAAATACTAAATACTAATACTAAAATACTAAAAATACTAAATACTAATACTAAAATACTAAATACTAAAAATACTAAATACTAATACTAAAATACTAAAAGGTATTTATCACTCCCCAAGTAAAATCCATCAACCCTCCCATCATGCAGCTCCATTCAGACCCGTGTTACCCTGTAAACCAGCAGCAGGCGGCCGTAACAACCAGTCGCCACGGCGTGCTCCTCTTTGGCAGCGTCGATGGCCGCATTGTGTTTGCTTTGTATATAAAGTATGAAAACGCTGCAGCGCCTCATCTTGTGATTACTGCAGCGGGACGGATAGCCGCCGCCGACTGCTGCAGTTTGTTAGCCGCTGGCAAACCGCTCCGCCGGTCCGCCGGCCTGGTCGCGGTTTGTGTGTGGTACTCTCTGACTCACTCTGTACCTTCTCCCCTCGCAGGGCTCAGACGATGAGTCATATGTCAGCGATGTGAGCGATAACATTTCAGAGGACAACGCCAGTGTGACTGATAACGTCTCCAGACAAAGTAGGTCCCGTTCTGCACCGTCGTGAGCACCGAGCATCCACGATGTGCTTGTTAGGAATGAATGGGGGGGGGGGGGATCCCAGTCAGTGGTCAGCTTCCTGTTCAACAATCCACGCACACAGACACATCCGGCACCATCGTTTATCAACGCTGCGGAGGCAGTTGACTTTGCAGCGTTGCCCCGTGCCAAGGGCTTCCCTGAGACTTTATGAAAGCTAACTTTGGGATAGGATCTCATCATCTTAACAGACCACACAGCAATACACAGCATCTCATGATGATGAAACAGTGGGGAAAGAGCAGGTATTGGTAATATTAGAAGGATTTAGATATATATGGAACCTCATTTTCTGTTATTGCTTACTCTTGGTTGACCTACTTTATTCGGATCCAGTTAATGTCTACTGTTTAAATCTGTATTTCTTAATCTGATGATTATTTCCTCCTCAATAACTAATAATTGTGTCTATAAAATGTCCGAATCACAGATTTCCTAGATGACGTATTTTAACGTCTCATTTGATCAAATCAAGAGTGGGATATCTGTCCCTCCCACTCCCAATCAGTTTATTGTCAAATAAGACGAATTGGAATGACATCATTTGACATAATTTCTTGTTTCTATGGATACATGAAAGGGCTTTAGACAGAGATTCGGACCGCCCAGCTCATTTGAATATACGGACACGTAAATGTCACACATAAATAAATGAAGAAATACGTGTTGACACATAAATAGAGAAATAAATAAATGAAGAAATACACAAATATATATATTTAATGATGTCCTGTTGATTTATAACTTATATTCATTCATTCCTGTATTTATACATTTATTTAAGCATTTATTTATACATTTATTTATTTATTTATACATTTATTTAAGCATTTATTTATTTATTCCTATATTTATTCATGCATTTATTTATACATTCATTTATTTATAAATTGTTTTATACATTTATTTAAGCATTTATTCCTATATTTATTCATGCATTTATTTATTTATTTATACTTACTGTAAGTCATTTTGAGTCCTCCATACATGCCGCCCTTTTGCCTTATAAAGATTATGATCCTGATGATGATTCTATCATTAAGACCACGTTTCAGAGGAGACTGTCACAGTTAATGTTGGACCAGTTGTGAGTGAGCTGCTCCTCTTCTTCTTCATCCCAGTGGCCAACGGAGACTTCGCCGGCAGTGCCTTCCGTAACGGCCGGCGGAGCTGCCTGCCGGCGCCGTGTCCCGACACCAGCAACATCAACCTCTGGAACATCTTGAGGAACAACATCGGCAAGGACCTGTCCAAGGTGTCCATGCCCGTGGAGCTCAACGAGCCCCTCAACACCCTGCAGCGCATGTGCGAGGAGCTGGAGTACAGCGAGCTGCTGGACAAGGCCGCCGAGACCGAGGACCCCTTCGAGCGCATGGTAACGAGCCGCCGGCCACGTGGTCATCGATGTGATGGACACACTAAACAGAGCAAACATTGAATTGCCTTATGAACAGCAGTGACGGGTCACCGCGTTCTCACGGCGGACCGGATGACATTGGTACAATGTGTTATCGCCTTAGAAGACGAGCGGAGGGGTAGAAAACCCTCGAAAAACATTTTTATGTTAGCGCAGCTGAAAACAGTTATGGTGGTGAGAGAAGATATAAAACTGGCCTTCCTTTGAGACACAAGTTTGAAGAACAAAATGAATAGTTCAAATTAATATGATTATGTCTAACCTTGTCAATGTCTTGAATATATTTTATATTCATTTAGCATTGCATTTGATAAATACAGTGGGGAAAAAAAGTATTTAGTCAGCCACCAATTGTGCAAGTTCTCCCACTTAAAAAGATGAGAGAGGCCTTTTGAACGGTAGTGTATGTCCACACAAAAAGTTTGGGGTTACCCACCCAGACAATGTGGCGTTTTCCATGAAAACTCACACATTTGTTTATCAAATGAAATACAAAATAAATATAAAATATATACCAGTTTTATATCTTCTCTCACCCGCATAACTGTTTTCAGCTGCGCTAACATAAAAATGGCTTTCAAGGGTTTTCTACCCCTCCGTTAGTCTTCTAAGGCGATAACACAATATACCATTAGAACACTGGAGATGGGCCTCTCTGTAGAGACTTCATTAAAAACAGATGTTTCTACCTAGAATAGTCATTTACCACATTAACTATGTATAGAGTGTATTTCTCATAAATTGAATGTTATCTTCATAAAAAAAAGTGCTTTTCTTTGAAAAATATGGATGTTTCTAAGTGACCCCAAACTTTTGAACATTGTGAGTCACAGTCAACACAAACAGTCTCACTCGGCACGTCTGCTCTGATGTAGCCGTCGACCTTGGATCCTATTTTTATCCGTCTATGTTTATTCTGTCCTTTTCGACGGCGGCCATTGCATGCTAATGTTGGTCTTCTTCGTGGCGGGGCCCTTTAATACGATCGATCCCCTCTTGTTGACGCTGGCCGTGTTGCTCCCAGGTTGTCGTCGCTGCTTTCGCCGTCTCCGGCTACTCATCCACTTACTACAGAGCAGGAAGTAAGCCATTCAACCCGCTGCTTGGAGAGAGTTACGAATGTATCCGGGAGGACAAGGGCTTCTGCTTCTTCTCGGAACAGGTATGTTGTTTTTTTTTTTGTGCGAGAGAAATGTTTTAAGAAACAAAGTGCAATTTGAAACCGAAGCATTATGTTGGCTATATCAGTGATGGCAAAAGCACTAAAGCTCCTTTAGTTTCCAGCCTGGACTTTGGGACACCTGAGGATCTAAGACAGGGGTCGTGAACCTCTGGCTCTCGAGCCATATATGGCTCTTCCGGTGACGCATATGGCTCTTTTGAGTTTGAGTAAAAAAAAAAGAAAATCTCCGCCCGCCCCCTGTAACTTTCTCTCTCCTCCAGATGACAGCAGAAGTAATGTCAGGTCCCTTTCTTAAAGACGTCTTTGTTCTTTTATTAAAGTAAACGTCTGTTATAGATCGTCTCCACAGCAGCATGTCTCTCTGTCTCTACGCGTCGCGTCCCAAAAATAAAATATTCAAATCAATTGTAGAACAAGTGAAAAGAAGCCAGGACTGGGGTGAAGTGATGTCTGATGAAACCAGTGAGAAACCCGGTTGGACGCAACAATAAACTCATTAGAATTTGGTGGTTTTCACAAAACACCTTTTTGTGTACAACTCAAGAATTAACGTTCTACTTTTTGGACATTTTGGATCGACGTGGATGTGAACTGCAACTCGACTGCTTGCGGTAATTGTAGTTTGATGTTGTGTCTCAGGTGAGCCACCATCCTCCCATCTCTGCCTGTCACTGTGAGTCCAAGAACTTCACCTTCTGGCAAGGTGAGCAACATCCAGCATCAGTGGGGGGGCGAGGACTTAGGACACAGGTGTC
Source organism: Liparis tanakae (assembly GCA_036178185.1). Classification (NCBI taxonomy): domain Eukaryota; kingdom Metazoa; phylum Chordata; class Actinopteri; order Perciformes; family Liparidae; genus Liparis; species Liparis tanakae. The sequence goes on from CM070107.1 coordinate 21,951,939, forward strand.
AAACACAAGGCCCGCGGGCCAAATCCGGCCCGCCGCATCATTTTATGTGGCCCCTGACGGCTTTTCTTAAAGAAATTAAAGCAAGATTTCAAGTGCTTTTATTTTGAAGGTTTCAAATAAAATGGATTTATGTTGTAATATTAGAGACATTTCCTTATCTACAATATCTCTACACTCAAATACATAATAATCAAATGCAAAGAGAGTTATTTAACAACATGTGCGAGGAGCTTCTAAAGAGTTTCCGGCCCTTTAAGAGGGCAGCCATGATGCTGATGTGGCCCACGGTGAAAATAAGTTTGACACCCCTGACTTAGGAGATCAGCCTCCCTGTCTCATTTAGCCTTTTCATATCCAACTGGATTTTTTTAATTTCTTACATCTTAAAGATAAATGAAAATATTTGAGCGACCAATACATTGTTTTTTTTTAATTTATTGTGTTTTCTACCTTGTTTTCTCCCAGATGTGAGATGGAAAAACAAGTTCTGGGGGAAGTCGATGGAGATATTACCAATCGGGACTGTGAACCTCTCGATTCCCAGGTATCTTTAATCCAGCAGCTTTCAATAATGTTTACAACCACAGGGTTCGTACGGTCATGGAAAACCTGGAAAAGTCATGGAATTTAAAAAATAGTCATTTCCAGGCCTGGAAAAGTCATGGAAAAAAAACTTAAATCATAAAAGTTTTGAAAAAGTCATGGAAATTTGTTATAATCACATGTTCATTCACGCCGAGTTTAAAATAATTCACATGTTTTTGAAAGGAAGACACTCAAAATATAAGCCGGCATACGCTCTCATACTATCGGTGCAATTATTATTTTTTCCCGTTGCAAGTGAACGCACCATAACTGGAAAGTTCTCTGGCCATAGCAACAGTAGCTCAGGAAGCGGTCGTGATAATGTCATTTGTTTCATTTAAGGTGTGTTGTATGCTTTGTAATTCTCATTCTTTGAATACTACATTTTCAAAAATGTTCTTGTACACACCGAGAATTCAGTTTGGTCGTAGAAATTTGGTTTAAAGTCCTGGAAAAGTCCTGGAAATCCATCGGTCAAAATGTGTAAGAACCCTGCAACTAAATCCACAGATTCATCTTTACAACCGAGGCTGTTATTGTATATTTACAGGTTTGGAGATCAATACGAATGGAACAAAGTCACCACCTGTGTGCACAACATCCTCAGCGGGCAGCGGTGGATCGAGCACTACGGGGAGATCACCATCAGGAACACCAAGAGCAGCGCCTGCCTCTGCAAACTCACCTTCGTGAAGGTAGAGCGCCCGTCGGCCGGCGGCGGCAGGAAGCGACCGACATGCACCGCGTGGTCAACGTGACGTTTGTCTTCCAGGGAAACTACTGGAGTTCTAATGTGAACGAGGTCCAAGGATTCGTGATGGATCAAGAAGGGAAAGTGATCCACAGGCTCTTTGGGAAGTGGCACGAGGGCCTTTACTGCGGCGTCCCGCCCTCCGCCAAATGCATCTGGAGGCCAGGTAACGAGGTCCCCGGACTTCACCGTCTGAGGACCGGATGGGGGAGGAAAATTAACACAAATTTGAATTTATTGTTAAGATATTTGCTTCTGTTCTTGTCTCTCCTCGTCAGGCTCCATGCCGACAGACTACGAGCTGTACTACGGCTTCACCAGGTTCGCCATTGAGTTGAATGAACTTTGCCCCGAGTTGAAAGATGTTCTGCCCCGAACAGACGCCCGGTTCAGGCCTGATCAAAGGTACGGCGTCACATTACATGACATCACATGTTATTTAGCAGACGCTTTTATCCAAAGCGACTTACAATAAGTGCATTTCAACCTAGAGTACAAACTAAGAACAACAAGAATACAGAAAGTAACATTTCCTCAACATAGTCAAACTACAAAAGTACCATAATAAGATATTTAAGAGCCACTGAAGAGATAATCTGTGTTTTAATCCAGATATAGTCGTATTTCCCTTATTTTTGAGTTTTTTTAACCGTTTTTTATTTGTTTGAGGTATAGTTTTGACTCTAAATACATCCATTTTGATATGCGGGGCCACTTTTCAACACAAGATAATTTTCACAACTGGCCACACATATAAAAGAATACTTCACCATTGAAATAGCAGTTTGTATATCAATTACTTAATGCATTTTACGTATTCTTAAAGAACACGTTTTTTAGCTCTCATGCCACTGTTCTGTCATTTTTTGCTGCCTTGTAAAAATGTGCTACCCGCTGCATAAACCGATAGGTGTGTATCGATTCATGCTACCCTATAAAAAAATGCTACTTTATAGTTTTATACATCTGTACATCAAATAAAGGCATAAAGTAAGTGTTTTTTTCTGTCATGAGTCTAATTATAAAAAGTGTCACTCACCGTTATCAGCCGTGCATGACGTGCATCTCGGAAAATCGACTCGGCGCAATACCACAAGGTGACGTCACTCACCGTTGCAAAGACAGGGTTAGCTAAACATGATGGGCGTGTCGGAAAAAAATCGGGAAAATCGACTTGGCGCATGCGCAATACCACAAGGAGCGTTTTTTGACAAGCAGCATTAAATGACAGAACACCACCGCCATTACATTACATGACATTACATTACATGACATGTCATTTAGCAGACGCTTTTATCCAAAGCGACTTACAATACGTGCATTTCAACCTAGAGTACAAACTAAGAATAACAAGAATACAGAAAGTAACATTTCTTCAACATAGTTAAACTACAAAAGTACCATAATAAGATATTTAAGAGCCACTGAAGTGCTAATCTGTGTTTTAATCCAGATATAGTCGGAAAAGGTGCGTTTTCAGTTTCCGGCGGAAGCACATCCTCCGCCTCTACCCAACGCACAGGGTTCGTACAGTCATGGAAAACCTGGAAAAGTCATGGAATTTTAAAATGGTCATTTCCAGGCCTGGAAGAGTCATGGAAAAAACTTAAATCATAAAAGTTTTGGAAAAGTCATGGAAATTTATTATAATCACATGTTCATTTACGCCGAGTTTCAAATAATTAATATGTTTTTTTAAAGAAAGACGCTCAAAAACGCACATTTTCTAAATTTTCACTTCACTTAAAAGCAGTTCTATAAAAGTGGGTTTTAAGAAGTTACTGATTCTGCCAGCCTTATTATTATTATTTCAACAAATGCATGTGTTGTTGTTGCTGTTCTTTGGATGACCGTCTGATGTTTGGGTCTCTCAGGCATCTGGAAGAGGGGAACTTAGAGATGGCCTCTTCAGGCAAGCAGCGCATCGAGGACCTGCAGAGGGTCCGGAGGAAGTGGAACGACGAGAACGACGTCAAACTGGAACCCCGCTTCTTCAAGTGAGCACCGTCCCCGTCACCAGACGCATAAAGATTGACAAGATTGAATTATGAACAATTTGGCACTAGTTTCACGCAAATCGGATGCCAATTAACCGAGATATCGCAAATTTACGTTTTTCACCTTTTCGCGACTTTGACCTTGACCTTTGACCCAATCACTCCCAAAAACTAATCGATTGTTCCTTGGGCCATGACCAATCATCCCACCAAGTTTCATAAGAATCGGCTCAGTTTTGTCTGATTTAGACGAATAACTGACGGACGGACGGACATATTCACAAACGCCGGCGAAAACATTACCTTCTGCATTTTCAATGCGAAGGTAATAACACAATCAGTGCAATACCCCCACACAACCTCCCCCAACACCTGAACATGAGCAATATCCCGATTCAACTGTCCCCTTCCCCCTGTTTACTGTTATTTATTATCCCTGCACTCTCCTTTCTTATGTTTATTTTTGATATCCTGTTAAAATCTGCACTTAATACTGTTAATACTGCACACACTTTACCACACTGTCTTTTGTACAGTGCTTTTTAAAATATATTTTTCACATTTCTATTACTATTATTATTATCATTATTATTATAGTGTGTTTGTTCTGTATCTCCGTGACTCGGAGAGCCCTGCAAAAAGCATTCCGATGTGTCTGGACTGCTGGTCTAGGCACAGATGGCAAATAAAAAACCTTGAACCTTGAATGAAATATTCACCTGGTCACTTCTGCATCTTCCCTTCCAGGAAAGTGTTCGACGCCCATCACAGGGAGCGGTGGGTCTCCAACAACACGTACTGGGAGCTCCGCAAAAACCCCGGCTTCATCAATATTGAATCTACAATGAACCTGTGGTAGCACACGGATCGCCACGTCCATCTTACCTTCATCGCGGGACAGGACGGCGGTTGCCTCTGCACAATGAGGTGTGAAAAGAAACGCGTTGCGATGAAACATGCGCGTGCAGGGATCTTCTTCCTTCCGAGGTTCTGCGGCGCCGCCGCGCGGGCGTCCGTCCGTGGAAACATCGTGTAGGATCACCTTCATTGTGCTGCTGGAAGCTGGGTCGTCAGGGCAACAATCATACCACTCCTATGTAGATCTCTCCGCCGCTCCTTTGACTTCCGAGTATGTCCTTGCCTTAAAAAAGACACCCGTACAAGTCACATGATTTAACACTTTTTTTGTTGAAGCCATTTGATTTCTGACAGCAGTTTTGGGGTAGACTAGTCTCTGAAGTAGACCTTTTGATTACCTACGATATCTATTTGCATGTTTAGAGAGCAGCTTTCACCGGCGTAAAGCCGCATTTACTACATCATCGATCACGGTAGAACAAAGGTATTTTTATAAAATATCTTGGACTCGGAATTTAGTGAAATAGCATTATTTGAATTGGCAGATTTTTATTTATTTTTGCCTTTTTAATACTGTTGAATCTGTGCGATAGCAGTACTTTCTCTCGGGAAACAACTAATTCAAAATAGATCTCAACTGCAGCAGAGGGAGGCTCTCGAAGCCGACCCCAGTGTGGAAGGAGAGGTTGGGATTCAAATGTAAATCCCTTCCCAGTGCGTTGGACATGCAGGGTTCGTACGGTCATGGAAAACCTGGAAAGGTCATGGAATTTTAAAATGGTCATTTCCAGGCCTGGAAAAGTCATGGAAAAAACTTCAATCATAAAAGTCATGGAAATTTGTTAAAATCACATGTTCATTTACACCTAGTTTGAAATAATTAATATGTTTTTTTAAAGAAAAACGCTCAAAATATAAGCCGGTGTACACAATCAATACGCACGATGTTCTGAATTGTTCATGTTTTTACAGAGATTTCAATTTGGTTACGGACATTGGGTTTAAAATCCTGGAAAAGTCGTGGAAATTTGTTACAATCACATGTTCATCCATTAATTAATTAATTAATCCATTGGTCAAAATGTGTCACAACCCTGGACAACTACAACGTTCAATGTTTTCTTTGAAGCGGTCCTCAGTGGAGATTCTGTGTAAATAGAGGGCAACACCCCCCCCCCCCCCCCCCCCCCTGGCTAAGTTTAAACCTTGTTACATGAAACCACCTCCTTTGTATCACGTGGTTACATGAATACACACACAGCTCCCTCCATAAATAGCAGAGCATTTATAATGGATATAAAACACGTCTCTAAATCAAAGGTCAGATGATGCGTTCAGGTTGTAAAGCCATCAGAGACACTTTATACGTCAACTTGACAGTGGAACATGAGGGAAACATTTTGTATTGAAACAAATGTAATAAATGTAAATTATTGTTCAGAATAACAACCAAAAATTTGAAAATGAGATGAAACAAAACAAAGAAACTATTGCCATCAACTGTTTGGTATTTTCTTTATTAATCAGTCATTCATTTTCTAATAATTAATTAGTTCATTATGCCAGCACTCCCTCATTCAGCCAAAGGTATAGAGTTACTCCATTATAAAAGCACCAGAGCCACCTACAGGTCACGCCATGGAAATGCCGTATCAGTATTCTGGAGATAAAAAAGACAAATATTCCCTGAAATGTTTAAAGCCAAACAAGTTGATACAGTAACGACGTTACAGTTCAATAATTAAAAAGTGTGTGATTCCCCAGAGACTGTACTGCTACTCCCTGGGCTCCTGCACAGCACCAGTTACCTATTTGCCGTTTGTGTATTTATTGCAAAGCAGATTAGCTTAAATAATTAGAGTTAGAAAATCTGATTTAAATCCAACCAGATCGTCCACAAATATATTTGAGTTGATTCCCCCAGGACCGCCGGGGAGGAAGAAAAAGAGGAAATATAAATCTGTGGAATGAAAACTACAGAGCAGATCCACGGTGTGTGTGTTCATCCGGGACTGTAGGCCACAAACCAAAAAGGTGCAACTGCTTTGCATCCACACCTTTTCTTTTTGTTATGTACTTAATGTGCTTTTAATTTAATCCCGATCACTCAATGCTAGAAGTTGTCGGCGTCGGTTTCACTTGCTGTGCCTTAATGCATTTATTAATGCCTCACACACACACACACACACACACACACACACTACTGAGAAGAATCCCCATGCAGAGAAGGTATGCCATCAACAAACATGCAGCGCGTCTCTTCGGGGTCCTAAAGGGAGACGGGCGACTACAACGCTTCAGATAGTCGGCACCGCTCTGCTCCTCCGACATGCAACCAGTACATAATGGTTTCCACTGTAAATACAGCACATTTAGGAGATGGGTCACTTCCTCTGTCCTCTTTCATCCGTGATTTTTGTTGTTGTTGACGAGAGTCCCGGCCGTTGTGTGAAGAGGTGACAGCAATGCTTTGCGTCGTGTTTTGTGTCATCGAGTCTGACTGAAATGAAAAAAATAATACTCGTGAAATCCTCTTCATGCTTTCTTCATCCAGTCGCACCTGCATGTCTAGACAACTTAGCCTGCCGATGAATATTGCAGATGCCTTAAAAAAAAAAAAAAAAAAAAGAACAATGTTTTGGTTTAATTGGGATTTTTGTTTTGCTTTGGACTGACATGTGACCCAAAGCAGCGTCGGCTCGGTTTCTTTTAAATCTATTTCCTGATGGGTACCTTCTAAAGTGCAATTTTAACAAAGTACATATCTTTCCATGAACACTGTACACTGCTGCTACATAGTGCTTGTTCTAATAAAACTGTAAAACTCAACGGAGGAGTGTGTGGTTTATTTTTTAAACACAAGTCAGTCGACGTACAATCCGTTGTTGCGGCTTCAATGTCGTCTTAAGAAGCGCTGCTATATGTAGCTGCTATCAATGAATATAATATAATATTACATTAATGTTTAAGTCTATTGAAAAGCAAGAATTGACTTAGAAGTTGACTTTTCTGACCGTTTAAAGAAAATAGAAGCATTATTCGCTCTTATTCAATTTGTGTAGAAAAAAAGTACAATTTAATTATGTTAAGTATCAATATATATTGTTTATGACGATGTAGACTACAAAAAGTATCATCATTTAAATCACAATATGCAGGGTTCGTACGGTCATGGAAAAGTCATGGAATTTTAAAATGGTCATTTCCAGGCCTGGAATAGTCATGGAAAAAACTTAAATCACAAAAGTTTTGGAAAAGTCATGGAAATTTGTTATAATCACTTGTTCATTTACGCAGAGTTTGAAATAATGAATATGTTTTAGAAAGAAAGACTCAAAACATAAGCCGGCATACGCTCTCATACTGGCGTCGCAATTTTCCCGCGTTGCAAGTGAACGCACCTTAACTGGAAAGTTCGATGGCCATAGCTCGGGAAGCAAATGTTTATTCTTTAAATAAAATATAGTCTCGCATTCATTTGTTTCATTAAATGTATACTGTATGCTTTGGAATTCACATTGTTTAAATACTAAATATTCTCACTTTTTCATGTATAAACCAAGATTTCAGTTTGGTCATGGACATGTGGTTTAAAGTCATGGAAAAGTCCTGAAGATCCATCAGTCAACATGTGTAAGAACCCTGATAAAATATGTAGCTGCTATCAATGAATATAATATATTATATTAATGTTTAAGTCTATTGAAAAGCAAGAAGTTGACTTAGAAGTTTACAAAATAGAAGCATTATTTGCAATTTGATTGTTAAGTATCAATACATATCGTTTATGACGATGTAGACTACAAAAAGTATCATTTAAATCACAATGCGAGTCAGATAAATGATTTTCCTATAAATTATTTCCAGCTTATCCTTTTTCAAACAAACAAAAACAAGTGTTTGGCTCTATAGACACTAGTGGAATACACTGGTGGGTAGGATTGTGCCTCGTCTCTTCGTTATTGAAATGATGACATCAGTGCACCGGCTCCACAAAGATCTCCCCGTCACGTTTATCTGGACAGAAACAGACACTTGTTGACATCTAGCGTTTGGTTTATTTGATGGATTCAATATTAAATATATCACACGGTATTATGCGGCACACTGCAAAACAAATGTCAATAGACCAGAAGGATGGGAATATAAAATAATATATCTATTTTGCGTATCAACCACATACAGACAGCAGGTGTACTGTAGATCGCACACCGACAGATGGAACTGGGGGAAACTAATTCGACCTATCCGTAGATCAAAATGCAGACTATAATTTCAATTTCAAGTCAAAATTAATTCTCCTTTACAACTCACTTTAATTTGAGAGTTTACCAGAAAGGCCCGTTTTATCTGAAGCAAATTAAAAGACGAAGCTCTTCTATTGGCTCTATAAATGAAGAGAACTGGAACCTAAAAACATCTGCATCCTGATTTGAAAAAGGGGGAGGGTCCCAATAAAGCAAGACGACTAATGTGGATTAATACAGCATAAAACTATTCTGTAAAAATTAAATGCGGAAGTGCTTCGTATTCTTCACTTCTCCGATGATCACGTGTGCATTCGCTTAAATATAGTACGTCGTTCACTCAAGTTCTAGCAACCTGACGACAACATTTCAATGTATATTGTATTCTTAATAATGAGAATGTTTGTCAGCTCACAAATACTGCTCAGTCACTGTACGTAGAGTTACGATGGATCGTGACACACAGACTTATAAAAAAATATACCGTGACCTCTAAGCATCCACTGGCAGGAAGACTGCATCCTCCGCAGCATCGCCGTGACGACATCCGCTGGTATACGTGACGAGACGGGGAGAAGCGGGGGATGACGGAGGAGGAGGAGGAGGAGGAGGAGGAGGAGGGGTTACTTGGCGGAGGCCATGATCTTGATGTACTGAAGGGCGCTGTGTGCCGAGTCGTTGTGGGCGTTGCTGCAGGAGATGCCCGTGCCGTGGCACACGGTGACCGGGCAGGTGGACAGCTCCGCCAGGCACTGGTACTGGCCGTTCACCGTCAGCTCGTCTGGGAAGTACAACGGCGAACGTTACGTTACACCCTTCACGAGACCCGCGGTATGGAGGACTGAAAATGACTTAAGTATAAATAAATAAATGAATAAATAAATAAATGCTTAAATAAATATATAAATGCTTAAATAAATGTATAAAAACAGGAATGAATGAATATAAGTTATAAATCAACAGGACATCATTAAATAAATATATTTCTACATTTCTGTATTTCTTCATTTATTTATTTCTCTATTTATGTGTCCACACGTATTTCTTCATTTATTTATGTGTGACATTTACGTGTCCGTATATTCAAATGAGCTGGGCGGTCCGAACCTCTGTCATTTATTCAAGCATTTATTTATACATTTATTTAAGCATTTATTTATTCATATATTTATTCATTTATTTATTCATTTATACTTAAGTCATTTTCAGTCCTCCGTACCGCGGAGATACAGAAGTGAAAATTATTTCTTCGTGGGATTCCCGTTCAGACGATCGGCCTCCAGCCCAGGAATCGCCTCACATCTGCCGTCATTCAGGACGTTGAAAACCACATTTTTGACGAAGAGTTGTGGTCAGAATACCCATTAAACTTACTTATAGTCAGTAATTATCTATCCGTAAAGTAGTTTTCATTTTTAGTGGCATTTAATTCAGTGCTACTGATATCAGCCTCAGTGTTCCCTGCCCCCCCCTCACAGTGTATCAGAGGTCTAATAAGCTCCTGCTAATGCAACTAATTATCCCTCCTGTTACCTTTGGGGTCAATTTGACGCCGTTTAATGTTTAACATCTCTAAATACATGATTCACAACATTTGGCTTCATATTTCATGACAACAACTGGGAAAACATCAAATGTACATGATGATATATTTTCAATGTCCTGTACACAACTTCTATGCAGTAATTTGACCCCAGGCTGTTTTTTACTATGTAAAATATATAAGAAATATCAACTTTTTTATTCATTTAAAAGGGCTATTTAGGTAGTAAACAAACATAAAGTACCTGACACTTAAACTTGGGAAACAATATTAATTCTAATAATTTTCTGGAGGTTTTATTTGCTGTGGTCAAATTGGCCCCACGGGTAAAAGATGTTAGCACATTTGAAGGTAACAGGAGGGTTTTAGACATCATCTGAGTATTTACAGCTGCTTTTATTTTGAAAAATGTAGAACATTATGCGTATTGAGAGCGTACGCCAGCTTACATTTTGAGCGCTTTTCTTTAAAAAACATATTAATTAAGTCAAACTCGGCGTAAATGAACATGTGATTATAACACATTTCCGTGCTTGTTCTAATAAAACTGTAAAACTCAACGGAGGAGTGTGTGGTTTATTTTTTAAACACAAGTCAGTCTTAAGCAGCGCTGCTATATGTAGCTGCTATCAATGAATATAATATAATATTACATTAATGTTTAAGTCTATTGAAAAGCAAGAAGTTGACTTAGAAGTTGACTTTTCTGACCGTTTAAAGAAAATAGAAGCATTATTCGCTCTTATTCAATTTGTGTAGAAAAAAAGTACAATTTAATTATGTTAAGTATCCATGACTTTTCCCAAACTTTTATGATTTAAGTTTTTTCCATGACTCTTCCAGGTTTTCCATGACCGTATGAACCCTGTAGGTTATATTTTGATATGTTAGTTGTTTCTTATGATAGCTGTAGTTTAGTTTAATATATTTAGTTGTAGGGTCACTGATTGGGTAACACTGGGCACCTGTGGTTATATGTAGAGGTGGATAGGCTCAGGACCAGCATGCACCTGGGTGGCCAATGTTTTTTTACCACACACAGCAGAAGGAAGTGTTTACATGTTGTTTGTTCTTTTTTGTTGCTTTAGAAAATAAATTATCACAATATTAACGGACGGAGATGGACATTACTTTCTTTTGCGTGCGTCAACACCAAAACCCACAATGCATCAGTGGCGGTTTGATTTAGATTTGTGTTTGATTTCGGACGACAGGCGGCCGCTACAGCGCGTCTTCTTACCGATGTTGAAGTACGTGACCTCAAAGCCCTGCTCCATGGACAGCTCCAACATCATCTGAATATAGTCCGTGTTGGGAATGCTCAGCGGGTTTCTTCTCAGTAAAGAAATACTCTCCGCCGATGAGTTCCTCAAGTTCTCAAACCGGACGCTCGGCTTCGGCATCTGAATAATAAAAAATATCACACAATTTAAAAATATTTAATCGTGAGAGGATGTGCTAAGAAATGTTGCAACAGTCTCTTCAGAAAAGTGGGAACCATTCGACTGACCCATGTGATTTCAGAACAGCCCGACAGACTTTGAAGTTTTGACACCATTTTCTCGGCAGCCGTCTTTTTCGCTGCTTTTTTTGAATTTCCCATCGCTGTGGAAACACAAGACGAGAGACGGAGAGCGGGATGAGCGGCAGCCCTTAACGGCGGGCGCGTTGATGGAGTCGACCCGAGGCGGCCCTACCTTTCTCCGACAGGGACTCCAGCCTGCAGGTAACGGTGAACTCTCTCTTGTGTGGCGGGCCGGCCTCCATTAAAACGGTGTATTCAGGAAGACGCCATCCCCGCTGCAACGCCAACTCCTGATGGAAAACGAGAGAAAAAGTATTTCAATTCTGAATATTTACCGTGCATTCAATAAAGACACACACGCACACACAATGAACACACCTGCAGTATCCCCACTGAGTTGGGATGGTTGCTTGTTTCCGCTACAACACCGTTACTCTCAGACTTCACAGGAGAGTTGCTGTTGAGGATTACATCACAGCAGTTAGTATTATTATTAGTATTATTACTACATCATCACAGCAGTTACCAACCACAGCTGCAACTAATCAAAAGTCACTGGGGCTGCGAGTCGAGCAGTTTTAAGGTCGGATTTGCAACAATGCAACGCTAAAGATCTCATAAAAGATACGGTTTTGACGTAAACAACTTATTGCTGCACCTAATTCTTTCTTCATTAATCATCTCAAAAAGTTATCATTTACAAAAAACATTTATAATTATATATATATATAAATAATTATAAATGTTTTTTATATATATATATATATATATATAGTGTGTGTGTATATATATATATATATATATATATATATATATATATATATATATACACACACACACACACACACACACCCACAGCTATTATATATATATATAGTTATTATTTACCAAGATACATTGACACTCAGTCTAAAAGCCAAAAACATTCGTTCACTATCAGAAGACCAATATTCACATTTGAGATTTTTTTTCTCAATTTGAATGATTCCAATCAATATAATTTCAATAATAATTTCATTTCCACTCACATTTTGCCGGCATCTATCTGCAGAATACTGAGGGCAGCCTCTGCAGCCTGGTGTTTAGCAGCCTTTTTACTAGGACCTTGACCTAGAAAAAAAACACACACACAAAACTACAGATTATGTAATACATCAGATAGTAAATACTACCATGACCTCAAGTCACACACACAAAGGTGTGTTCTGTAAAACAGGGTGAACCCTGGTTGCTACTGGAAAAGACACAGACAATAACAGAGAGACACGTGTTTCCTTTCCAGGAGCCTCCCATTGTTTCAAGATGGCAAATGTAAAGACGTTTTTTTATAGTCACACGCAGAGCTTTGCAAATGCTTTTCATCCACTTCTCTGGACCTGCACTACTCCATCCCTGAAGTGAGATATCTCAGTTAAAAAACGAGGCATTGAGAGGATATATTTAAATGGTATACCGCAGCAACAGACACAACTACTGTCTATATATATATATATATATATTGTATTTGCACACTGTCTATATATATATTTTTTATTTGCACACCGTCATATTGTATTTGCACACTGTCTATATATATATATATTTTTTTTTTTTTTTATTTGCACACTGTCTATATATTTTTTTTTATTTGCACACTGTCTATATATTTTGCACACTGTCTATATATATACATTTTATGTGCACACTGTCTATATATATATTTTATTTGCACACTGTCTATATATATATATATTATTATTATTTTTTATTTGCACACTGTCTATATATATTTTTTTTTATTTGCACAGTCTATATATATATATTTTATTTGCACACTGTCTATATATATATATTTTTTTTATTTGCACACTGTCTATATTATATATATATATATATATATATATATATATATATATATATATATATTTTATTTGCACACTATCTATATATATTTAATTTTTATTTGCACACTGTCTATATATATTTTATATATATTTTATTTAATTTGACATTGCTGTATTTACATATATGTTGTATATATACATATATATTTTATTTTATGTTTGTATTTTATATTTCACTTTGCATACTATACTTTATGCACAGTCACTTTCTTTCTTATATTTTATTGTGTTTAGTTTATCGGTGCTACTATGTCAACAAATTTCCCCTTGGGGATTAATAAAGTATATTTCTATTTCTCTATTTCTAACTAACAATGAGGCAGTAGTGACACATAATTAGTTGAAAGCTGGAGCGCTCATTCTATAGGGTTCTTAAACATTTTGACCAATGGATTTCCATGATTTTCCATGAATTTTCTATAACTTTTCTATAACTTTTCCATGACTTTAAACCAAATTTCCACGACCAAACTGAAAACTTGGTATGAACAAGAACAATTTAGAAAATGTTATGCGTTTTTGAGCGTCTTTCTTTAAAAAAACATTAATTATTTGAAACTCGGCGTAAATTAACATGTGAATATCACAACATATCCATGACTTTTCCAAAACCTTTTACGATTTAAGTTTTTTTCCAAGACTTTTCCAGGCCTGGAAATGACCATTTTAAAATTCCATGACTTTTCCAGGTTTTCCATGACCGTACGAACCCTGATTCTAAAGGATCAACGTATGACCTTTCGAGTCAGATTAAAAGGCTCCCGTGTTCCAGCGGCGGGCAGCAGCAGGTGGGCCAGTCGCGTACCTGTGCAGCCGACTTCTCCGATTTTCACGCTGAAGACAAAGTGTGGTTGGTGGGCCTCTCCTTCGGCCTTCTCCATCACGTACACGGGAAGGTTGCCGCTTTTGGTGCCGTGTTCATGCAGGATTTGTATCGGCGTCTTCCTGGGGTTGGTCCTCGGCGCTTCCTGTGAATTCAAGCTGTACGGAACGAGCGCCACAAAGCGTTAGCCGAGAGCAGACGAGCTGGCCTGCAGCAAAACACCGGAGCCGCCACTCAGTAAAGCGTACACACCACATGTAAGGAATGCCAAAGGTAAAAAAAACTATTTACAGTATTTAGATGCCAAATAATTCTTCAAATAATATTCAGGGTTCGTACACATGTGGACCGATGGATTTTCAGGACTTTTCCATGACCAAACTGAATTCTCGGTGTATACATGAACATTTTTGAACATGTAGTATTCAAAGAATGAGAATTACAAAGCATACAACACACCTTCAACAAATGACATCATCCCGACCGCTTCCTGAGCTACTGTTGCTATGGCCAGCGAACTTTCCAGTTAAGGTGCGTTCACTTGCAACGGGAAAAAATAATAATTGCACCGATAGTATGAGAGCGTATGCCGGCTTATATTTTGAGCGTCTTCCTTTCAAAAACGTGAATTATTTTAAACTCGGCATGAATGAACAAGTGAATATAACAACTTTTCCATGACTTTTTCAAAACTTTTGTGATTTTAGTTTTTTCCATGACTTTTCCAGGCCTGTAAATGACCATTTTAAAATTCCATGACTTTTCCAGGTTTTCCATGACCGTACGAACCCTGAATATTTTTTCTTAAATACATTTATAGATCCTTCCAAAGCTCACTGACAACTGCCAGCTGTGATGTGACCAGGGTTCTTACACATTTTGACCGATGGATTTCCATGACTTTTCACCAAATTTCCATGACCAAACTGAAATCTCGGTATAAACATGAAAAAAATTTAGAATATGTTGCGTACTGATTACGTACGCCAGCTTATAGCGTCTTTCTTTAAAAATCACATTCATAATTTAAAATACGGCGTAAATGAACATGTGATTATAACAAATTTCCATGACTTTTCCAAAACTTTTGTGATTTAAGTTTTTTCCATGACTTTTCCAGGCCTGGAAATTACCATTTTAAAATTCCATGACTTTTCCAGGTTTTCCATGACCGTACGAACCCTGTGTGACAAGTCCAGTCTCCATGTCCAGACCTGACCAATGTTTTACAAGCCTCAAGCTCTCCTGCTGGGAAACGGACACACACTCAAGGTCTCAGTACTCTATGCACATATTTTGTACATTTGTAATAATGCTGACTTTTGATAATCTCTCACAAATTGATGAGAAGACATGGCAAATCTATAAGCATTAAAAAACAAAACATTGAAGGAGCAGGAACAAGTTTACATGTACATTGTTAGCCTCTAACGCATAATCATGTTGACTTGAAATGCTTTTGATCAGATGTTTCTGATGCAAACTATTATTATCATCATCAACATCATCACGGGGTATTTAAATTTCAAATGACCTCTTCTCATTTACTTATTTTTTTATAATGGTGCAATGAGGGTTTTTTTATAAACATGAAAACACACTACGTATATTTGTTTTAACAACATCCCCAGTTTTGCATGGATCTATGACAGCTTACCTTCATATTCTATCCACCATTACATGTCCATACAATGCATATGAAACGTTATCCTCACACTTAACTAACAGAAATGTTTTGGCCTCAGCCTTTTTCTTCTTTTTTTTACACTTGTTTACTCATTTAATGTTTCTTTGTTTGTTTTTACTCTTTTTGGCTACAATTACTTGTGGCTATACAAGCCGAAAAGAGCAGCCTGCGGGCAGCTTGTACTTCAGCATTGCACATACTGGTTTATCTATAGCGTTTATTTATAGCTTTTTGCACTATGGATATAAACACCCAATCAATGCACACTTTATCTGTAAATTCTGTAAACTCCCTACTCCCTGTGTACATGTTCCCACTATGTGTATTGTTGTTTGAGTTAAGTTTAATGTTAAATGTATAAGC
Organism: Liparis tanakae; assembly: GCA_036178185.1. Classification (NCBI taxonomy): domain Eukaryota; kingdom Metazoa; phylum Chordata; class Actinopteri; order Perciformes; family Liparidae; genus Liparis; species Liparis tanakae. The sequence goes on from CM070107.1 coordinate 21,968,201, forward strand.
TACTGGATGACCTGAATTTCCCTCAGGATTAATAAAGTATCCATCTATCTATCTATCCATCCATCCATCCATCCATCCATCTATCTATCTATCTTGCACATATCCACTGAACACTATGAAGTGTATGTTACATTTAACTGAGGTTTTGCTTGTAGTTTCTTCAATGAACAATAAAGAAAGTATTGCTGAACGTTTTCATGAATAATTTAATTCTAAAAGGGGAAAATACTAACAAACATACAACTGTAGAGGATTTAATTAATCGAATTTAGAAATTAAAACTATTACGCACGAGAAAAGGAGGGAGAGTCTTTCCCGTCATCAGATAAACGAGTAACAGCTTCACCCGGAAGATACGCTTATCAGCTACCGCCGTGACGTCATTATTTCATTCAGATGGTGGGGCTCATTAACCTGTACATGTCGGTACCGGACGCGTTAGAGAGGTACCGAAAACGTTAACGAGGTACTGAAAACGTCAACGAGGTACCTGTAGCGTTAGAGAGGTACAGAACACGTTAGAGAGGTACAGAAAACGTGTACAATGTGTACAACTTCTACCGCTCGTATAATTAAAGAACATGTATGCGTTTGTTCCCCGAGCTGCATTGGTAATATTTAACGGGAATTTACTTGAGCAACTTTAGTTTTTTTTTGTATCATGTTAGCTAGACATGGTATGTTGTTATAATGATCGCAGGCTATTAGTTACATGCTGTCAGCGTGTTGTATATTTACAGCACACCTTGAACGTAGCACGAGTAATAAAACAACAAACCTCGTGTCCGCGGGTGCCGACTGGTATCCTTCTTGAGACATGTTTACACTGTTCTGTCCTTTTGTTTGCGAGCTGGTTACAGATTATGTTGCGGGCAAATCTCAGACACCACTTAAATATATTATTGTGGGCATCTAGTTTTGCAATTAGGGAGAATGTGAAATGGCCTGAAAATGCTACAAATTCTTCATTGTAACCTGGCTGGGGAAAATACGGAATGTAACATCATATCAACATCCGGGTCACACACGGTTCATCTGTCCGGATATGAAGTGTTTACCGCCCCCAGCTGGCGGCGGCGGCCGTGGACGTCTCTGCACACCGGCTATGGAGGACTCAAAATGACGTAAGTATGAATAAATAAATGCATGAATAAATGTATAAATAAATAAATGTATAAATAAATAAATGTATAAATAAATAAATACAGGAATGAATGAATATAAGTTATGAATCAACAGGACATTATTAAATAAATATATTTCTACATTTCTGTATTTCGTCATTTATTTATTTCTCTATTTATGTGTCCACACGTATTTCTTCATTTTTGTATGTGTGACATTTACGTGTCCGTATATTCAAATGAGCTGGGCGGTCCGAACCTCTGTCTTTTTTAATTTATTTAATGATGTCCTATTAAAACTCATATGCATTCATTCCTGTATTTTTTTATTTATTTATACATTTATTTAAGCATTTATACATTTATTTATACATTTATTTATACATTTATTTAAGCATTTATTTATGTATTCCTATATTTATTCATGCATTTATTTATTTATACATAAGTCATTTTGAGTCCTCCATATCAAAATGACTTAAGTATAAATAAATGTATAAATAAATGTATAAATGCTTAAATAAATGTATAAATAAATAAATAGACTGGAACAGAATAGTGTACACTTTAAATAGTGCATTGAAATGAAACTACACAATAGTTGCACAATGGCAGTGTGTATTTATAATTTATTGCATCATTGCTAGAACAGGTATGTGTTTTACTTTGTAAAATTACATGGATTTTTGATGTGTGACACCTTTTTTTATACAATGATGTTTTCTATAAATGCTAACACTAATAGCATCACATTCATGTCTAAAATTAAATTAAAAATAAAATAGAAATAATGAAGTCGGTTGTTGCACATACATCCGGATCAATGTGAATGATTAGCTCAAACTGTTCGTTGAAGTTCAACATTAAAACTGTAAACAGAGGAAGAGAGTTGAACGTGTGTGTTCCCGTTGTAAATTTGTGACAAATGTCTAAATTCAAAATGCATTAGAAATGCAGCTGGCTCAGGTATTGTTATGGAAATTCTGCAGTATAACAGCTGAATTATAATTGTGAACATGGTAATGTAAGACAAAAACACTCTCATGGATCATCTGATTGTTGTCCCGGCTGCAGGCTGGGAGGAGGGGCTTTAGGGACCGGAAAGACCACTTTCTTCCTCAGGGAGAATGCTGGTTGAGGCATCTGCTTTTTTACTCCAGCAGGATCAGTCTTCTGGCTAACATCTGCATTTACTTTGGTCAGGATGGACACAAGATCACAACCCCTGGAGGAAAAAAAAAAACTACTGTGAAATAGTGAACAAGAAAATTAAGAAATACACCAATAATAACTCTCATCTCAAACTATAAAATATCAAAAAAGTAATTAAGATCACTCAATTAATGTATATATAAATCACAAAAGAATGACTTATAACAACAATAGATACAAATACTCAATTTGAATGATTAGACATGCATTTAAAATGTTATTTTTATACAGTAGGGAAGTATTAGCGACACAATGTACTCATAATGCTAAATATCCTCTGTCGGTTACCATATTACCATATTATTGGATTGATATCATTGACCAATCAATATGCAACCGGTGTTTTCATTTAGTTGTTTTTTGAGTTTATTTGAACTGTTTTACCATTCACCATTTTTTACTGTTTATTTATGTTTTGATTGCTACATATTTTAAATGGATGAAGTCCAATATTTCCTACTAAAATCTAATGGGTTAGAAGTATAAAGCAGCATAAAATGGGAACAGTCAACTAATACTCACAACATACAATGTTTTACTCATATATAGTACTCAAGTAAGTGTACTTTCCACCACTAAAATAACAATCACATCATCCAACAGTATCTGATATTCTGCTTGACTAACCGTGGCACCATCTGGAGAAGGTTCTGGCACACCGACTGAATAAACCACGAGCCGCTTTTGTTGTCTCTCCAAGAGACAAAAGACGGAACGGTGGCCATTGCCATCAGGAAATCTGCATCTGATGGGATGGAATCTGCATCTGATGGGATGGAATCTGCAACTATAGAATCATCGCTGCGTGCAGGACCTCCAGCACCAATGGTGACAGCCCGCTGCTCGCAGGTGCCCCGGCAGGCCTGGATAAAGAACAGCTTTGGCTTGTCTACCAAAGAGGCGCATTTTAACCCATTGAAAGGTTCCTTCAGGTCCTCAATTGCGACGTTGGAGCCGTCCACGCCGTACACACACCCCTCCTTGCCGTGGCTGAGAACACAGCATACCACACAGTCCATCTGACCGTGGTTTCTGCTGCCGAGCTCCCGGAACACAGACCGCATCTCCGCCGACGTACAGTCCCTCTTTATCTCTACGGCAAAGCCGAGCCACTCAAACACGATGCGCAGAGACTCTGAAAGACACAGTCACATGTAAACATGCAGCGAGAGGCCTGCACACGCAGAGCGCCGATCGGCACCAATTACACATCAGCTCACCTCCATCGAGGAGGGTCCCTTCCCGATTTTTGAGATGTGATGGTTTAAAGATGTGGTTGTTTATTATCAAGCAAATGCCTCTCTTTTCTGCAGTCATGGGATATATTCCCAAAGCCTACAGAGAAAAACCCGTAACCCGAGACAGGATTCAGTGGAACACTTGCATTTTTTCATACAATGATGTACTTTCTTTGACACAAGTAACACGTTTAAATAAATATCTGTTTTCGTATTCACAGCACACGCAGTGCCACGTTACTCATTGATTGATGTACTTGTAGAAGAAATAATAACCCCTCAAACACACCTCTTTGTTCGTGTTTGTAGTCTGAGACGTCCGTGTTCCAGAGGAGGCCTGGTGTTCTTGAGCATCTACATTCACTATGGAACAGACAATTATGGGAAATAATTACAATTGAATAGTAATTATATTAAAAGTATGTATGTCGCTTCGTCACAGCTCGACGCATTAACTACTGAGAATGACCTTCCGAGGAGGCACAGAGGCTCGTGTCGGTGTTCAAGCCACTCATTCCACGCGACAGGGCCGCGTCGTCGTCTTCACCTTGCAACGCAATCTGCAAATCTACAAAGCAAGAGGATACAGAGTAAATCCATCCGCCGCACTGCACTCAAAAGGTCTCAATTGAAACACAACTAACACAACACAAGACTCACCGCTAGGGATTTTGGAAGTATCCATCTTGTACAGGGAGTGACATAAATGTTCATTAACACACAACATATGTCAACATGTATTTGTCATATAGCTTTTAATTACACATGCTCACCTCAGCCAACGATGCAAAGAATTCTGAGAAAAAAAAGTGACAAAATGCTTAAAAATATAATACTATGTTAAATGGAAGTGCACTTTTTCTATCATTATAAAAAGACATGTTTGAAAGTTAGAAAAATCTGCCATTTGAAAGAACAGATTCCATCGCCTATGTGTCATGTTTATTTATTTATTTGTATTTTCTATACTTGTTCACACTATGAGGGATACTATAATTAAAAGAAAAGTACTTTAAACACAGATATACATCAGCATCAACAACATCCTTTTACCTATCTGTGCACACGAGGCAGACCTCTCCCGATTTAAAGATTGAGAGACCTAATAATAAAAATAAAAAACAGACAAATGGCATATTGTACGTTAATGGATACCCAGATAGGATAAAGTATCCGTAACATGACATGTCAAAGTGGCAAAAATAAAATGATGGTAGAAATATGTCACAGAAAATCAAAGAGATTCAAAGCAATATCAAAGAGCATACCTGTCCCTGGTCCAGAGGGCCCGACTTGGACCTCTGCCGAGTTGTTTCTTGAGTTCCAGGACCGGTGTGATTTACTGTAGTTAGAAATGAAACAGGTAAACCAATAGTGTTGTTATTTACAGACAGGGTGACCAGCAAATATCAAAAAGCATCCTCCTGCTCCTCTCTTCATCTGCCTCGGTGTGACTATGTTAGGGGTCAGCTTGTGGCTGGGCTTCAGGCGAGCGTTAATATCCAGGTCAGTCATGTGAGTCCATGCAACGTCCCCTGGGAGGCCCTGTTGTTTATTCTGCTGCTTTCCTCACCTCTTGAATTCTGAATTAAACTCTTTGAAAGTAAACCTCCTGTCTCCGGTGCCAGCTGTCTATCCTCCTTCCCACTTCAAGTAACATTTGCAATGAGATTATTGTTCCCGTCTCTTACCCTGCAGTGCTTTAAACCGGTCGATCTTGACTTTCAACATGGGACAGACTGAGTCAAATATCTTCTCCAGTAAATTTAGATCAGTGTCACTGATGAGTCCCATGTGCTCCATCTCCAGGAAGACTTCCAGTGTAGACTGAAAAGTTAAGCACATTTACAGGTGTACTTTATTTGTACCAAAAGGGAATATGACGCATGCTCTATGGCAACTTGAGGAGTACGTCAGATACAATTGACATAAACGGATTAATGGATCTTTGAGAACCAGAATAAACAATACTATTTATAAAATATTATTTGTAAGTTCATGACTACGGATGTTTGTTTGAACACCGTCTAACCCATGAAGTTCAAACAATGACACTCACAATTCCCTTCAGTTTTCTACGTGGAAGATCGTTTTTTAACAAGAACTTCACGTCCTTCAAGTTCTCCTCAGTAATCTCCTCAGACAGGTTGTAGAGCAGCTTCCTGGAAAGAATAAATGTAAGTAAAACAGTTGGATGCTGTTAAAGGAGGACCGGCGCTTTACTGGACCAGCAGGAGGTCAGCGAAGGACTTTAATTCTTTGATTAGTTGAATGATAAAGGCGTCATGGCTGATAACCATGGGCTGTAATGAGGGTCAGTAAGAAGTGTCAAATTATATTCACAGATAATCAGAAATAGTCTCTTTATGTAATATTTATGAAAAGAAAACTTTTAAAAATTAAAGTGTATGTATGTGTAGAAAATATTTTGGAATATTTAAATACAATGTGTGTTTCTTAAATATATAGTGAGGTTACACAAAAAGCAGTTTTATAATATTATAGTACAGATTAAATGCAGAAAACTGAGTGTGAGGGCCCAAATTCAACCTTACATTTTAAACGTATGGGTCGGTTGATTTTTGCATAACATCAACGCCGATGTCACGCTATAAATCTTTTCTACACACTCACACACGTTCATAAACAACGTCATTTCACTTCACAACAGCAACACAGAAGTCCACCTGTAAGGCGAGACGAGGCTGCTGGAGGTAGATGCTACGTCAGAGAGCTTGTCACTTATCAGCTTGTGGCGTTGGATGATGCGGAGAAGTTCAGTCAGCAGGCCCGGGCGCTCGGCGGAGAGGTGGTTTTGATCCCCCAGACGAGAGAAGAGGTCGTCGGCCGACTCCACGGAGGCCAGGTTTTGTTTCAGGATGTCAGTGCAAAGAAATGCTAAAGCTTTGACCTCGTCCTTATCCAGGGCATTCCCCACATCGAAGAGGAGTTTCTGGAAATCCATTGTTTGTGCTAAAAAAGAGACGCAAGACAGCGTCACTCCAATGTCCGTGTGGCCGGACGCCCAATGTGATGCAACACGGGAGCTCCTCTTTATCCTCACAGACAGACGAATGTTGATTAGTTGTATTCAATGCTTTTATGCTGTGGTCTTTTTTTGTTTGCCGCCATTTAAGTTGTGTTTATGCTTTGTTTATCTGTAGAGCACTTTGTGAACCTTGTTTTTAAAAGTGCTATATAAATAAAGTTATTATTATTATTATTATTATTATTATTATACTGGATGGGATTCTAGGATCTATTTGGGGATTTGTTTTGTATTAGCCTCTTAGCCAATATGTGCATGTTGCCAGAGGTTCAACTGGTTTGTGTGTGTGTGTGTGTGTGTGTGTGTGTCTTTGAAAGTTAGAGAGGAAGTGTAATGATCTCAAACATAATCAGCCTGACATACCGTCACATGATCATATTGTCTCACGGCGACATTGTCACTATCAAACATCCAAACACTTTCATTAGATTATAGTTAAATATTTAAATATTAAACCAGACATTTAAACTTGATCAAGGTGTGTTACCTGGAGTTGAGGAGTTTTCAGCAGGTACGACAACCGGAGCGGATATTTATTGTCCTCTTCAACAAACTCGATGTAGCTTGTACTGAACGCAAATGAGGACGACTAATCCATATTTAAATTAGTTTTAACATACAGCTCATTGAAGGAGACGTTGCTCTCTGGGTGCGGTTCTCTCCCAGTCAGGTAAAGTAGGAAGTGGAAAAGCGAAAGTAAAAGAGAAGCAGCCTGATGACGGAGCTGCCGGCTCTCGCTGAACACAGTGTGAGAATGAATGAATGAATGAATGAATGAAATATACTTTATTAATCCCCAAGGGGAAATTTGGTGACAACAGAAGCAGCACCGATAAAACTAAACACAATAAAATATAAATATAAGAAAGAAAGAAAGAAAGAAAGTGACAGTGCATAAAGTAAAGTGTGCAAGGTGAAATATAAAATACAAAATAACATAAAATAAAATATATATGTAAATGTAAATATAAATAAAGCACTGTAAAATTAAATTAAATATATATATATATATATATCTGGATAGTGAGAAGCAAAAGACGTTTAGGTTTAGAAAGATCATTTGGTTTAGGTTGAAATAATCCATTTCTGGCATAAACGCCATATTTTGCCTTTTTATGATCATTTAGTAATTTCTATTAAAGTTTGATGACTGTGTGTTCTTGGATGTAGTCAACTAAATGAAGGATACAATGTACAGCCATGACAGGCTACATTCCTTTATTTCTAAAATGAACAAATAAACAGGTATTCAATACAATTATTACTTTTAATTCACGTTACAACATATGATAGCAAAAATAAACCATCAAATGTATTAAACTGCAGGTAACCATAACAACAATGTAGTTCTTCATTCAGTGGCGTTAACTTACATGACTAAAATGTTTTTTTTAATGGATAACACTTCTTTTCTGGTCGGTATTTCAAGGAGACTTAATATACAGTAAATAATAGAGGCGTCAGTTATGATTTGGACATCCTACTGTGCATTTTCACTAATAGTATACTAAACTCTTTATTGTGAACCACAGGGACCTTTTAGGTAAAGTATCCCTGTAATATCTCTAAATAATAGTAACATATTATAGTCGTTAAGTGGCTAATTAAATCTTATCATCTTTAAATAATATTAACTGTTTCTAGGAGTGTGTTTGGCTTTGATCTTCAGGGTCTTGATGTGTCTTCTGGGTCTCACTCGGACACTGAGCCATGCCAGGGTGTTAGATCCTGAGCTGTTCCATCTGAAGGACTAAAAGACCAACATACACACACACATACACACAACCGCGCACGCACGCACGCACACACACACACACACACACACACGCACACACACACACACAAACACTAATGCACGTTAGTGCTGATGGCAAAGGTGCATTTCAACTACTTTGTGTATTTCATCTTTTGGGCTGCTTGTGCAAGTCTTCTAGACATTTGTATTTATGCGTCACATTAACGCACAACAGGACATTTATCCCTGAACATTGCACATATTCTTTTTCCGATATAAATTTATGCACACCCTCAGATTAATGTTTTTACACATCCTGTGCAGCTCTCTCATGCTATTATATTTCCGGCATACATGGTGGAGTTGTATTGAACATAGTTGTTATGCAGACAGTATATTTGTTTGTTGAGCATCTTTTTTATATTTGTATTGTAATTGTATTGTAAAGTATGTTTATAGGCTTACTTGAATTTCACAGTATAATAATAATAATAATAATAATAATAATAATAATAATACTCATACTAATGATAATACTAATGATAATAATAATAATAATAATAATAATACTCATACTAATGATAATAATAATAAGAATAATAATAAAATGTAATTATTACATGTGAAATTCAAGTAAGCCTATAAAGATACATTGCAATACAATTACAATACAAATATAAAAAAGATATAAAAAATATAAAAAAGATACACAATAACAGTAATACATAATACACAAACATACATGAATATGAATAGAGAGCAGGGGTATTAGTGGTGCTATATAAACTTATATGAAGAGGAATACCATGGACACTTACTGTCAGAGAGGAGGGGGTGTAACGCGTGTGCCTCCGGCCCAGGCCGTGACTCTTGGACAGCACGCAGTCCAGGTAAAGGTCCCAGAAGACCCGGGCCAGGTCCCAAAACAGCGCCTTGTGTTTGCTGTTGTCCGACGACCTGAGGAAGCCCATCATGTCCCAGAAGGCGGGCACAGTGTCCGCGATCCTCGGGGAGCGCATCGCCAGCAGCAGCGCGGCGGAGGAGTCCCAGCACTGCGGGTTCGCCACCAGGACCGAGAGGGGGTCGACGTGCGCCGGCTTCTGGCTCTGCAGCGGCGCCGCACACATGCAGCTCAGCACCAACACCGTCGCCACAGGTGCGTTCAGGAGCACGGGGTCCATTTGCAGGAGAGCAACAGGCCAGGTGTGTCTATAAGGTGAGTTAACTAAACACAGCGGCGTATTTAGCTATATGTAAAGCTCAGAAAGTTAACACCTAAACAAATTAAACACGTCTCTCAAAACAAATGTGTGTGTTTTTTTTCCCCACCTTAATCATTTATTCATATTAGTCCTTTAATTAACCAGGAAACTTACATTCAACAATTAGTAGAACAGATCTGTTATATACCAGAAAACGGAATATAGGATCAAATATAAATGATGAAAATATGAATGATAAAAGTAATACAAAAGTAGTCTAAATAAAGGACAGTAATGAAATTAAATGTACTTACCACTAAAGCTGGGCCGACTAACAAGACTGGTGTTGATTGGAGCTTGGTACATATCGTTTGGGTCTTAATTGACGTCAATGCCTCCCTCCTTTGCGAGCAGTACTTTGCGAGGTACTACCTTTATATTTATAAATATATGTACTGCCTTATTTGTATAAGTTCAACCTTTAAAGAACAATTTTCTGCCATTATCAATTTTGCTGGAGACTTGATCATGTTCAGGTAATCTTGTTTATCAGCTACTGTAAATATCTGATTATCTTCGGTGAATTATTTCTAAGGTATTCATTAATTGATTAATATTGTGGGAAAAGTGCAAATCTAACTTCTGGATTTTCTTTTAAAGGTTACAACATATACATCTTGTCTGAGGTTTTTCTTTGTACATTGATCAACATGCTGAATCATAAAGTGGATCTTCTAACTCAATAAGTATCAATACTTTTAATTCATCTCATGTGGTTTCTTTCTACATGTGTCCCAAAATCATTCAAATCAAGGGGTTTCTTAATATTGCTTTGTTCAGAGGATCCTGCCCAACATGCAGGAGAAGCTCTGTGTATAACATTGTTGTGCTTAATGTATACCCAATACATGTTCAGACAAGAAACCAGAAAAAATCAGAATATTTGTTGTTCTGCTTTCTGTAAAAATAATAATCGCTGAGTCATGAATGGTGTTTCAGTGAGTGGTGCACGAGTCACATTTCTATGCTTTTACTGAAATGTCACATGCATACCTGATCTCAAATTAAATTACTTTCTCAATGAAAGGTCAGGACTAAATGTACTGGGAAGGTTTTTCCCCATTCATTTTCATTCTTCTGATGATGCAAGGCAGCAGACTTTATGAAAAATTCCATTGCAAAGCCTAAATTATAACTTTTAAATGAAAAAAAATTCCAGATTCATATTGAAAATAAAAAGTGTTGTTAGGATGCTTCTAGACTGGAAAAGAGGGTGAAATGTTCACATTATTATTAGTATTACCTCAGAGGGTATTATTTAGTGAGCATGGGGTATATGAGAGAATAATATTTTTTAAGAGGGGGGATTTTTTTTCTCCATTGATCGTCAAGGTTACTGATTCCCAACTAAGGGTGCTATATGTGCACACGCTATACCTTACGCTTTGAAAAAAACATATTTCAAAGCAGGTTCTTCATCTTTTGTAAGAGAGTGTTACGCTGATCCAAGCAGTCTAATGTTATATTGTTAAACAAACAAAAAAATCCATTGGGATGTTTTTTTCTGAACTTTGATTAATTTAATGAAATATCAAATATTATGGACACATATAGAAGTCACCAGAATGTAGCAAACATTTTCAATATCAACTTTAATTATAATATATTGTGTAATTCACTCAATTTCTTGAACATTTGTAAAGTTGACCTTGGGTCTTAACTTTTTACATGATATTATGGCTCTTGCACCAACTAGTGTGGAAGTCTGGTAAGAGGCCCCAGGGTAGACCCAGAACACACTGGAGGGATTACATATGTCATAATATCATACGGTGTAACTTCATAGGGCGTAATTTCATAACATGTTGCGTAATTATATATTGTGTTATTTATTTCATATTGCTTAATTATATCAATTAACTACATATCAATTAATTACATATCAATTAATTACATATCGCTTAAATACATGTTGTGTAATTAATTAATTACATAGTTATTACATATTGTTATTATATATAATTTGCATTAGTACATATTGCATTATCACATATTGCGTAATCCCATATTGATAAATTCCTTGCGTCGCCCAGAAAGAGCTGGATCATATTGCTGGGAGAGGGGCTTCTGTGAAGCACTGCCCCAATATAAGCAGAGAAGCAGAGGATAATGGACGAAGGGATGGAATAATTGAACACATGGACATTTCAAGAAATTCCCTATTCAATGTTTTCAAGTTTATATGTTGGGATCAATACACATTAATATAACCATGTCCACACTTGAACTAGACTTGTGGTTATACAGAGTTATTTGCTGGCTAACAATCACTTGGCTGTAGCTTAATAAAGTAATAAAGTACATCCTTGTGGTCCCAGGCTCATCTTTGTAAACGATTGGTTGGACAGCGATATCAATGTCATCATCAAACAAGAAACCGAATAATTATATTTCCCAAAATGTCAAATCACTCTAATAACTTGTTTGTGAATATGTGATTGGTAAAAGGCCTTCAAGTATTAAAACTGACTCAGACCAATCTGAAGCAACTTAATATACGCAGCGGTCTTATATATATGTAAGTGCTTTCAACAATAATCCATAATGTACATGTAAAAAAATAGAGTTGCCGTCTTAAATCTTCAGTCATATATCTGTTATACTAAATAAAATATGTTTAATAAGTAGTAATGATTTGGCAGGGAAAACACAGAAACGCTCAGATAAAATGTGTCAGTAGTTTATTCATCCGTCCAAATGTACATGATGCAGTGAGAGAGGGACACCGGATGATGAGTAACATGGAGGGTTACAACGATGCCAGTGCTATGGCAGCACCTGGAACACACCAACTATCAGCTGGACTGGAAATAATAGCCCTGCACAAGAAAACTGTCCAGGCCTCGATATGTACAGGCACCATACAGTGTGTGTGTGTACGTGCGTGTGCATGTGTGAGAATTGAAAATATCAGACCAGATGAAAAACACACCAAAAATTATTTTCAGGTCCACAAATGTAAAAGGGTGCTCTCTCGCTTTTCATTGGAAATATTAACTCATTCTTTTTTTCTTCTATTTGTCCATTCATAGTTTGAGTACGAAGCAAAGTGAAACCAGACATAGGAGTGGCCAAATAGATCCGTTGATTAGCAGAACGTTTTTGAAATTCCATGTTGATCGTAATCCACCCATACGTTTGTGCAATATCTCTCTTTGCATAGTAAATAAAAGTTAAATGTTTTTTGTTGTTGACATGCACCTACCTTTTGTAGCATATTTTTCTTGCAGATTTTGGGGACTCCCATATAGAATTATAAGCCCACTATAGTGAATGCATGCAGCGTTACCGGAAGAGCTGAACTTGATTTCTGCTAAGAGTTTATGAGAGCAAAAGGTTAAGCCGGTATAGTGGGTGTTGATGAGGACTGTTACGTGAGACCTGGCCGGACAGGTGAGCGCCTCAGCAGTCGGAGAGGCACCGCTGGATGCAGACAGAGGGGAAAGTGCTCTGTGTGCAACAACATCCATATGTTCAGGTGATTGGTTCTTTGGCTTCTGCGTCACTGTTGAAGATACTCCGGGAGGGGGGGGGGGGGCGGTGGTGGTGGTGGGGGGGGTCCGTGACATTAATCTCAGGCCATATCAGTCTGACATGCTTCTCTCTCCTCGTCCGCCATTGGCTACTCTGTCCGCTGAATTTCACCTTTTGACCCGAGAGCCCAGACGACGGCAGGAAGCTGTGCAGCGTGCAAATTACAATTCCGTGACCCGAATCCCATTTTTTGGGTGTCAAGAACATTACCAAAAACACCCGCTATGCAACATGCTAAGATAAAAAATTAATAAAATCATAAGCAATTGATGTTCTATTAAAATATGCCGTTATTCCAAACCTCGACTCTTCATTTATGTACAATTGTGTGTGTGTGTGTGTGTGTGCATTCACCAGGTGGTCTGCACTGCCCCTATGGGTCCTCACACGCAGCCTCCTTAATCATCTACAGCCCCTAAAACGTGAACTATAGGAGCTTCCACCACCTCTCCACTGGGTTCGGTTGTGTAACGAGGCTTGCCCCCTGTATTAGAAAATTCCGGGTTTTTTTCTCGGTACGTGTTTGCGGTATAGCTTCGGTAGCCATGCAGAGCCCTGCAGAGAAGGCTCTTCATGCCAGGGCGCCAGCAAGCAGCACGCTCGTGTGCGAATAGTCATGCCAGGTGAGAGAGTGGTGTGGATTCCGCCTGAACGCCTGTGCACTGGCACTAAAGGATGGAAGAGGAGCTCCGTCACTTTAGAGATCAGGGTGGGTGGGGGGGAGGGGTGGGGGGGTTACATGGGTGAGGTGGAGTTGAAAAGGCTGCATTTCTAACGTCCCTACGATGGAATTTGTTAAAATGTCCACTATGTCTTTTTCAAGTAAATCTAATGCCAAAGATCAGCAGTAATAAGTGCAGTCCAGCTGTCAGGTAGCCAACTAAGGGAGCCGTGAAGGAGTCCATCTGGGATGGCCGTCTGTCCTCGGGTTAAATGGCTGAAGCGTTGGGGTCGTATCGCCGTTTCTTCACATTTCTTTCATGGAGACAAGAAACAGGAGTCAGTGTATGCTATAATACCATCTGTAACACAGCTTCTGTAAGCTGGACACTCAAATCCTCACTTTACCATCATAGACTTGTCAGTAAAATGCCACTAACTCACTAATTCATGAGCTATTGTTATACTCGAGAGAAATGATCTCCGTGGTTATATAATTATTCGTGGACCTCCAAGAAGGGATGAAAGGCTGGTCCGTGTCGAGCCAGTTTGGCCTTGACTGTAAAGAGGCGGTCAGAGGGATTTATATTCATACATCTTTACGTCCCAATTCATGATGAATGGTAGTTTGGTAAACAGGATGAAGACCATTTCTATTTGGGATCCATTCCACTTAAGTCTTCATATTTTCGTTCACCCGGTTTCAAACGAGCTACTGAATTCATTTTGAAGCTCTACGAATATAGATGTCCTCTTTCGCCCTCTCGCAGGCAACTTCCGACCGGCGTGTTTCGTGCAACATCGGTTCACAAGGTGAAGAGGTGTAGAGACATCATTACCCGTTTTGATGGGAAAGACATTAGTTCCACTCAGAACATAACTGGGAGGAAAGAGCTAACATGAAATACATTCTACAGAAGAGGGAAAGAGGAGACGACCACATACACAACAACCACAGCAGCAGCGGCAACAATACCTACGACCACGACAGTGGGACAACAGCGACACGACACCAGGAGTGATGCACAACCTCCCCGTGCTGCGGCTCGCTGTGGGGCTTCTACCACTCCGTCATGCACCTGTTCCAATAGGCCAGCTGAAGGCGGCGCTATCGATGTGCGTGGGTCATGCAGTGCAATGCGCCGTGTCTGTACCAGGTCTGTGAAGCAGGCAGCAATGGCAGCCGGTGTGGGGGCGGGGTCCGAGAGTCCTGCTCTGCTCTAGGGCGGAGCCTGGCCATCTTAGGGGGGGGGGGGGGGGGCGTGGCCAGCCACGGCACAAAAGGCTGCGGCCAACCAAAAAGGGTCCCGGCTTCTGCCTCTTGTCTCTCTGTCGCTCTCTCTCACCACTCCATTTAAAGTCTCAGCCTCAAACAGTAACGGACTGAGAAGAAGATGATGGAGGTGATGAGAGCATGACAACCTGGACCACATCCACCGGGGCTCGGCTCGGCCTTTGTGCAATGGTCTGACTTCAAGTCAACAAGTTAACATGCAGAAATGTCTCCTATGCGACTTTCTTTCCTCGTGTCGGTGTTTGTTTTGGTGATGCGTTGCTACCTGGCATGCTTTGGTGGCAGCAGTGTTGCATTTCTCACTTGTTTTTACGTCTATTTAAATACAAAATGTGTAACACCCCTGTTGCTCGAGACAGCAGGATATTAAGCAGTCGACTTAACTTATCTATCTAGATATTAAGAGACCTATCTTTGGATTTCAGAGGGGAAAAGATTTCAACTTATCAATACAAGCATACACACGTTTAAAACAAAGTATTATTAAGCTTTTAAACGTATTGTTTCCCCTCTGGTATCAGGACTTAACATGCATGTCAAGCGTAAGCTCTGCCCGTCCAATCAGTTTGAGGTTCTGCTACAGATCCACATGGAGCCCCACATGGAGCCCAGTGTCTCTGCAAAGCCCCCTCCACACATCCAGGCCTGCACAGCGGGTGGAGTTGAGCGGTTCAGATATGTGTGTTTGTGTATCCTCCACACTGGGGTCCACATTCTGTAGCAGGACCTCAAACCCCGGTGTCTAGAA
The DNA here is from genome assembly GCA_036178185.1 of Liparis tanakae. Classification (NCBI taxonomy): domain Eukaryota; kingdom Metazoa; phylum Chordata; class Actinopteri; order Perciformes; family Liparidae; genus Liparis; species Liparis tanakae. The sequence goes on from CM070107.1 coordinate 21,984,057, forward strand.
GCAGCGGGGATGCTTAGAGTTCCAGCAGGAGAGGCATGCGGCGTGTTGCTTACTTAAAGCCCCATCCAGTCCCCCCCAGCACTATGGCCGCCACAAGGATGGCTCCGGCGATGGAGCCTATTATTAGATTGGTGGCACTAGGACCTGTAAAGGGTTATGGGGGAAAAAGACATGAGTTTCTATACTCACTTACTGTATAAATAACATGTAACTGTACAATGACGATTTCACACGGAACAGAAAACATAACCATAGTACTTGTACAGTAAAATGACTGAAACTGAGTTTGCATGCCCCCTTTAGTGTGCAACATGTGGAGAAGGAAGTAGAGGCCCTGGGAATCTTTACATCTATCTGGTGTCAGTTGAGGTTGTGATTATCAGGGGTTTGTAGACGACTAGAGCCTGGGTATCCATCACTAGGAAGCTCTAATCAAACACAGATTGACAGGTGAAATGTTTTAGGGGTCCCAGTCACCACACAGCCTACCACTGACTGACCAGCCAGGGCACTAACTGGACGTTTCTCAGGTCTGTTTTCCACCTAAATGCCCCACATGCCCCAGAAAGGAGAGGATCACAGGAGCAACCACGGAACGACTAAGAATTAGAGAAAGAAACGGGACGAGAGGAAGAAGAGGGAGGGTGAAGAAAGAGGCTTGTAGTAATGGGGAGTAGGAGTAGGAGGAGGAGGAGGAGGAGGAGGAGGAGTCCATCAATCAATCACACAACACTGAATACATCCAATCACATGACAATTATATGGTCATCACCAACACACAAGAAAACACAAAGCCACCGGGACGCACACACGGGCTCAGGCCGGCTCACGGGACCGCCCGCACACTGAGGCACCACTATGAGAGGAAGAGCTGTGAAAGGGTTAAAGATGCTTACTCTATTCCCCACCCTGTGCCTCCAAAAATCACCCCCAGGGCCAGAATGGTCCCTGCTACTGCCCCTATCAGCCTGTTAGTGGCCACGCTCACTGTGCAGAGGGAAAAGGAGCGTTATTACCACCCTGTCAACAACAAACAGCAGGCGTCTGCCTCAGAGTCGTGGATGGAGCGACGCGGTTCCCTCTGTGACGCCGTCCCCCCCCCTCAACCACCTGGCCCGTCCCCCCTGTGGTCAAAGTGTCAGGTGTACAACTTGAACTGTGTGTTCGTTTCATCTTCCAAAAACATAAATATTATTATCTCTGCACTCTCCTCCTTGTGTTTATTTTTGATATCCTGTTAAAATCTGTACTTAATACGGTTTATACTGTAAAAATACTGTAAAAATACTGTTTATACTGTAAGAAAATACTGTAAAAATACTGTAAAAAATAAAAATAAAATAAAAACATAAATATTATTATCTCCTTATGTTTATTTTTGATATCCTGTTAAAATCTGTACTTAATACGGTTTATACTGTAAAAATACTGTAAAAATACTGTTTATACTGTAAGAAAATACTGTGAAAATACTGTAAAAAATAAAAATAAAATAAAAACATAAATATTATTATCTCCTTATGTTTATTTTTGATATCCTGTTAAAATCTGTACTTAATACGGTTTATACTGTAAAAATACTGTAAAAATACTGTTTATACTGTAAGAAAATACTGTGAAAATACTGTAAAAAATAAAAATAAAATAAAAACATAAATATTATTATCTCCTTATGTTTAGTTTTGATATCCTGTTAAAATCTGTACTTAATACGGTTTATACTGTAAAAATACTGTAAAAATACTGTTTATACTGTAAGAAAATACTGTGAAAATACTGTAAAAAATAAAAATAAAATAAAAACATAAATATTATTATCTCCTTATGTTTATTTTTGATATCCTGTTAAACTCTGTCCTTAATACTGTTTATACTGTAAAAATACTGTAAAAATACTGTTTATACTGTAAAATAAATTAAAATTTAAAAACATAAATATTATTATCTCTGCACTCTTCTCCTTATGTTTATTTTTGATATCCTGTTAAAAGCTGTACTTAATACTGTTTATACTGTAAAAATACTGTTTATACTGTAAAAAATTAAAAAAATTAAAAACAAGAATATAATTATCTCTGCACTCTCCTTATGTTTATTTTTGATATTCTGTTAAACTCTGTCCTTAATACTGTTTATACTGTAAAAATACTGTAAAAATACTGTTTATACTGTAAAAAATAAAAAAATTAAAAACAAATATTATTATCTCCGCACTCTCCTCCTTATGTTTATTTTTGATATTCTGTTAAAATCTGTACTTAATACTGTTTATACTGTAAAAATACTGTAAAATACTGTTTATACTGTAAAAAATAAAAAAAATTAAAAACATGAATATAATTATCTCTGCACTCTCCTCCTTATGTTTATTTTTGATATCCTGTTAAAATCGGTACTAATACTGTTTATACTGTAAAAATACAGTTTGTACTGTTAAAAATAAAAAAATTAAAAAACATAAATATTATTATCTCTGCAATCTCCTCCATGTTTATTTTTGATATCCTGTTAAAATCTGTACTTAATACTGTTTATACTGTAAATGCACAATTGTTTTTTGTACAGTGCTTTTTAAAATATATTTTCACATTTCTATTACTATTATTATTATTATTATTATTATTATTATTATTATTATTAGAGTGTGTTTGTTCTGTATCTCTGTGACTCGGAGAGCCCTGCAAAAACCATTCCGATGTGTCTGGACTGCTGGTCTAGGCATTGATGGCAAATAAAAAACCTTGAACCTTTGATAACAAATGTAACGCTGGTGTTTTTTTCTCCTGCAGTCGCCCTCTTACTTGGAAAGTCTTCCTGACCCCAGTGCACCTGTGAAACTGTGTGCTGACTCCGATCTAACAGTGAGACTGACAAGGACAACAACGTGTAAACAAGTCTGTAAGTCGGCGTAACACTTGGCTAAATCAAAGGTGTGTGTTATTCATTTTATGGGACAGCAGAGGTTGGAGGAGGTGGAAACCGACCCTTGGGTCCTTCGTCCTGAGTGGCCTCAGGCTCTTTAGGCGGGTCAGGCATGCTACAGTCCGTCCCCGCCCAGGTGGTGTCACAGGTGCATGTAGCTTCATTGTTGCACACCTGTACAGATCAGACAAAAATAGATGAGGCGACGGGGGAAACGTACGAGCTGTAAATAAAGTTGCTGACCCACTGGGATGCTTTTTTGGGAACCATCTGGATTTTTCACCCACAGTTAACAAAAGCTCCCGCATAAACACTTACTACACTGTAAAAAGTTTATAACGATAAGGACACATTTCTGGAAACTGATCCAGGTGAGATTCATTATATCACAACTGCATTGTAAGCCAGGTCGGCTGCTTCATTTAGACGGATATAATTATGCACACTACAGCAGAGCCGGTCTCCAGGCAGAACTTAATCTAATTGATTGAATTACAGCTGAACCAGAATGTACTGGAACCCAATCGGCCTTCCTCACAGCGGACGTCTTGACTCGCCATAGAAGGAATAGTACAGGTGTTAGTAATAACAATGACAATGGCTCTGTTCTATATATATATAATAATATATATATATATATATATATATATATATGAGTGTCCCAGTAAGTCACGACAGTATGTACAACACAAAACCCTGAAGCCAAAGCAGTTAAATAGAATTTAGTCATCGTAAATTTAAAATGAAATGTTATTCTGTATATAATGTTTTCTATTTTTATTGCATTTCAATATTTGTTTGAATTTGTTTGTCTAAGTGCTGTTTCATGTTTTTTTTATTAAAAACAAGATAACTAAAAGACTTTGAGCTACATTTATTAACAAAAAAACACACAGTTTATTATTAATATTATCATAATATATTATTGAGTACAGGTACACATGCAACGAAATGTATTCTCTGCATTTAACTCATCCTTAGTTATTAAGGAGCAGTGGGCTGCAGCGATGCGCCCGGGGAGCAACTGGGGGTTCAATGCCTTGCTCAAGGACACTTCGACTTGCAACTAATGGGGAGAGCGGGGATCAAACCGACGACCTTGGGGTTGCAGGACGACCCCCTGACCCCACTGAGCTACAGCCGCCCCTAAGTGTGCCAGTGGCGGGGTGCTGGTATTACACTACATAAGGCTGGCATAATCAATACCTTATTTTAAATCACTTCTTAAAACCCACTTTTATAGAACTGCTTTTAAGTGATGTCGTCCTTTTATGTTTTTATTTTAATTGCCTATTTGTTTGGTTTTAGTTGTATTCAATGCTTTTATGCTATGGTCTTTTTTGTTTGCCGCCATTTAAGTGGTGTTCATGCTTTGTGTATCTGTAGAGCACTTTGTAAACCTTGTTTTTAAAAGTGCTATATAAATAAAGTTATTATTATTATTATTATTATTACATGTTGGTCCCTAGACACAACAATAAAACACAGTTGCGTTACATGATGACGTGAAGCTCTAGGTTGAAATGCACTTATTGTAAGTCGCTTTGGATAAAAGCGTCTGCTAAATGACATGTCATGTAATGTAATGTAATGTAATGTGACGTAATGAAGCCTGGCAAGACCTCAGAGAGCAGAGTGTGAAGTGTGTGACGTGTGTGTCGGTGTGCAGCAGGACTCACCCCGTGGGCAGAGCACACCTGCCCATTGGGTCCACTAGGGCAGGTGCTCATATTGAGCGACTGGATTGGCAGACACTTGTGGTCAAGGCACATCATGGACGGCCCACACGGAGTCCCATCCTCCACGTAGCCTAAGTCGGTCTCGTCATCCAGAAGGACATGGCCGCCGCTGGGACGAGAGGCGGGAGGGACGGAAAGACACGGAAAGAGGGGGATGGAGCATAAACTCTTACAGGAAAGATTAAACCAGAAGAACGGGACCCCGGAGGACAGAGACGCGTTACGTCAGCTGGTGATATCTGGTAGTTTACGAGGAGTTACCTGCAGTCCACCAGTCTGCCCTGAGGGTTGAAGGAGGCTAAGGTGATGTCTCCTTTCATCATGCCGATGCGTGGGTTGCGGCCGATGTTGGTGCACAACAGGTACCCACAAAACACATCGCTGGAAAATACAACAGAGAGAAGTCTTTGCAGATGCCGATCGTCCATTTGATATACAATTTGCCTCTTCGGGTCTTCTTTGTTCTAAACACTTTAACTTTATTCCACATAGTTAACCCATTATAAGCACTTTAGGATCAAGGTCACGACATACGGAAAGTATGAGCCGGCATTTTGGTTACAAGACGACCCGCTGAAGAGAGCGTCCAATAAGTACGTCTTGACACAACAGTCCCCTCACAGTAAGCTTTTAACGTAATGATTCACCCTTAAAATGACCATTTTATATATAAATATTTTATTTAATACACTGTCTATATATATTTTTTTACATTGCTGTATTTACATATATGTTGTGTATATATATATATATATATATATATATATATATATATATATATATATATATATATATATAATTATATATACATATATATTTTATTTTATTTTGTATTTTATATTTCACTTTGCATACTTCATGCACAGTCACTTTCTTTCTTTCTTATATTTATATTTTATTGTGTTTAGTTTATTGGTGCTACTGTGTCAACAAATTTCCCCTTGGGGATTAATAAAGTATATTTCTATTTCTATTCTATTCTATTCATGCAGGAACCCACAATGCACCTGAAACACCAGCACACAGCTGGATGATGGGATGTGGCCTCTACTGCAGGAGTTGTGCCAAAGTGTGAACCTGTGTGTTGACTGATTTACTACATTTTCTACATTTTCTACATTTTCGGGTTCTCCGTTCATGGCACCTTTTCCGACTATATCTGGATTAAAACACAGATTTTCACTTCAGTGGCTCTTAAATGTCTTATTATGGTACTTTTGTAGTTTGACTATGTTGAGGAAATGTTACTTTCTGTATTCTTGTAGTACTTAGTTTGTCCTCTAGGTTGAAATGCACTTATTGTAAGTCGCTTTGGATAAAGGCGTCTGCTAAATGAATAAATTAATGAAATATGCAGTGATATTGAGAAGGCTGCAAAACAGCACATTGTGCTCTGCGTTGCTCTATAAGCCTTCACAGTCGGCTTCAAACCATCTTCAACAAACCAGAAATGAACCAATGTAGAAATATGAAGTACTGCCAGTCTGATGCTGTAGGAAACACCCGAGTGACTCTAGTTTGTCTTGAGACTCACTGTTTGCTACACTGGATCCATTTGTCTCCATCTTTTCCACAGTTGCCCTTCTCCGTGCCCTCGGTGTTCAGCTTCTCGTAGCAGAACTTCTCCGAGCCTCCGGCCTCTGGGGTGAAGAGAAGAGGATGACCTGCACAGCCCTGACTACAGAGAGTCTCCCTTCATGCCGCGTCTCTGCATGATGACACTCTGACACGTCACTATGATGAGCGGATGCAAAGGAATGTTCATCTTACTTGACCCCCAGATGTATTTACACTGGTTCTCTCTGGTCTTGCACTCTCCGGTGTAGCAGCGTCCCTTCGGAAGGAGAAATAACAGCGTGGTGAATACATTTTTCAGTCAGACTGTCATTCTGATGCAGGACTGCTTCATTTCATTTTTGTTATTTTGTTTATTGTTTTATGTATATATGTATGTGTGTGGATTTCTGTGTGTGTGTAGATGTATATGGGTGTGTGAATGTGTATGTATGTGAATGTATATGTATATATATATATATATGTGCATGTGTATGTGTATGTTTGTGTGTATATTTATATGGGTATATGTACAGTATATGATTCTCTGAATTAAGTTTCCTTGTGAAATCACAGGTTAGGGCTCTTATAAGCTTGATAGCTTCACCTCGACCCTTTTCAGGTTAGCCATTCTTTTTTTTTTCTTTTGTTGTAAAAATCTAGATTTTTGTATATTACCGAAATAAACTAAACTAAACTAAACTAAATTTCTGATGTGCCTACCTGGGTTACCTGGCAGAGGTAACCGTCTTGTTTATGGAGATTGGGAGGGCACTGCAAACAGTCACAAAACAACACTTCTTTTTAACCATGCACATTATACAGGGCTCTTACACATTTTGACCAATGGATTTCCAGGACTTTTCCATGACTTTTCCATGACTTTAAACCAAATTTCCATGACTAAACTGAAATCTCGGTAAAAACATGAACAATTTAGAACATGTTGCGTATTGAGAGCGTACGCCGGCTTATATTTTGAGCGTCTTTCTTTAAAAAACATATTAATTCTTTTAAACTCGGTGTAAATGAACATGTGATTATAACAACATTTCAATGATTTTTCCCAAACTTTTATGATTTAAGTTTTTTCCATGACTTTTCCAGGCCTGGAAATGACCATTTTTTTAAATTCCATGACTTTTCCAGGTTTTCCATGACCGTACGAACCCTGATTATATTAAATGTTGAAAGAATGAATGAGCATTTTAAAAAAACAACAACAACTGTAACAGTGTAAGACGAGGACACCTGTCCAGAGTCTCCGGAGCAGGTCTCTGAGATATCACAGTCGTTCACAGCGTAGCGGCAGCTGTAACCTCGGGGATAAAACTGAGGAGAAAAAAAGGAGAGAAGATAAAAGTCAGAGGTAAAAATACATTATTTTTTTTCATTAGATTTAGTTTAGTTTAGTTTTTGTTTGGTTTTGTTTTGTGTATCCTCAATTAAGAGGTTGTTGGTTGAAAAAGAAAAAAGCTAAATGTATCACATTTGCACTATCTCTTTGTGTACTTGCCTTAAAATAAAAATATATATATAAAGAAATTAAAAAAATGCATATTTTTTGCTGTAAAACTTTCCAGGTGGGGACCAAACTCCTACCAGACATGTGTTGTTGCAGCACGGGCCGTCGCTGCAGTGGGCCCCGTTGGCGAGGGAGCACTTCTTACAACAGTCCTTGTAGCACTCCTAAAAAATAAACGTTGGAAAGAGTTTCATCCATGTGAAAAAACGGACGACGACAAACGGACCCGACGTCCCGGAGTAAAAGATTAGATCTGATTTTAAGATATATATCTGATTTTTCTTTAAAAAATTTCAGATTGATTTGAATCTGTGGTGGTTAAAATGTTTCAAATGAGGTGTTTCCACAACATATATACAAAGGGTGTATTAAACTTTTACATTATGTTATATTAGGCTTAAAATAGATCTATAAAGATGATTAAGAGGGCACACACAGAGACGAGGGTCAACAGCTCCAGACAGAGGCAGAGCCAGCGAGAGACAGACGTGGAGGAGGTCGTTGTCTTTAATACCCAGACCAGGTTTATTTGTGAAACTGTTGGTTACAAATAAATCTACGTGAATTGAACTCTGATCCAAACTCGTTGTGTCCTGTGGGTGATACAGGATTATATGCCTCTGCCTCCATCTCCTGATGGATGGTGGAGGTCTCCAAACTCTCCATCGTGGAATATGCCTAATATGAACTATTGATAAACTCTGTCTAATTCATTGAATGTATTTTAACTCTAAATCTGTCCTTCTGGTCACATGACATCTGTCCATCCTGGAGAGGATCCTCCTCTGTTCTCTCCTGAAGGGTTCTTCCCTTTTTTTCCCCCTGAAGGGTTATTTGGGAGTTTTTCCTGGTCCGATGTGAGGTTTTGGGACAGGGATGTCTATGTGTGCAGATTGTAAAGCACTCCGAGACGACTAATTTGTAATTTGTGAAACTGGGCTACACAAATAAACTGAATTGAATTGAATCAGGTTCAGCATCAGGTTAAGAGATTAGTCACAATGGACCAAAAAGGAAGAAATCCAGCCACAACGACACGTACCGCTCTCGCCCCGCAGTCGCACTCCTCTCCCACCTCCACGAAGCCATTACCGCATTCTGTGGCCTCGAACAGCTAAGAGGGAGACAGGCGGGTGTAAAGGGTGTAAAGGGTGTAAAGGGCGCCGCGGACGTGCGATTCACGGCGGTCGGGGGGGCGGAGTGGTGAGCGTCTGACCTTGGTTGGCCTGTTGAACAGACACGAGCCGCCACCCTTCAAGAGGAACTCCTTGTAGTCGGAGATGCTGCATTTGGAGAATCTCCGCGGGTGTTGGACCCTGAGGAGAGAGCACACGGTGAGGATGAGCCGGAGCTGGAGGAGCAGGCACATCACGACGGAGGGGGGGTTCAAAATGCGGATTTTAAATTTTACACTGCTGTATTTGCACATATGTTGTGTATGTATACAGCAGGGTTCTTACACATTTTGACCGATGAATTTCCATGACTTTTCCATGACTTTTCCATGACTTTAAACCAAATGTCAATGACCAAATGACAATTTAGAACATTTTGTGTATTAAGAGCGTACGCCGGCTTATATTTTGAGCATCTTTCTTTAAAAAACATATTAATTATTTCAAACTCGGTGTGATTATAACAAATGTCCATGACTTTTCCAAAACTTTTCTGATTTAAGTTTTTTTCCATGACTTTTCCAGGCCTGGAAATGACCTTTTTAAAATTCCATGACTTTTCCAGGTTTTCCATGACCGTAAGAACCCTGATACAGGGTTCTTACACATGTGGACCGATGGATTTCCAGGACGTTTTCGTGACTTTAAACCACATGTCCATGACCAAACTGAATTCTCGGTGTATACATGAACATTTTTGAACATGTAGTATTCAAAGAATGAGAATTACAAAGCATACAACACACCTTAAATGAAACAAATGACATCATCCCGACCGCTTTGAGCTGCTGTTGCTATGGCCAGAGAACTTTCCAGTTATGGTGCGTTCACTTGCAACGGGAAAAAATTATAATTGCACCGATAGTATGAGAGCGTATGCCGGATTACATTTTGAGTCTTCCTTTCAAAAACATGTTCATTATTTTAAACTCGCCGTAAATGAACACGTGATTATAACACATTTCCATGACTTTTTCAAAACTTTTATGATTTAAGTTTTTTCCATGACTTTTCCAGGCTTTGAAATTACCATATTAAAATCCCATGACTTTTCCAGGTTTTCCATGACCGTACGAACCCTGATATATATACATATATATTTTATTTTGTATTTTATATTTCACTTTGTATAGTCTATGCACAGTCACTGTTTCTTTCTTTCTTTCTTATATTTATATTTTATTCTTGTGTGTTTAGTTTATTGGTGCTACTGTGTCCACAAATTTCCCCTTCGGGATTAATAAAGTATATTTCTATTCTATTCTATTCTACACACACACAAAACACACACACACACACACACACACATACACACACACACTGCTCGCCTGTTTAAAGCTATTTATTAATGACTACTGACTCTGCTCTCAATTCATGTTCACAGCACATGTTCATAAATTCTTCACGCTGGTTTAGTGTGAGACCTTTTGAGAACTTTTCACTTCCACATAGAATTAATTTCCAGTCCCAATCCTGCCGTCTTTAAACTGTATGATGAAAAAACGGCGGACATTATAATATCACATATTTGTCATTGCTTCCCATTTCAACTAATATAATTATTGAATTAATGCAACTTGGACCTGGATACGCGGCAGACGTTTGTTTTGTTTACATTAAATGTTCCTATTATGAAACGATGGGAACTCTACAAAAAAGATTATTGCACAATCACAATTGTATTTAATAAATGTAGAACATCTCCTGACAGCCAGCAACCAGATACATGAACTAATGTATCTGACATTACTGCCTAAAATAGGAGAGAACATATTTCACATTTATAAATATGATTTAAACTTCTTGTAATAGCTAAATTAAATTATCAAAGACTTATTGAAGACTTATTGAAGACTTTTTTAAACCTGCAGATATAATTTGACAATACTGTTATAGAATATCTTGAGAACAAGTTCAGCGCATGGATCACTTTACATTAAAATGATATAAAATGTGTCCATTAATTTACCTTGAAATGTTCAATTCAGCAAAGCACAGGAATAAAATAAATATAGCAATGGGAGCAGATGAAAATACAAGACAATGAATTACTATGATTTTTTTAAAGCAGCAATGAAATGCCTTGACGTACGAGGAAAGGGAAAGGTGACGAGTATAATGTGCCCACCTTTAACTGACTCAATGTTTAGTTATGAAGTGTAAACAAAAGGTTTGATACTGAACGGAGGTTCTGAATAATCAGGAAGGTCAAAACAGAACATTTATCTACTACTTCTGCATTAATTCTCACACTCCAAGAGCCGTAATTACACCTTTCGGTGAACATAAATAAGCATCTGTAATTGTACCACTATCCCTAGTGTGTGTGTGTGTGTGTGTGTGTGTGTGTGTGTGTGTGTGTGTCTCAGGGGTATGTCGGACGTTACCCAGTGTCCTCCATTATGCAGCCAGTCCACGAGTCAACACAACCACATTCCTCTGCAAACAGGAAAGAGAGGACAGAGAAACCACAGAAACAGACGGTGAGACGCACTGCAGAAATAGACGAGCATTCAAACACAATATGCAAACATAATTCATACTTCATCATCTCGCTTAGAAATAATCAGTTGATTTAGAGCCTGAACTCCATAATAATTATAGTTTCCCCGACAATTTCCTCTCAAGTTTGGCCAGTTTTAAGACCATAAAAATAATCTCTCTGATGGTTGAGCTTCGAACATGGCAACTGTTCTGCATTCTGCCTCATTAGTCCCTGTGATCTTAAAACTAATGGCATTAAACATCATCTACTTCGAGCTTTAGAGTTGACATGTGTTCATCCTGTAGTCACTAACTCCTGCTTTAAATGCATCCAAACATATTTAGGCTTCTAAAAAAACAATGTTGTCATGCGGGCTTACATTGCGTACTTATTGGACACATCAATTAAAATAAAACAATATATTATGCCACTTTTTTCTTAAAACATCAGCAAATTACAGTAGATTATTTATCCCTAAGTAAATTTATAATAAATCTAAAACTATCTGCATGGTTAAATACAACTAGGGGTAATATCTAAATATGTTTTCTGTAATTTGAGTGATCTGAACATTGACATTGTGGCTCTGAATGCTATGCCCTTCATTAACGTTAATCAATAACTTCTTTTAAATCACTTCTTAAAACCCACTTTCATAGAACTGCTTTTAAGTGATGTCGTCCTTTTATGTTTTTATTTTAAATGCCTATTTGTTTGGTTTTAGTTGTATTCAATGCTTTTATGGTATGCTCTTTTTTTGTTTACCGTCATTTAAGTTGTGTTCATGCTTTGTTTATCTGTAGAGCACTTTGTAAACCTTGTTTTTAAAAGTGCTATATAAATAAAGTTATTATTAACAACATGTGTATCATGTATACTTCTCCTGGAGGCTGGGTCCCACTGGATGCCCAGGTTCTGAGCCAGGCTCTGGGATAGAGACCCCGCCATGGACCAGCTGGTGCCGTACTGTGGACACAGCACAGAGCAGGGGTTATAAACCTGCCGTCACTCCCTGTGATGCCGAGTGACGCTCATGTGAGACAGAAAATCTGACCTCGTTGACCCCGACGCCTCGGCTCCCAGAGCACATGCCTCCAAAGTACGCCGCGCTGCTTCTGCGATAGTGGAAGGTCACATTCCTACAGAATGATGGAAGACAAAGAGGAAGACATGAACAACAGATAGAAGAGAAAACATCACAATGTTTTAATATCTGGATTAAAACACAGATTATCTCTTCAGTGGCTCTTAAATATCTTATTGTGGTACTTTTGTAGTTTGACTATGTTGAGGAAATGTTACTTTCTGTATTCTTGTTGTTCTTAGTTTGTACTCTAGGTTGAAATGCACTTATTGTAAGACGCTTTGCATAAAAGCGTCTGCTACATGACATGTGATGTCATGTAATGTAACAATGCAATCCTTTATTTCACTTTACTTTCATCCAATACTTTTTGTAAATATTTACACATTTCATTTACACTACATACACACACTTTGCATTTTGCACACTCTATATATATATATATATATATATAACATTTAATTTTAAATTGCTGTATTTACATACATGTTGTGTATATATATATATATATATAATTTTATTTTGTATTTTATATTTCACTTTGTGTACTTTATGCAGTCACTTTCTTTCTTTCTTATATTTATATTTTATTGTGTTTAGTTTATTGGTGCTACTGTGTCAACAAATTTCCCCTTGGGGATTAATAAAGTATATTTCTATTCTATTCTACTCCTCAAGACACAGTGCTTTTTTAATACCGTGAACTTACAAAGACATGCAGAGAGAAGACGATGTGAACAAGAAGCCATCGTTCACCTGCTTTAAGCAAATAAAATAATAACGTGGAAAACTGAAGAAAAACCTGGAAACTTAAAGAAGATTACTGCAAATAAAGCTTAAACCTTGGCTTGAAATCAAAAAATAATAAAGAAGGTGCACCAACGAGTGCTGCGAACACATATTTATATATTTAAATGAAGGATTTACGAGAAGAGGTGCACGGCGTCGGCGTGGTGCTTGATGCTCTGCTGCCGGTACTTGGAGAAATCCCGCAGCATCTCCAGCGGCCTGACGCTGATGGGGATCTGGTCCTTGTCCGTCCAGATCTCCACGGCAACGAGCACGACTCGCGTGTGTAGCTGCTCTTTGAAGATCTGCCATTGAAGCGCGCAGTGAATGGGAGGAATAAATAAAGGCATAGAGAGAGAGAGAGAGAGAGGCGGAGAAAGAGAGCGGCAACAGCACAGGGAGAGGAGAACAACACTGGGTGTGAATTTGAATCGGTACTGTCTGAGGAGGACAGATGAGGGGATGCAGCACACTGGGGAGAAGGAGGAACAGGGGAGTGTTATTACACATAACGAGCGCAAACACCCGCCGCACAATACCCGTAAAGACTAACAGAAGACTCGGTGTACGGCGATGTCCTCCGTTATGTCACACGAGGAAGGTGTCAGGTTGAAATAGATTATTTTGATAACATCCGCAGAGGTCTTGTGTTTTAAATCAATACATATAGAAAGATATTATGATAGAAAATATTAGGGAGAATATTGATATTGTTATTAATGGGTAATGTTTAATCTACGCAAATGTAAATGGCAAGAATGAATGTATGTTCATGAGAGTGACTGTATGTTAGTGTTATAGATCGACGGAGCCGCTTGAAATCCGTGACGTGACTTACAATAACAAGGGACTTTTATTGTGAAGGTGACTTTAATACCGGAAATAATAGACGGGCATTTTATTGTGAAAATACTTGACCGGAAATGACGTTTTGACCCCGAGTGACAAAACTTCCGGAAAAAGACGAATTGCTCTCTTCTAGGTATCGCCAGAGGCTGGAAGGCTGAGGAAGAGCACGATCGTGAGCTTTGATTGTTTGTTCTACACTTCCTGCCGTTAAATGTTGATAACTTAATTCACGCGCGTCCGGAAGCCTGTTCTCCACCATCTGAGAAGTGCCCTGTCTCAGAACACCTTCCAGGGGCCTGAGCTGTGCCGTGTGTCTTCACACTGTGAGGACATCATCTCAACGCCTGTGTGTTGGACTGTAAATGTTATATTCTGCTGGACTCAGACAACAAATGTGCTCCACCTCCACCAGCTGCAACATTAAAGTACTACTAAGGCCCAGGTGTTAATGCATCAGTAATAATATTACAATAATTCTCCCAATGGAACCGTTAATGCTCAACGAGTACTTTAACACTTTTAATACATTTTGCGGTTAATACGTTTGTACTTTTGCAAGATAATTCAGATATGTCAGACTTGTACTTGTAACAGAGTGGTTTTGCTATTTCTACCTCTTCCAGCACTGTGAGGCTCTACAGAGCAGCGACTACCGTCACTATGTTCACCATATTAGTCGTGGGTCAGCATGCTTACATCTGCTAGTGAGCACCTAACTAGACAACAGTAACTAGACAACAGTAACTAAACTGGTTACTCACAGCATCCACAAAATTCACCACCGACTTGGCAAAGTTCCTCGTGTGCTGCTTGGTCTTGTGTCGTTTGTACTGCAGGCAGAAGGGAACAAGTGCAAAGATAAAGAAGCTGCAGGGATCTGATGGTGCTCGCTCAGTATATTATGCTAAATGCATTGCTCCCTCTGTGGGGGGGGGGCAGAGCAGGTCTAAAATATTAATGAGTTGTGTTTCTATATGTATGAGAAACTACCAGTCACATACCATACTGTGATCACTGACAATCATGATCTCCAGATACTTCATCTCCTCAAAGACACTGCGAGGCATCTGCAGAAAAGAAGAAGAAAACTGCAATCATCAGGAAGGAGATTGTTTTCCGGATAGTCCCATTCAAAATTAAAATATCACATTTGACATCGACCACACTATCTATTGCAAAGTTATGAAATGCATTGTATAACAATTCAAGGGTGGGAGAACTAATGTTGGAACGGTGAGATCAGAAACGTACTGCTCGCTTTTTCCTGCGCTTCAGCCAGGACAAGTCGTCCAGCTCTGAGAAGAGCTGCTCCTCCTCCTCCTCCTCCTCCTCCTCCTCCACTATGAACACACACAAGGAAATAGTGACACTTCAACTCACATATTTACAACCGGGTTGTGTATCCCTCCTTTGTGAGTTCAAGCCCACAGGGTTATGGTTTCCTGAGTTGTTTTTTTCCACCCAAACTCGGTGTGGAGTTCCCCGTGAATTCCACACCGAGCTAAATTACAGTAAACACGCACAACTGTGGGTGCAACACACCAGTTTATGCTATGTGAAAATATAAAATATAAAAGTAAAGTTTGACACCCATCTTTAGCGATATTACATCCATTCCAGTAAATTGTTCGGGTGTTTTCCCTTTCTGAAATTGTCTTTTATTAAAGCTCTATAAGTAAAAAGGAATCACTTATTGTGGCCATGCTGGTGTGCTCTGTGCAGGGTTCTTACACATGTTGACCGATGGATTTCCAGGACTTTTCCAGGACTTTTCCAGGACTTTAAACCAAATGTCCATGACCAAACTGAAATCTCGGTATAAACATGAACAATTTAGAACATGTTGCGTATAGATTGCGTACGGCGGAGCGTCTTTCTTTAAAAAACATATTCATTATTTCAAACTCGGCGTAAATAACCATGTGATTATAACAAATTTCCATGACTTTTCCAAAACTTTTATGATTTACTTTTTTTTCCATGACTTTTCCAGGACTGGAAATGACCATTTTAAAATTCCATGACTTTTCCACAGATGTTTCATGACCGTACGAACCCTGTCTGTGTTGAACACACATGCAGGGAAGCTAACGCCAGGGTCAAAAGAGGTGTGGCGAGGATCAAAGGTGGAGTGAGTGAGGAGGAGGAGGAGGAGGAGGAGGAGGAGGTGAAACGTTGGGAGGACACAGCGATGAAAACATTTACCATGTTCCTCTGAGTCATTGTTCCACCGAAGGGAGGCTGCTCTTCGGAGCGTGTGAGGCCGTGCAGCTGTGTCCTGCGTGGGTGAGGAAAACAAGTGTTCACACCCAGAGTGAGACGAGAAGAGTGGTCTGTTGAATGTGAAGATGAAGCTGCAGCCAGCGGATACAGATGAGATACAACTCAACAAATACCTTTAAACAATTTACAAATTGAGTATACTAGACCTAAAGCTAATGTACGAATGAGTACACTGCAAAAATTCAGCCTAAAAAAACAAGGGAAAAAAAGTTATAAAATGAGGGAATATTACTTGAAATTAGCCAAATTATCTGCCAAAAGAATAGGAAAATGTGACTTTCCAAGATTTCTTAACTCTCATATATTTTACATTTTTTACTCACATTTTTTACCACACAAATAAAACCTCCAAAAATTTAATTTATTAATTTATATTGTTTTGTTTAAGTGTAAGGTAGTGTGAGGTTTTTTTTGTTTGTTTGTTACCTAAATATAAATATATAAAAAATATATAAAAAGTTGATATATATATATTTGATGAAAAAAAAAAAAAGGGTGGGGGGAACCCCAAAAAAAGAACATCGACGTTAAACATTGAATGGGGTCAAATTGACCCTAAAGGTCACAGGAGGGTTAAAACAAGTGAAATGCTCCAACATTAAAACGGCCTTGTAAGAAGAAATATCTTGTCAGTCAAAAAACAAGAATAGATTGCCTTAATTTGAGATATTTCATCTTACTTAGATTTAATTTTTTGCAGTTTT
Organism: Liparis tanakae; assembly: GCA_036178185.1. Classification (NCBI taxonomy): domain Eukaryota; kingdom Metazoa; phylum Chordata; class Actinopteri; order Perciformes; family Liparidae; genus Liparis; species Liparis tanakae. Next base: position 22,001,166 of record CM070107.1, read on the forward strand.
GCATTATAATGAGTGATTAGCTTATCCTCAGCTAAAAATCTAAAAAAGCAGTAAACAGCAAAGGGCGTACCCAGGAGGTCAGCGGGTCAGAACCTTTGTGTGATGCATATTTTTGACGGAATAACTTACGATAGAATGAGTCTGTTGTAAGGGCTCGATTAGATACACGTAGACGCCATCGTCAAACATCCCACTGCCGAGCAACGAGAGGAGAGAAGAGAGAGAGGGCGGTCGATGCCGAGTCGATGGGAGCGGAGGAGCAGCGACGAGCGCCTCCAGAAATATTCCGAACACGCCAACGATTACACGCAATCCTGCCGTTCACTTACTGCAGCCCGTTGCAGGTAGATAAGGCCGCATGGGAGTTATCGTTCCCTCTCACCTGGCCGTGGTAGTAACAGTGCTCCCCGCCCTGAGGGGAGAACACACAGCATCACTCGCATCACAACACACAGGAATGTGCTTACACTGGCAGATGAGGCCTCAGATTCACCGCTACACGCTGATGAACGTGTCATATCTCCTCACTTAATTATCGTATATTTCCTAACGTCTCCCAGGAGGTAACAGCTGGTCTCACAGATGCCAATTTGGTGCGTTTGCAAAGCCTTTCAGCAGGGGGTCTCCGCTTGTTGAGACGGGGAGTTAAAACATTGCGAGGTGGGTCGCGGCGCCGCCTGTGACTCAGCTGTCAGATGCAGGGTGAGCAGAGGACATTCGCTCCCCTCTCTGCCTGTCTCTCCTCACCCATCCCACACTGCACTGATACTGCAGAGGGCTTTCTCTCCCTCGTCATGTGACCACAGCTCCAGCAGGAGGCTGCAGGAGAGCAGAACCCTGCTGATTCAGCTACAGTATGCCCAGCCCTGTGCCTGAATCAGCAGCAGCAGCAGCAGCAGCAGCAGCAGCAGCAGCCGGAACCGGCTCTCATTCCCGACGTGATTCCTCCCTCCTCTCGTTTATCTCCTCTTCTCTTTTCATCCACCTTAATCCACCTACCTATCCGTCTGTCTATCGCTCTGTCTGTCTATCTTTCCTTATATTGATCAACCCATCTCTTCTTCCTGTACATTTTGTTCTTTTTTCCTCGTCTGCAAAAAGAAGACTCCCTTGATGTGACAGTTGCAGTGTCATTGTGACAGGGTTCTTACACATTTCGACCAATGGATTTCCAGGACTTTTCCAGGACTTTAAACCAAATTTCCATGACCAAACATGAACAATTTAGAACATGTTGCGTATTGAGAGCGTACGCCGGCTTACACTTTGAGCGTCTTTCTTAAAAAAACATTCATTATTTCAAAATCGGCGTAAATGAACACGTGATTATAACAA